>JAFEMH010002142.1:0-372793 GCA_022495995.1 Adenophora triphylla var. japonica | reverse complement strand
TCAAACGTCTCAACCATGTCTCCGGACATTTCAATTGCGATTCCGTCTCACGACGTTATAATTTAAATGGTCCTCACCATTAAACTCTCAATCGCGACCTTTCACGGTCTGATTCCAATTCGCGACCTTTCACGGTCCGATTCCAATTCGCGACCTTTCACGGTCCGATTTCAAACTCTTATTCACGATCTTTCACGGTCCGATTCCAAACAGTTGATCCCGACCTTCGCGGTCCGACCTCCACTGCTTATCGAGACCTTCGCTAGTCATCTCCGACCTTGACAATAAGCCCGAACCCCAAGGTACGAACGCCTTGCAAACAATCATCTAAGCCCGAACCCCAAGGTACGAACGCGCACAGTCATCTATAAGCCCGAACCCCAAGGTACGAACGCCTTGCAAATGGTCATCTCCCACGCAATAAGCCCGAACCCCAAGGTACGAACGCTTGCAAATAGTCATTTCCTAAGAATAAGCCCGAACCCCAAGGTACGAACGCCTTGCAATTCATCTCGACCATGAGAATAAGCCCGAACTCCAAGGTACGAACGCCTTGCAAATGGTCATCTTCGCAACAAAGAATAAGCCCGAACTCCAAGGTACGAACGCCTTGCAAATGGTCATCTCTAACGCGGCAATAAGCCCGAACCCCAAGGTACGAACGCCTTGCAAATGGTCATCTTCGGCAACAAAGCAATAAGCCCGAACCCCAAGGTACGAACGCCTTGCAAACGGTCATCTCCTGGCAACAAAGAATAAGCCCGAACCCCAAGGTACGAACGCCTTGCAAACGGTCATCTCCGCAACAAAGACAATAAGCCCGAACCCCAAGGTACGAACGCCTTGCAAATAGTCATTTCCGGCAACAATGATAAGCCCGAACCCCAAGGTACGAACGCCTTGCAAATAGTCATTTCCTAAGAACAAAGCAATAAGCCCGAACCCCAAGGTACGAACGCCTTGCAAATGATCATCTCCGGCACAGCAATAAGCCCGAACCCCAAGGTACGAATGCCTTGCAAAATTGGTCATCTCCGGCAACAGCAATAAGCCCGAACCCCAAGGTACGAATGCCTTGCAAATGGTCATTTCCGGCAACAGCAATAAGCCCGAACCCCAAGGTACGAACGCCTTGCAAACAATCATCTCCGGCAACAGCAATAAGCCCGAACCCCAAGGTACTAACGCCTTGCAAATAGTCATCTCCGGCAACAGCAATAAGCCCGAACCCCAAGGTACGAACACCTTGCAACAATCACTCTTCGGCCATCCAAGTAAGCCCGTACGCTCATCCTCTGCAGATAAAGCGGCAACAGCAATAAGCCCAAAGACACTCAAGGCACGAGCACCCCGTCGGCATCGCAACTCCGGTTTGAGGCGCCACACGCCTCGAAGGTTTCAAGCCCTGTGTTCGGGCGCCTCCTAACAAGCCTCCATTCGTGTACAGTACCTCGCGAATGGTCTCATCGAGTGCTTAGACGCCTCCTAACTAGCTCGCGTCAAGGTCCCCATGCGCGGCCCTTGCCCCTTTTTCGAACTACGATCGGCTTGATTCCCGCTCGGGATACGTAGGAATCCTTTTCGCTAAGGGTCTCACCACTGACCGCCTGTGTCTCTTTCAAATTAAGGCATCCCGATTTGGATCCTTATCTTTTTCAACGACCCCACCTCCTTCGGAGGAGACGCGCCGAGGGGCTAACCGTAAGTACCCAAACCGGATCGTCCAAATCCGTCAGAAAGTTAACCGAAATCCGTTAACTGCCCGCTTCCAGTTAACCTAACTCGTTAAACTCCTCGTGCCGTGCAGTTAACGAGACGCTCTCGGATCGCCCGTGCATCCCACGTCGAACCGCACTTAACACGTGACATCTCACGTAAAAGTATGGCTTTCCGAAAACGCATTTTCCGCACTTTCCGGGGCGTTTGACATTTCCTGACCGTTATTTTAAAAACGGACAAAACCGGGACCGGGAACGAACTCCCACACTTCAAGTGAGTCACAGGACACGTGTCCCGCATGCCACCTCCTCTAGTCACTCGTCAATCACAAATCAAGGCCAAAAGACCAAAATACCCCGGTTTGCAAGCTAAGTCCCACGACTCACCGTGCAATTTTCCCGAAATTGCCAAAGCAAGTCCCCCTGCATTTCCAAAATTCCCAAAACCCCGAATTCACCCAAGTCCCAGTCGACTCCTACCGCAATTTTCACCCTATAAATAGAAGTTGCCGTCAAAGGCAAAGAAGAGGATTTGATACCAAAAATCACATACCCCATGGTCCAAACCGGTTTCCACCCCTCCCGAGCTCCCGTTTTGTCTCGATTCGCGTGAAACCTTCGTATTTCGATCAAATACGCACCCTACAACTTCGAAACAACCTTTCGAATAACTTTCCGTGTCCCGCGCACACCTCCGAGCCAAAGGAGTCGACCCTAGCCATAGGTACAACTCCTCTCTCGAATCTTCCGTTCCGTCTCGGTTACGCGCTAGTCGCTATAACCTGTTTCGAACGTCATTGTCAAAATGTAGACGCCTCCGTCTAACGGGGTCCGATACGTTTTTAGCCCCTCGATCCTCTTCTCTTTCCGTAAGAGAAGTAATCACGTGTTAAAGCGGCGTTCCGACCCCGTTCCGTTTACTTTCACGTCATTTACAATTCCGAGCCGTTTGGCCTCGTTGATCGTCATTTACAATTCCGAGCCGTTTGGCCTCGTTGATCGTCATTTACAATTCCGAGCCGTTTGGCCTCGTTGATCGTCATTTACACTTCCGAGCCGTTTGGCCTCAAGTTGATCGTCATTTACACTTCCGAGCCGTTTGGCCTCGTTGATCGTCATTTACAATTCCGGATCGTTTGATTCCGTTGACACCGCTTTTAAATCTTGTCATTTACAAGTCCGATCCGTTTGGATTGTGATAGTATTTACTTTTCAAAAGTCAGTCGCAACCCGATTCGTTGATCGCATATCATTTAATACGCATTTTTCCCGTAAAAATCGTTAACAATGTAATGCCCGGTTCAAAACCGGAGTTCGTCCGTCGAACTCTCTTTCAAAACGCGCGAAATGACGTTCGGCCTCCGAACGCTCGTCTTCAAACTCAAAGCCGCCATTTGACACTTAAAATCATTTAATACGCATTTTTCTCGTAAAAATCGTTAACAATGACTCGTACGGTTCAAAGTCGACGTTTGCCACGCAAACGCTCATTTCAACTCAAAGTCGACGTTTGCCACGCAAACGCTCATTTCAACTCAAAGTCGACGTTTGCCACGCAAACCCTCATTTCTGTCTCAAAACCGACGTTTGTCATTCAAACGCTCGTCTTTTCAAACAAAGTCACCTAATCAACGTTTGTCACTCAAACCAAGATTAAGCTTGTCATTCAAGCCCCCATTTCAAAAGACACACACACACACACACGATTTCGAGAAAGGTAGAAAGACTCGTCATGCGAGGCGTTTCGGGCGATCTCGTAATACTCTACCCGAAACGTAACGTGACCTCCGAACCTAACAATCTCTGGTACTAAAAAAAGCTTTTTACTCGTTTTTGCTACCAATAAAAATGACCCCCTGTTTTCAAAGCCTTTTCCTAAGTTTTTGCTACCAATAAAAACGACACCTTTTCAAAAGCCGTTTCTCAACGTTTGGGCTCAAAATACAAAACCGCGTGGCGACTCCTCATTCTGCTCCTTCCAGTGAAGCGAGGTCTCAGACACCAACCCCCCGCGAAAGACAACCGCCTTTTCCGCCGCCCCGCGCGCGAAAAAGATCGGGTAATTTTAGGAAGGAATCCAAAAGCTCAGATCAGTGGTCTCATACCGTGACAATCTCATCTGCCAACCTGCCGCCAGCCTATATCCTCAAGCACTCGCATACGGCCGGTCACCGAAGGCATTGCCACCACCCTCCGGTAATGGCCCGATCAAGCGTAACCTCTCGAGAGAACCACAGATAACAAACGGGACTTTGCTCCCATGAAGTACGTCCCCACTGCTAACTCGTCAATGCCATGGTAGGTCTCGGCGGCAATGGTGGTACAATGTCCATCTCCCCTGGCGCGTATTTAATTTGACGAAGATCCACACCTTGGCCACCCCTCAGTTGCTCGACATGGCCTCCAAGAACGCACTTGAGCAGACTCCGACATAGCCGCAGAGATAATAAGACGACAGGGCAAGCAGCATGAATATATCCAAAGTGGTAGAAAGGTCAAACAGTGCAGGGCGGGACAGGCGCAGCCTAGCCATCCGAGTCAAGTCTATGGACCCATCACCCAGGATCATAGACAACACCTGATCCGCTGGCAGACACAAGAAGTCCGATAACTGCTCCACAACCGACCGACCGTCCCATGGGAATGCTAAAGTGACCATCTCACCCAAGCCTGTCAATGCCCTAAAGTCTTCCATGGTTAGGGTCAGATCATTGTATGACAAAGAGAAGACATGACACTCTGAGTCCTAGAAGCAGGAGGCAGCCCGGAGCAAATCCCAGTCGACCCTCCAGTCTTTTAAGGACCAAATGCACAGCATATTGTACCGCTTGTCAATACCCTTCTATGTTGCCTCAGATGAAATCCCCAAATTTCGACAAAGTCCCGATGAAATTGACACTCCCGGGAAGCAACCTCTTCACTTTAATGCTCCATTCTCAGCCGAAAGTATCAGTCTTGGCCAAAGAATTCGCTTATCTGCCAAACAAGGGTTGCTGGTTTCCTCTACTGAGAAGACAGTGCTTGAAAATGAAGCCTGAACCGACTTTAAAAAGGACCTGTTACGAGCTCCTCTCAGTCGTGCGACACAATAGGCCAAGCAGACATGGCATGTCGGGCGACACATTTGGTTGACATCAGACAGTATAGAAAGGCCTGCAGTGGTTACCCCAGAGCACTTTTCAACTCGCCGCCTCTATAATACACCTCATATCCTCATATACATGCCTATGAAAATACACAGGAGAGGACCCCTACTATACACACCTATCCGAGACAATCCCAAGGCCACATGCACAAACCTGATAAAACCGACCTTTTAAAACAATGATAGCGTTCCCTTCCCAGAACAGACAGACTCGTGCAAACAAGCTAACATAGGTTAATCTTTGATAACAAGATAGCTTAGTTAGATACAGCGCTTGGAGTTGTTGTAGACTCCCTTGCAGGTACAATGATCAACTGAGTCTCACAAAACCTCGAAAACTGGCCCTCTAGCCAAACTGAAAAAAAAGAGAAGGAGAGAAGAACACAAAAGCCCGTATCTGTGATAGCCTCCCAAGCAGAGCCCAACAGAATCAACGGCCCCGAACCAAAAGAAAGAAGCAGACTCCTCAGGAATGCAGAGTCCACGGCTTACCGAACCAAAAGAAAGAAGCCGACTCCCCAGGAATGCAGAGTCCACGGCTTATCGAACCAAAAGAAAGAAGCCGACTCCCCAGAAATGCAGAGTCCCCATCTTACCAAGCGAGAAAGAAGCTAACTCCCCAGACAAAAGCAGAGTCACCAGCTTCCCAAGCAAAGCTAAGGGCACAAAAGAAAATACGAACAATCGCCAGATAGTCCAAAGAACAAGACCAACAAAAGAACAACAAAGAGCAGAAACGGAAGTAGCGTGAGACCCTCCGGCAGCTACAACTCATCAGCAGCAGTAGTGTGAGACCCTCCGGCAACTACCCTACACCAACAAAGTGGTATGAGACCCTCCGGCATCCACAAAAGGCCCGTTGCAGCATGAGACCCTCCAGCAGCTACAACCCATCAGTAGCAGTAGTGTGAGACCCTTCGGCAACTACCCTGCACCAACAAGGTGGTATGAGACCCTTCGACATCCACAAAAGATCAGTTGCATCATGAGACCCTCCGACAGCTACAACTCGTCAACAGCGACAACATGAGACCTTCCGGCAGCTACTCGCAAATACCAGTTGCAGCATGAGACCCTCCGGCAGCTACAACCTGGCACCAAAGGCAGCTACTAGCCAACCGCAGTAGTACCAACCCCTCAAGAAGTCACAGGTAAGCACAGCAAAGGTATGAAGACACATCTCTACTCCTTTCTTGCTTGTGGTTAGTCTTGATATTTCCAAACTACGATTTGGCTTGATTCCCTTCTTAAGGGATACGTAGGAATCCTTTCTCAGAAAGGTCCAGCCATTAGACTCCCTGATTCACCCTCTAGCCCGTTACCTTATCCCTTATGCTCATTGGGATTGGGTCTTATTTCATCGACAACCCCACTTTTTCCCAAAAGTGACGTTGCTGAGGGGCTCTGTAAGTACGCCAATCCAATTTGCAACCTTTTAGATGCATTTTAATGTAATAAAATTGCATTAAAGGGGCGTTTTGGTAAATTCCCGGCCTGTCCCGAGACTTTCGAAAATGTTTCATAAGTTTCCCGCGAAGGAAGTGCCTTTTGGTACCTTACTCATGCCCAGGGACCTGTTGGGAATAAACCGTTTTGGACCTTTTGGGTATTTAGGCCTGAATGTTCCAGAAACTGGTTTTGGCTCCAGAAACTGGTTTTGTGCCAAAAACGGTTGAGGTCACCTTGTGTCACGCGACAAGTCGAGACATGGAAAGTGGTTGCGTATAGTCGTGCGACACAAGGTGACCACTAACTGCAGCCTATAAATAAGACCCTCCCCCTCTCATAAATGAATCCCAACTTCAGCCTACTGTTACTCTGCAGAAATTGCATCGTAACGAACCTCCCAAACACAATTCCCTGTCTCTCCTACCTCCAACCTAACCAATTCCCTCCAATCCAAACCCCCCTCTCTAACCAAGCTACTTGAATCCCTTTGCACCAACTCTCTCAGGATCTCAAGACCAGTAGCTGTGAATTGAAGGGTTTTGTATCTAACTTGATATAGGATTCGTGGAAGCATCAAGGGTAATGAATTTCAAACTCTCTCCTCTCTTCCTTCTTATTCAATTCTTCAAAATTTTCATTGTCTACTTCTGTTAGGATTTAGTAATCAGACTCCATCTGTCTAGATTACTGAATCCCAATCGCAATCTCTCTGTTTAAGCCGTTTGATCTGTGTAATTAAATTGCTCTTGTTGAATACTTGCTTGAATTTGGTGTTCAAACCCCAAGGGGGTGTGGATCTACCCATATCCACACTCCCGGGGTCGATTTGTTGTTATTTATGTATTTCGTATATAATTTGGTTAATCAATTGGATCTGTATTAGTTATTGTTGATTCTGGTGTTCATTGTGTAAGTTTCTGCAGATGGTCTCTGTATGTCACGCGACACCTTGTTCCAAGGTGATCCTGTGTCACGCGACATATGTGGTCACTGTAATCATGTGTCATGCGACATATAGTGACCTATTTGCAGAAACCTTTTTCAGTTGTAATCTGTTTTAGATTGTTGTAGCAGGGATGTGGCCTCCCTAAATAATGGGTTCACGAGTTGTAAATCTTAATTCATATTAATAAGATGCATGATTACCACACTTGTTCATTGTCAACACTTGCACACACTTGGGATTTTGCTTGGATGTTTAATTGAAAGACTCGTCTACGGACAAGGCGTGTTGGGTGAACTCTCGGTTCTTCCCAACACGTAACCTGACCCCCGAACCCGTGTTTTCTCTCTAAAAAGGTTTTCAATGTTTCCTCTCAAAACGGTGTGGCGACTCCTTTACTTTCATCATTTCAAAATTACTAAAAATTTCGGGCGAGCGCACATTCAGCCTGCGCAAACTCTACACCAATATAAGACACTTCACGAGAGGCCCCCTCGAAAAGATAAGTGTCCTTTTGCTGACCAAGCTGACGAAGCACCCGCTTGGGAAAATAAAAGGAGGAATCTCGCAAACCCGGAAGAACAACCCTGTCAAAACCCTTGGTATTGGCAACATACTTGTTCAACCTCCAATAAGGTGGACACCAAAGAATATCAGCAGTTTCAGTCTTCACAATCAATTCAGCCCACTCATCCACCGAGAGATCCTTGATCAGCAACTTTCGCGTATGATATGTAAAAGGGGAATATTCCAACGGGGGACCTACCAACTTGAGATGCTCCCTAAGCCAAATGGTCAACAGAAGAGGACTCCCTTGAGTCATGGCACCGGTCCTATGCAGCTCATCGAGACCATGAAGGGTTTCACCCAAGATTAGCGGAATAATGTTCCTGGAATGTTTTCTAGCCTGCAGAACAATTTCCACCAGTTAGGAGTAAACCAATCCGTCCCTGCATGTAAACAGAACATCTCCGAAAAGAAAAAGGGCCAGAAAGTTCCGTTTGTAGACATGAAAGGCATCATCATCTGAATCCCCGCTGAAGCGTTCTGGAAAAGAAGAGCAATCAACCCATTTGCGGTGAACCAACTCGTAGCAAGTATCAAGGGGGATCCCTAACAACTCATTCAAAGCCTCTGAATGATTCCTATGGTACTTAGGAACAGCAATCTCACCGGTCAAAGGCATATCCAAGATAATGGCAAATTCCTCCACAGTAGGCACCATCTCATTCAAGGAAAAATTGAAAAGATGAATAGAAGGATCCCAAAATCGAGCAGCACCCTGCAAGAGATTCCAATCCGATTGGAGGTTCTTCAAGGTGAAAAGGATTCTAAATCCGAATTCTGCAACAAACCTATTGCGAGACCGGTTGCGAAACGACCTCACAAAATCTCTTAATGCTTGCTTGAAAGATTCAATCACTTCAGACGACAGAGAAAAATCATCGACAATCATGGACGTTGGGGCAATCTCCTTAGAAGCCATGGATCGTAGGGTTGGAAAAGAAGCCAAGAGTTTCGCCCTAACAGAATATCTCTAGAGTTTGAAAGGCTAGAATGAGTCATCTGGCCGGACTACAGGGTGATTTTATAGGGAAAACTGACAAAATCCTGTTCGAAAAAGGAAGAGAACTCTGTCTGGATAGCGTGTCTCGTGCGAGACACCTTGTCCCGCGCGAGATATGGCTACGGCAAAACAACAATAGTTCTGCTCAAACAGCAATCTAGCCCTGACTTGACGAAGCAAGTCTCGAAAAAACCTGCATGTACAATTCATAACACGCAGTAAAACACCAAGATCAAGCTCAAAATTGTGGCCTAACAGCCATTCCATTTCCAAAAACATGGAAAGTCGAGAAATTTAATTAACTAACTAATTAGACCTAAGTTTAGGGGTTAAGAAAACCATGTTTTTGTGCTACCTACTTGTTCCTAACAGGTACCAAAGAAAAAGAAAATTTGTCTAGGCCCACACGGCCAATATGTACAAATCATCATAAATCAAATAAAGAGAAAAAGGGAGGGGATCACGCCATCAAGTCTCCCGAGCTGCCGGCACCTCCGCCATCACCACCACGGGGGCTACCATCCCTCCTCGACCTCTTGGTTCCGCAAGTAGGGGTCACCGCCGAGGCCACTATCGAGGCCGCCAAAGAAGCCTTATGGAATAGCCTCTCGAACAGGTCCGACACCAGGGCCATCAGTCCCGCCATCTTAGTCGCTCCATGGTTATAATCGGCCGCGGACAGAGTGACCTGACAACAAAAGAAAAGAAATGCTCAGATGAAGTCGGACATATACACTTATATGGATGAATACGAGAGATTATATCAACAGAAACATACCGATGAGACATCTGGCGGGAGGCGGTAACCCTCAGGAATGTGATCCAGAGTCGGGATATGGCCCATCATTGGCATACTCCCCATCATGTATGCATAGCTCAGAGGACCGAAGTCTGGGGCGAAAGGCAGAGAACCAGCAGACTGGGAAGAAGTGCTAGGGGCTGATGAACCTGAGGCAGAAGCAGAGGCGGAGCCACGAGCGTGCGATCGCCTATCACCCACCGGAGGGGACCCATCAAGCAAGGCAGGAACTCCGCGTAAGAGACCCCGGGGATCACACAAGCCGCCGCCACATCGCCTACCAGAAGACTAGCATAATCATCCTCTGGAATGGTGTGGGTGGGATACATCGCCCTCGGCGGATCCGCCGGCACCATATATGGTAGTCTACCCCGGTCATGCTGTGGGAAGACCCGCTCACCAAGATACATAGTGTCCCCCTCCAAAGATGCAAGCATCCTCTGCATCCCAGTAGCATCACAAGCACGATGCACCTCCGGCTCCAACAGGGTCCACGGATAAAGGCCTAGCCTCTCATACTCAAAAGTGTCCAGCATGGCCCGCGCCTCTGCGACCGTCAGGGTCCACTCCTGGTCCTCCTCCTCACCAATGCTCCGGTTGGGGTGGCTCCACCTCCTGATATCCGAGAACAAAGGGGTCCGACTCTCCAACTCAAGGACAGTATAGCCCCATATCTGCAAAGGAAACAGAACAGATTCAGTATGGAATACAAACAAAGTATACAGACGAAGAACAGAAACAGAACCAAGATCATACCTCCCAGGCATAAGAATACCCCGACAAGGTATCCCTAGTGTGCCTACACGCCTCGTCCATGGCGTGGTAGCAGAAGGCCAGCCCCGCTGAGCCCCAATCATATCCGCTCACCTCATCCAAATTCACCAACAAACCTAACAGAGAAAGACGAGCCGTAGAGGAGTGGTTCGCGAAGATGGTCTTAGAATGGATATACCAGAGGGCACACCTCACCAATCGATCAATGACTGCATTCAGCTTGAGCGCATAATCCTCAATCTGACGCCGGAGGGGTGTTAGCTCTGCAGCAAACCCCTTAACCTTGTTAGGGGAGAAACCGATCAGCTGCCTCCACACGGTGGGGCTCGCGGGCTTATAACCCGAAATCTTCGGCAGGGGATCGCCAATGAACTCTAGCCCCGTGATAGCAAGGAAATCAATCGGAGTCATAGTCGCTTCCCCAAAGCGCAAGTGCACGGTGTGGGTAGTATCCCACCACCTCTCCCGGATCGCTTGAAGTACTTGGGGAGTCCACCTTATCCCCTGAAGATTGTCAACAAAGGTCAATAGCCCCGTTTGGGCCACCCTATCCCGAACACCATCAAGATCCTTGATCTTGTCCCACACTGCTCTAGCCATTTTCGGGCTCCCTCGGCAATTCTTCGTTGGCCTATATGACTGCAAAACAGAGGAAAAACAAAAAGGGCAATGTTAGAAATCATTTCGTGTCAAGAAATCAATGAAATAGAAGAAAATTTTCATTGGGGCATTTCATCGAACACTTGGCGTGCGTACAAGAAAAGCTTGCCCAAGGATGCCATTAATGATCTGAATCAACCTCTCCTACAATCCATGATGTGTAGGAGGCTCATATACACACAATGCAACAACAATCATCCAAAGAAACGCACAAAATCAGAGCATGCAAGAAAGAACCTAGTTCTAAGCATAGACAAGAACAAGAAAAGAAAAGCCATTGATGAAGTTTGGGATTCAAAAGGGTTCAAGCTCAATGCAATACGAGAATTAAGAGTTGGGAAAGAAACTCTTACCAAACCATCCCGAACAGCGGTGGAGATATGCGCGTGCCTATCAAAGGTGAGATCATCGCGGGGATAATCCTTCCCTAGCAAATAACTCCCCAAAATTGGATTCCTTTGTTCTTGAGCCATTGATTATGGAGGGAGAGAGGATTGAGAATGGATTAGGAGGGGAATCACCAAGAAATCCACGAAAAGTTGCAGAGAAAAACGACCTTGGCTTGAGCTAGGGAGGGAATTTTGAAAAGGATGTTTTCAAATTCAAAAGAGGAGCTGCTGTTATATTACCCCGACAGCGGAAGTCCCGCGCGGTATACCTTATCTCGCGCGAGATATACCTTCTGGAATTTGACAAAATTGTCCCCGACAATAAGCGTCTACGCAACGTCAAAATTCAAAATTTTGACACATTTACCCTTGGAAATGATAAACTAGCAGGGAAACGTGGAAAAATCGGCACCGCAAGTCACGGAACGAGCCAAACGTGACATACGCACGATCTCTCGGTACGGCACCAGTCGCCCGAAAACCGAGTGGTCCAAAGATCAACTCAATCCACATGATTCAGAGCCCAGAAAGGTGAATCATCAACATAAAAGCCCGGTCCAATGCCCAAACAGGTGGATCGTCATCAGAAAAGCCCGGTCCAACGCCCAAACAGGTGGATCGTCATCAGAAAAGCTCGGTCCAACGCCCAAACAGGTGGATCGTCATCAACAAAAAAGCTCGGTCCGATGCCCAGACAGGTGGATCGTCATCAAAAAGCTTGGTCCAATGCCCAGACAGGTGGATCGTCATCAAAAAGCTCAGTCCAACGCCCAGACAAGTGGATCGTCATCACAAAAAGCTCGGTCCAACGCCCAGACAGGTGGATCGTCATCAAAAAAAGCTTGGTCCGACGCCCAGACAGGTGAATCGTCATCAAAAAGCTCGGTCTGATGCCCAGATAGGTGGATCGTCGAACCAAAAGCCCAATTCAATGCCCAAACAGGTGAATCGTCAACCTCAACAACAAAAAGCCCGATTCGGAGCCCAGAAAGGCGAATCGTCACAAAACCAACAGGACTCAAAGGACCGGAAAGGTAAGCCTTTGTTTTCTGACATATTTTCCGCAGGTTCGGAGCCTAGATAGGCGAATCTTCAGACAGACATGTATATTCAGAATTGGGTCTTGATTTGATTCCTCAGTATGAATTTATCTTTCAAAACAAAAATCTCCTCGATTTTCAAATAATTTTCAAAATACCTAAAGCAGCCTTTTCGTGTTTTGGAGTCGAACTACGTCATGGTCTGATTCTCCGATAGAGATACGTAGGAAGCCGTGCGGCCCGACCATCCCGATGTTCAGAATGATGTCTTTTCTATCGACGACATGACTTCTTCCATAAGTCAAGTCGCCGAGGGGCTCTGTAGACACCCCATTGTGGACACATCGGGTCATACTTATACCACTCTAAGTCTCGCTTTGAGTCAAGAAGTAGAAATCCACCATTTCGTCATGTTTCGTTAAGTTTTGACTAACCACCGTTAGTTTAGGACTAAACTGCATACGAGATAACGAGGAAAGGACGGAACTGTCCACAGAAGCAATATCTCGCCGCGAGATGGCGTGTCTCGTGCGGGATATCCTCCCTCTCAGCATGCAGGAGGCAGTTTTCTCGTCGATTTCAACCTCTTTTCGAGATAAAACTTCATCCATCCGGCCAACCAATAGAATTTGGAGTCTGAAACCATCTTGAAGTGTTTGATCTCATCTTCAACACTTCCCCAACCCCTATAAATACTTGGTGACTTCCAAGGTTCAAAAGGTCCAGAATTTACACAACACACACATATTTTGTTGGTTTCTTTCCCTGAAAGAATCCTACAAAATCACCCTAAAAATCACCTCAAAGTTTGTTTGTCAACCTTGTTGATAAACAAACATCAAGATCCAAGTCAAGGACTGAGGCGAAGCTCTGTCCGTATCGAGATTCGATTCTAAACTTGAGTCGAAACTCTGCCCAAATCACCTCACGCAAGGTAACTCCCTAAAATCCCTTTCTAATTGATTGTTAGAGTGGTATAAGTCCATAGAATCTAGGATCGGCCTAGAGCCTCTCCAAGACATGGAGACGGTCTCGAAGCAATCGATCCTACATTCCGTTTAACCCCGTTAAATGGATCTTTTATTTGTATTATTTAAAATCTTCTTCTTCTTTTTTTGAAAACCTCTCTTTTCTTTAGCAAGACCAATCTCCGGATTGGGTGGAATGGATGCTCCTTGACCTACCCATTCCATAACCTAAGCCCCGAACCCAAATCTCTTTCAAAATGGTTTTTCTATGTTTTCCAATCCAATAATATTGGTGGCGACTCAAAAGATAAAATTCTTCTCACAACGCTACAGATCCATTGATATTTTGATAAAGAATTATTAATTGAAAACCTAATATTAATTAGGGTTTGGGTATAATGCATCTAATTTATGGCTCTTAAATATATGTTGACCGAGTAAATGTATAGTATACTCGTTGGATGAGAACTTTGAAAAAGGGATTGAAGTACTTTTTATAATTAAAATTGCAGAGTGTAATGTTTATATTTAGGGGTGATAGTACAATGGGTTGTACATGTTGAGTACAGTGGTTGTACGTTGTTTTCCTACTTTGTGAAATTGAGAATTTAAGAATGGAGAAAGTCAAATAAATGTAATTGTCAAAGAAGTCAAAACGGAAGGAGTAATATTAAATTCATGGATGAAGGGACGGATGTCAAATGGTGAAAAAGGAATGAATTTAATGCTTTATGTGTTGTGTGCATGTGTTGGCTCAGCTGAGAAGGTGTAACTAGTGTGTGTAAATATAGATTGAAGAAAATAAAAAGGATTTAGAACCTAGAAACCCTAGGGTTATGTTGGAAAATCTAAAGGGGGTTAAAGGTTAATCTTTAAAGGAGTTAAAAGAGGATAACTCGTAGGTTAACGAGACTATGGAAAATAGTTTGGATTAAGTAAATGAGTATTACTTGTACCCTAAGGAAACCTTTTGCATGATTGTAGATTCGTGCGAGGATTAATTGCAAGGAAGTGCAAGCAACCCAAGGTAAGGGATTACGCTCCTTAGCATTCGATTGCTTCATATCCTTTGTGTTAGGATTCTAAAAGTTTCATAAAGTATATACTACCAAGTGGCCGGTAGTGATTTGTATTCCCTCGTTATGAACGTTCTTGAAATATCTTACCATTGATGCGTTTTGTTCAATGTGTATCTATGTAAATTGAAATTGACTTATGAGTTCTCGTACCATGAACACTATATGTATATGATGTTAAATTTGTCCAAATGATAAGGACTTTTTATGTTTGGGGTCGTTACATTCAAATGACCTAAGGCCTAAACAGATTGAAATGGCCTCAAAGTTAAATAAATTGGTCTAAACAGATTGAAATGACCTCACTATAGAAGGAAGTGATCTAAATTCTATAGATGTGATTATCATGATGCATCAGAATAAGGGGGCGCTCTGATAATAGCGTAAGAGAACATTATTCAACGATTGCCTGAAAAGGTGAATCGGAGTCGCCTAGATGAAAGGTGCACAAGTACTTGGAATTGACGGACGAATGTGTATAAAAATCTCTATCTGTTAATTGTAAAAGTGCCACTACTTGTTATTTGAAATAAATATCTTTCATTGACATTCTCATTACCTAAACTATTTATTGTACATGTTATCCTATCATTGATATGTTGTTAAACTCCGTTCGTTCCGGTCGTCTCTTTTTAGAAACCGAAGAGACCCCGTATAAACTTACTGAGCTTTGTTTGCTCACCCTTTCATATTCTTTCCCCTCCCAGATAATAAATGATTGGTGTGGATTGGCTGCGTGTTTGATGGATTAGCGGCTTTTGGAGTTCAAATAATTATTTTAGAACATTAAGTATTTTTGAGCTAGTGGTTTGTACTAGCCGTAGAGATTGTTACCATTTTCAGCATTTAAGTTATTTCAAATAGTGTTTAGTTTGTTTGAATTATGGTTTTAGTAGCCGTTGGAGGTTATTCTATTATTAAATTAAGTATTATTATTATGTATGCATTTTGGGGTCGTTACACTGCCAGAGGGTTGTGAGAATTTTGTTATTTTCAGTGATGCTTCTAAAGAGGGATTGGGTTGTGTCCTTATGCAAAATGGGAAGGTAATTATGTATGCTTCGAGGAAGTTATCACCAGCGGAGCAGAATTATCCTACCCACGATATGGAGTTAGATGATATTGTTTTTGCATTGCATAAGTGGAAATACTTATATGGTGCCAAATTTGAGATATTTACAGATCATAAGAGCCTGAAATACTTGTTTACTCAAAAGGAATTGAACAACAGACAGAGGCATTGGTTGGAGCTTCTGAAGGATTATGATTGTGTCATTTCCTATCATCCTTAGAAGGCTAACGTGGTGGCTGATGCTATTAGCCGTAAGGCTCATTTATCATCCATGGTATCTCGGGAATTGAAAGGTGATATGTTGTTTTCTAATGTCAGAGCAGTTCCTACTCTATATGGAGATCTTTTGGAAGCCCAGCAGAATGACATTGAATTGAAGAAAATTAGGGAGAAATTTCAAGATGGAAAGACTGGGGAGTTTTCATTGAACAAGGATGGGATTCTAACCTTCAAAGGCAGGATTTACGTACCTTCTTCCCCGGAGATTAAAAGGAAAGTGTTAGAGGATGGCCATAAGTCTAAATTTGCTATTCATCCTGGAAGCACCAAGATGTATCAGGACTTGAAGAGAGGTTATTGGGGAAATGGTACGAAAAAGGAGATTGCAGAATTCGTATCAAAGTGTCTGACTTGCCAACAGATCAAAGCGGAACATCAGAGGCCAGCAGGATTACTTCAACCATTGGATATTCCGGAATGGAAGTGGGAGGGAATTTCTATGGATTTTGTGACTGGATTGCCTCCTACTTCGAGGAAGATGGATGCTATATGGGTGATTGTGGATACTCTGACCAAATCAGCTCATTTTCTACCAGTTTCAACCAAGTATTCATTGGAGAGATTGGCCCAGTTGTATATTCGTGAGATTGTGAGACTTCATGGGGTACCTGTCAACATTGTTTTTGATAGGGATCCGAGATTCACCTCGTGGTTTTGGAGGGATTTGCATGAAGCCTTGGGGTCCAAGTTGAGTTTTAGTACAGCATTTCATCCTCAGACTGATGGGCAGACTGAGAGGACCATTCAGATTCTCGAGGACATGCTACGGGCTTGTGTAATGGACTTCCATTTATCGTGGGAAGACCATTTGCCTTTAGTGGAATTTGCCTATAACAATAGCTACCAATCCAGCATTGAGATGGCACCATATGAGGTACTATATAGGAGGAAATGTAGGTCCCCAATGTGTTGGGATGAGGTTGGTGAAGCTAGACTTTGGGGTTCAGATTTGGTTAGAGACTCAACTGAGAAGATCAAAGTGATCCGTGACAGATTGAGGATAGCCCAGAGTCATCAGAAGAGCTATGCCGACACTAGAAGAAGGGAGTTATCCTTTTAGGTTGGTGATCTTGTATTTCTGAAGATTTCACCAAGAACAGGGATTAAAATGTTTGGCAACAAAGGGAAGTTGGCTCCTAGTTTTGTTGGTCCATTTGAGGTTTTAGAGAAGGTAGGTGAGTTAGCCTATCGATTGGCTCTACCTCCATCTCTTTCTTCTCTCCATGATGTATTTCATGTGTCCATGTTGAGGAAGTACTGTTATGATTCCTCTCATGTATTGAGTTCTCCTCCAGAGGATGTCCAGGCGGATATGACCTATGTGGAGGTACCATTGCGGATTCTGGAGTGGCAGGTCCGGGAATTGCGTACCAAAGGAAAGTTGGCTCCTAGATCTTGAATGAATATGTCAAAAGGTGATAATATGTTTTGGGTTGATTTGGAACATGTTATAGATGTGTTATATAGCATGGAGGGAGTATGTTTTATTGTTGGAATATATATATATATACTGGTGTTGGTTTATTTGGTATAGCTGGGTAAGAGTGAAAATGGGTTATTCCTTTGCTTTGTTGCTGAAGTTCAGCAAGAATAGTGAAATCTGGGGTTGGGCACGACTCGTGCCCTGTAGCACGAGTCGTGACCATGTCAAGCCAAGTCGTGCGACACTAGTTGCCAGGATGGGATGAGTCGTGACCTATTGGGGACGACTGTATCTGAGTGGGGTGTAATAGGGCACGAGTCGTGCCCTATCCTGCAGCCTCTGAACCATTTTCCAAGCTTTGAAAACCTAGTCTAACCAGTATATAATTGAACACTCTTCAACTATGATTCTAGTACAACTTTAGTACTATACAATGGAACTTTAACTGGTCCAAATTGATATTGGGAAGGGCTTTAAATATTGTCCTGAAAATGGTTGGAAGGCAATGTAAATGGTTCATCAAAAGTTGATAAAAACTTGGTATATGAATATGGAACCTTTATAGAAGGTGTTTAATGTTGTATTATGAATGCGTATGGCTACTTATATTATATTGTACCCCTACGTGGTGACCTGTATAGGGTTATTGGTTCATATAGTGTGTGAAATGTATATTGCACTACTTCATTGGTTTGGGCAGGAGTATTAATACCCTGTTACTGGATTATATAGTGTGTAATGAATAGGTAGGGCTTACTTGATTTACATTGTGACCATATGTGATTACATATTCATGATTGGTTATGCACATAGTGTTAAATACGTGTTACACTGTTTCATTTGGTTGAGCATGAGTATTAATACCATGTCATTGGATTGTTATTATTCAATAGTGTTTAAATATATGTTGCACTATTGTGATTTGTTCAACATGAGGAATAAGTACCATGTTATGTATTGATATCCCATGGGGTGGATATATTTTCAAGTATCTATTATGTGCTTGAATGTGGTTATATCAGCTGATCCTTAGGGGTATATGGAATACTATCACTTATGAGAAAATATTTCATAAGGTGCTTAGATTTCCTTATACCTGTGACCTCTCCCCCCCTCTGTGGCCACAGATTGGGGTACAACTTCTATGGATATGTGCAGTCAGTTCATAAGATTGCTGATATCTTATATAGATCTCTGTAAGGGGTCGCATAAGACGTGAATATGCACCATCAGTTCACAAATGAGCGAGTATTACTCCCACCATTGTACTACATATGATTCAGATGGGAAAGGTAAAGAGAAGGTAACGAAATGTGTTTACCGCTTTACCAATGTGATTATGAGCAACCCGTTTATGTGTTGCATATGTGATATTGAGCAACCTGTTTATGTGTTGCATATTGTAGGCATATTGTTATATACATAATAGCTTGCTGAGATTTATTCTCACCCCTTCTCCCTTTACTGTTTTTAGATCCAACATGGGATCCCCGACCTTGACTGGTTTAGTTCGGGGACGAGTAGCTCCACCTTGGCCTCCCCTTCCTCGGCCACCTTTTCCTTCTACTTGTTCGCCGTCAACGAAGGCATCTACAATCTTGGTGGACGTGGAGACCTCACCTCCTCTTCCCGTCATATCTGTAAAAGGCCTAGGAGCAAGAATTAGCTATATCGTCCAAGGCTAATGTTAAGACGGGGAAGAGGGATGCCCCTCCTCGTCATTACAGTAAGGCCGAGGAGGGAGCCTTACCACTCAAACGAAGATGATCAAGGTGATCTGAAGCCGGGTAAAACAAATTGATGTGCTCAATCATCTCGGCTCTATTCTAAAACAACACTATACTGAGGGACAACAAGTCGACTCTATCAATCCTCATCTTGTCCGGATACTGAATGTACATCCTCGTACATCCATACCTCGTCAATAGTTCTCTTATCTCCGTCAAGTTCACCAGCAACCATGGTCCTCTCTCTCTTTCCGGTAAACCCTTAGGTTGCCCTTGTGGTACCCGTAACGGAAACGAGGGGTATGGTCCCAAGAACGTGCCATTTCTAAACGAAGGGTTCAAGATCTTTTATCAAGGCAAGAAATTCAATAAAAGCTTCAAAAGGGGCAACAATGGCGGATTTAGCAATCAAGTTCTAATAAAACCCAAGAGATTGCACATTAAAATAGTGATTCAAGAAAATCAAAAACAAGCTTTAAGGGTTCAACAATGGTGTGTTCGAAACTCAAAACCCAACCAAAACCCTAGAAAACGTGGTAAAATTGCAAAATCGAAGACGAAAATTATAAAGAGAGAAGAAATATACTTGTGTTGATGAAAATGAACTAAATCGAACGGTGAATCGGAGGCTTCTGGAGATTCTGGGCAACTCGAAAGCCCAAGAACACGAAGAGGTTTTTTAAAACTTATAGGTTCGCTCACAAATGATTGGATAGGTAAAAAGAAAAATTGAAAAGGGGTTTTGTTTTTATACTCAATCAAACGGGTTAAACCCGAAGATAAAAATGGGTTAATGGGTATGGCGCCCCCAACATTAAATGGGGTGGTGGTTTCCAAGACGTGTGTCAGTGTATAGTGGACCACGCCTCATCATTGTACTGAATAACCGGCGGATAATGAAGCGACATTGACACGTGGCAACCTGTTCGTACTCTCATAAGCCGAGGACGAGATGACTTTCTCCTCGTCATAAACGAGCTAGAAAGTCGGAGGCCACTGAGCAGTATAAACCGAGATACGAACATGGGTTTATTCGGGTCGGCCCAAGTGGATTAGCCCATAAACATAATCCATCAAATGTCAAGTTACGAGGTAAGACATGGGCTCCCTCATCTTCTTATCTCGTCATCAACAAGGCCGACCAAAGGCCCAGCGAGCAAGCACAACACAGCCCAACTCAAAGGGCCGAGGAGACCTCCCTCGTAGGCCGAGATCCTCCCCCTTGAGGACGAGGTGCCTCCCTCGGCCTTGATGTTGACTACGGGCTCCTCTTATTTCTCATCCCTTCCCCGGCTCATCATGGACCGAGATGACCATGTATGACGAGGAGAGGAAAGTTTGTACCTCGGCATACCAGCCTATGACGAGATAAGGAATTTATGTACCTCGACATTTCGGCAAAGCAATCATTGATATCCTATTCAAACAAGGATTAAGCAGTTACAATCTAATCAGGATTGTACCCTCCTACATCAATTCAAGTCAAATAAGGACTCTCCAACAGATATAATCCTCCTAGGATTATACCTTATCTCTTTACAGTCCAAGTTCAACATGGATTCTACATATCCATCACTATAAATACAAGCCATTATTTCCATATTCTGGTACGTTAATTCTTTGACTCGAAGCTCTGTCAAATTATTCTCTATCTACAAATCGTGAACTTACTCTCACGTCGGAGGGCCTTCGCTGGTGAAGCCCCGACTTAGTTTACGTGTTTTGTCTTATTTTCAGGCGCCGGAGTACAACCGATCGCTTGAATTTGGGTTGATTCGACTTTTTGGCATCATCACAAACTGTTTTCTTTTGGGCTAGAAAGTTTAATTTGCACTTTTGAGATAACTCAACAAGTAGAAAACCTAAGCGAGAGAGGGCCTAGTTCACAACTGGATCTTAGGAATTGAAGACAAAGGAGTGCGAGTAATTAGTTTCATAGATCATAAATCGAAATCGAAAATCAAAAAAAAAAAGTACCGATAAAAATCGAAATCTAACGGTATAGAGTTTTGATATACCAAATTTTTTGATACAATATCGTTTTTTTCCAATATCGAAACATACCATATCATGCTCATCCCTAGTTAACATGTATAGTTAAAAGAGAAAAGAAAAAAGTAGCTAAAATGACTTATATTTTGGAACAAATTTAAAATGCCTTACATTTAAGAAGGGATGGAGTGTCACTTTTGTCTATTATATTAATTTGAGCAATTAAAGCCAAGTATGAGTTTATATGTTAATTTGAGCAATTAAATCCAAGTAATGTATGAGTTTATACGTTATATACCACATTTGCGTATTATGTTAATTATGTACTACTTGATTTAACGATTGAAAATCAATCATAATGAACGGTATAAACCTAAGTACGAATATGGGCTAGTCCGGGCAAGGCCCAAGTGGATTGGGCCCTAAACATTCCATCAAGACTCAGCTACGAGGAAAGACCTGGGCTTCCCCGTCTCTCCCTGTCTCGGCATTACCTGGGCCGATCAAGGCCTTAGCGGGTGCAATGACCAAGGCCCAAATCAATGGCCGAGGAGACTCACCTCCAAGGCCGAGATGCCCTCCCTTGGTGACGAGGAGGCCTCCTTGGCTATCCCATCATAGCTCCTCGGCTATACAACTACCAGGAATTGGGCGTTCCCCATTCCTTCATATTCCTTCCCCGGCTCATCATAAACTGACCAAGTGACGATGACGAGGAGGGACCTCCCCAGCTTACCGACAGATTTACATCTTATGCAGTCCTATCCCAACAAGGCCACTAAGCAGTTATAACCTTATCAGGATTGTAACCACCTCCTATATCAATTCAAGTCAAATAAGGACTCATCAACAGATATAATCCTCTTAGGATTATATCTTATCTCTTAAACAGTCCAAGTTCAACATGGATTCTACATATCCATCCCTATAAATACAAGCCATTATTTCCATATTTTGGTATGTTATCTTTTTAACTCGAAGCTCTGTCAATTTGATTTCTCTCTATACAAACCGTGAACTTACTCTCACGCCGGAGGGCCTGCGCCGGTGAAGCCTCGGCTTAGTTTACGTTTTCTGTCTTATTTTCAGGCTATTCAATCGCCGGAGTACATCCTATCGCTTGGATTTGGGCTGATTCGAATTTTTGGCTGCATCAGTTTGATTCCATTGCCGGGAATCGAGTCAAAGACCCAATGTTTAGCCTGAAAAACCGCTGGCCTGAGCCCTTTTTTCCGCCAGATAATTCCTACTTTTTGGCCGGAAAAACCTGTTTTGTTTTTTAATCCGTTTTGTTTGGCCGGATTTTGCAAATTTTTGCCTGGAAAAATCGTTTTTGGACGGAAATTTGGTGTTTTAACGTTCGCAGTTGAACTTTGTTTGTGGCAAGTCAAATCTGTTTTACGTTTGGCCGGAATATTGTGATATTGACAGGAAAATTGTTATTTCAGCCATTTGCGATTCTGGGCAATTGAGAATTTTGTTGAACCACAATTCTTGAATTCCAATGGAAGACGGCAGAACCATCAGTGTTACTAATGAGGAGAACCGAGGTCAGGGTGACGAGATCCCTCCCACTAACGAGATGCTTCCACCTCCTCCTCCTCTGAACGACGGTATACCTCCCCTCAGCATGACTCTCCGATCTCGAAATCAGCCAACTGCCGAGGGAGAGGGTACCAACCACTCTCGTCATACTCGTCCACGAGGGAAACGAACGAGCAAGAAGACGACGAGGAACGCCGACGTTTGACGAGCTGAGAACACCCAGCCCACCGACTGACGTACCTTGTTGCACCAACAGATGGAAACTTTGCAAAGAATTTACGAGACTCAGGCTGCTTTATTGCAATTGGATCCAGAAAACTCAATGGCCGAGTTCATTAGGCCTTGGAGGTCGGGCAACTCTCTTGGAAGGGAAACTCAGGGTGAGAGACGAGATAGGCAGAGGATTCCTCCTCGTGGCCGAGATCCTCCTACCCGTGAGCCTGCTGTACCACCTAAGAAGAACCTCCGAGATGCTCCTCGTCCTCGGCCCAATAATCAGGAAAACGGGAAGGAGGTGGTGGACCTAAGGAGCCACTTAAATTCAAAGGACCAGGAGGTAAACTCAAAGGACCTACGAACGAGGCTCAGTCTATCTAGGTGTTTATCCCCTCCTCGTCTCAGCATGGCCCCTCGTCATAACCACCAGCATCGGCGTGATTCTCCTCGTCCCCGGTATGACTCACCTCGTCCCCGTCAATTTGTAAGGCCGAGGAGTCCTCAACCATATGAAATGGTCCTCGGCAGATATGAGGGAGAGCTGAGAAGGGATAAAGCACCTACTAGACGAGGAGAGAACATTCGAGACAATGGGGAACACAGTAGGGTGAATGGTCACCCCAAAGAAAAGTCCCATTGTAGTTCCCACCGGAGTTCCTACCGGAGCACTCATTCCAGTACTGAAAAGGGGATTGATGCCAAGGAACTGCCACTCTTAAAAAAGAGAATCGACGATATGGAGCTGAAGAAAGAGGACGAGGAAGATGATGACACCAGTGCAACCCGTCCTTTTTCCCAAGATATCAATGATGTCCCACCTAACCCTGCCTTTAAGGTCCCAAACCTTGACAAATATGCGGGAACCACCGATGCAAAGGACCATGTGCAAAGTTTTGAATCCACTATGGCCCTCCTCACCAAGGCAGATGACATCCTCTGCAAAGCTTTTGCGAGTACCTTCTCCGGAACAGCATTGACCTGGTTCCGTGAGCTGAAAAAGGAAAGCATTAACAGCTGGAAGAATATGAGGAGGAAGTTCCTGGATCACTTTGCCACGGCGGGGAAAAGGAAGAAGAGACTGACCGACCTTGCTAACATCGAGTAAGGAAAGAATGAAACTACTCTGAGTTACTACAACAGGTTCAGAGCCATGGCAGACCAAGTTGAAGAAAGCCTGACAGACAGGGAGGTGATCGTCTGCTTCAACTCCGGACTTAGATCCGGACAACTGATATACGAACTCTCCGCCAGAGAGCCCAAGTCTAAGTCAGACTTAATCAATGTGGCATATGCCATTTCCATGGCGGAAGAGAAAAGCAAGAAGAAGGCTGATAAGACAGAGACTGAAGAAAACGCTAACCATCCATCCTCCAATGGAAACAGCTACAAGGGCAAGAACAGATCGCAAGGAATGGAAAAGACTGAGATCTTCACCCCCCCTCACCAAGACAATCACTGAAATTATGCAATTGGTGAATCTTTCGAACCCCCGTCCGCTCAGTGACCAACCTAAGTACCCACGTGACCCATCCAAGCACTGTGATTTTCACAAAGACTATGGTCACAACACTGAGAACTGTTTCGCCCTCAAGAAGATGATCCAGAAATGGGTTGATGAAGGCAAGCTTGATCGCTAAGTCTTGAAGAAGGATGGCAAGCGGAAAAGGCAAGAAGCCAGCGAAGATAAAGATACTGATGAAGAAGAGGACAGGCCTCCTAGGGCCAAACTCCATTAGGATCTCCTACAGTTCTATTAGTCCTAGATATAGCCCCTCATCTCGTCAAACGGCCAGAACTCGGGGGCCAGCTATGACTTGAGACAAGGAGTGCTACAGGACGTAGACGAATCAGTTGGAAGTGAGATACTAGATGGTCACAGAGAACAATGAAATTCAAATTCAAATCATAGCAAGAGCTGAGTACTTTAATTAATTCTAGTTTTAGTCTATTTTTATATAATAGATTATCGTTGTTAGATTTTACTTTTCTAGCAAGGTAGAATTGCAATCTGATGTAATCGCTTCAATTTATGAAATTTACTTCGTCAGCATGCAAGTCAACTACCAAGACCCATGACCAAGTGAATTTCTCCTCGTCATGGGTAGGTGAGAACAAAACCATCTACGACCTATGTACGAGTCATCTTCCCCGTCATAGAAAGATGAAAAAGAAGAAGCCCAATGTCACTACGAGGAAACTCCTCGGTCTAACGACTAACGCGGCAAAAATATCTACGACCTATGTACGAGTCATCTTCCTCGTCATAGAAAGATGAAAAAGAAGAAGCCCAACGTCACGACGAGGAAACCCCTCGGCCTAACGACTAACGCGGCAAAACCGTCTACGACCTATGTACGATTCATCTTCCTCGTTATAAGAAGATGAAAAAGAAGAAAGCCCAACGTCTGGACGAGGAAACACCTCGGCTCTAACGACTAATGCGGCAAAATCGTCTACGACCTATGTACGAGTCATCTTCCTCGTCATAGAAAGATGAAAAAGAAGAAAGCCCAACGTCTGGACGAGGAAACTCTTCGGCTCTAACGACTAACGCGACACATCGGTCAAAACCAATGAATCTTCCTCGGCCTAATGACCTCAAACAGGCAAAACTGCCGACATCTAGAACCGAGCTAGCTCCCTCGGGTCAAATGATCAAAGGGACGAGGAGACCTTCCCCGGCTACCATAAATCTTGCGTACTTATGCAAGTATAAGACACACATTCAACAATTCATACGCCAAAACAAGAAGTGAAAAATGACGTGAATTAGAAGAAAGGGACATTTCATTAAATATTATTAATAAATTACAATGTCCTATTCTATTACAACAAAATGAGAAGAAATCCTAAGTCTGCTCCTCGTCAAAAGGTTTCTCGAGGAAAGCCTCCGTCTCTGCATCTTGAGTTTGAGCATCAACTTGAGTCTCCTCGTTGATCGGCTCCTCGGCATGAGCGTCTCCCTCTTCCTCGGCGCTAAGATCTTCGTCCTCATCCCTTTCAAGGATGGCGTTAAGGTTTTGGGGATCGACGGGAGCAGGAACCCAGACAGGACGGCCAGCCTCCTCATCAGCTTCAGCAATCAAGCCCAAGGCATACTCTGAATACGGAACAAGGTAATGGAGGGCCCTGTCCGCCTCATCATAGGAATCCTGAGTTATAAGTCGGGCAAGCGTCTCCAGATCCAAGCCAAGGGAAGTGTCGGCCATGATCCTTCGGGATAAGTGCAAGTAGCCATCAGAAAACATGGTGGCCATCTCCTCGGCCATTGTATCTCGGAAGGCCGGGCTTGCCTTATAATCAAACAGAGATTCCTCGATTTGTAGGGGCACGCCAGCCTCCACCTCCTTAAGCCGGGCTCCAGTTGCCTTGGCTTCATCAGACTTAGCTTTTAGCTCAGCCTGGAGCCCCTCAATAATGGCCTGTCTGGCCCTGGCATCCCCCTCAGCCTTGGCGCGTGCCTCCTCGGCCTCCTTTTCAGCTTTGGCCTTGGCCGCCTGCGCCGCTTCAAGCTCTTCCATCAACGTCTTCACCAAGCTTGCTGCCTTAGCTTGCTCGGCCTCGTTCTTCCTCACTTGGTCTTCAAGCTCCATCTTGGCATCCGTGGCCTTATTCTGGACGGCCTCATAAGCAGTGATGGTGCAAATCTACAACAAAAAGCAAAAAATGTCAATAAGACAAGACTAATGAAAACAAGTTACAAGTTACGAAGAAACATACCTCGGCAGCAAGAAGGCCCTTCCTATTGGCAATAATTTCCTTGTTCGACTGAGTGGCAATCAGTTGATCAAGGGCATCCTCGTCCATAGCTCGATGGACCACAGCCCGGCCAAATCTGAGCTTGGGCCCAGTACGGGCTAGCAAATCTAACCCCCTCATCGTGGGATAGAGGGCCAGTTTCCTCACCACCTTATCGGCATCAAAATTGGTCTTCACCATATGGGCAGTGAGCTCTGGAGGAGGGGCCACGTCGGCAACCCTCTTGGAAGGAGGCTCCTCGGAGGACGGTTCGATGACGGGGCGCTTTTGGCCTGCTCGCCTGACCAAGTTGGTCTCTTCGGCTGAGGTCTGGCCGGCCTCCATACCTCCCTCCTCGGCATCGGCAGTATGAACTTGGAGGCTATGCCCCTCTTCAGTCTGGCTTAGTGGTTGCACCGAGTGAGTCTCCTCATCCCCTTCCCCCAGCGGATCAATGGGGAGTGTAGAGGCTCCTTTGTCGGAGAGGATCACCTGGCGCCTAGTAGCCTCCTCTTGCCTCCTTGAAATGGCCGAGGAATGAGAGGCCTTCCTCCTCTGCTTCAACAAAGTCATAGGGTCAAGCTTTTTCTGAGACATCTCTCTCTCCTTCTCGGCGATCAGATCTGCAACATGACGAGGAAGGGTCAGCACATATTACGAGGAAGGAAAAGACACAAAATAGGACAAGTGTGAGAGACGGGAAAGTTACAGCCAGCGACGCCGTCCTCGGTCAAGCACTAGTCGTTGTTCTATCTACAGAAATCACAATCAACATGGAAGACTAGGCCGGGATGTATCCTCCAGTCGGGAAACCGGTTGCCCCTAGTGACGGGGACGAGAGGGACTATATTGCCGATAGGCCCTGGCATGATGCCGGCCTAGGAATAGTATTTAAAATCACTCTCCAAGGATGACCAACTCAATGTGCCTACCTCGGCAAAGTGGGTCAACTTCTCTATGAGCTGGTCGCTCCACTCAGCTCTCCATGTAACTTTGGGTAGGCGGGGATCCTCAAAAGGAGTTGGAAACTCCCAGCCCTGTCGGCTTTCAACTCGAATGACGTGGTGGTTCCACCCAGCCACTTTGCTCGACATCGTAGAAATCAGTTTGGGACGGTTGGGGTCACTCCGGATCACGATCAACCGGGTATCATACTTGTAGGTAATGGTGAAGAAATGATGGCACGCTTCTTGGCAAGGTTCAAATCCTAAACTACGGCACAGGACGACGAACCCTACGAGAAACCTCACCGCATTAGCACCTAGCATTGCCGGGACAGCCTGCATATCCTCTAAAAATTCGTTTATGAATGGATCTAAGGGAAGACGAAGTCCCTGCTGGAATTGTTTGTAGAAGAAATTGACATGGTTAAGGTTGTAGTAAAAGTCCATGGCTTCTGCTTCAGTCACAATTGGGGTCCAATGGGAATAACTTAAGTGATACTCGTCCTTCGACACTCCACACTTGGTATAAATCTCCTCAATTATTGGCTCACCGGCCTTAGCCGGTCTCGGCCTAGGAGTCGAGGCCCTACCTCAGCCAGCTCCACCTCGGCTAGTTCTCCCTCGGCCCTCAACTTGCTCACCCTCTACAAACGCATCTACAATATTGGTCGAGGACGAGGGACCACTAGTGCTGGCGTCGCTTCCTCTTCCCGTCATATCTGTACAAACAAAGGAAAACAAGTCAACATAATCTTCCAAGGCATCCAGATGGGGAAGAGGAAGATTGCCCCTCCTCCTCGTCTACTATAAGGACGAGGAAGGGATCTTTACCCGTCAACCGAGGACGACTAAGATGGTCTGACTTCAAGTAGAAGAGGACAATGTGGTCCATCATCTCGGCCCAGTCATGGAAGATTACTATATTAGGGGACATGAAATCAACTCGGTCTATTCTCATCTTGCCCGGATAGCTTACATCTTCCCTCGGGCAA
Organism: Adenophora triphylla var. japonica; assembly: GCA_022495995.1. Taxonomy (NCBI): domain Eukaryota; kingdom Viridiplantae; phylum Streptophyta; class Magnoliopsida; order Asterales; family Campanulaceae; genus Adenophora; species Adenophora triphylla. The sequence goes on along the minus strand of JAFEMH010002142.1, from coordinate 344,337 downwards.
CCATATCTCGTCAACATTTTTCCTATCTCCATCAAGGTCACCAACATCCATGGCCCCCTCTCCCGCCGGTAAACCCTAAGGTTTCCCTTGTGGTAGCCATAAATTTCGCGAGGGTCATGTTCCTAAGAGCGAGTCGTGGCTAACAAGGGACGAGGGGGCAAGAATGGGTTCATAAAATTGTTCAAATACAAAACTCAAGAAAAGCTTCGAAAGGACAACAATGGCAGTTTCAAAGAAAAATTCAAGAAAGCATACATGTTTCTATTGAAGATTGGCGAAATCAAACGGTGAATCGGACGCTTCTGAAGATTCTGGGCAACTCAAGCACTCAATAACACAAAGGGGTCTTTCAAACTTTGTTGTTCGCTCTCAAATGCTCAAGGTGATAAAAGTTGGAATTGAAAAATCACTTTGTTTTTATACTCAATCAAACGGGTCAAGATTCATGCTAAGACGGGTCAAAGCGGGTACGGCGCCCCAAACATTAAATGCGTAGTGGGTTCCCCATACGTGTGTCAGGCATCGTGAACCACGCCCATCATTGAACGAAGTAACCGATGGACAATTGAAGCGATGCATTGCCACGTAGACGCCCTTTCATATTTGTATAGGCCGAGGTAGAGCATCACTTCCTACTCAGCATAGCCTAGCTAGGAAGTCGGGGGGGCACTGAACGGTATAAACCTAAGTTCGAATATGGGCTAGTCCGGACAAGGCCCAAGTGGATTGGGCCCTAAACATAATCCATCAAGACTCAGTAGCTACGAGGAAAGACCAGGGCTTCCCCATCTCTCTCTGTCTCGGCATTACCTGGGCCGACCAAGGCCTTAGTGGGTGCAATGACCAAGGCCCAAATCAAGGGCCGAGGAGACTCTCCTCCAAGGCCGAGATGCCCTCCCTTGGTGACGAGGAGGCCTCCTCGGCTATCCCATCATAGCTCCTCGGCTATACAACTACCAGGAATTGGGCGTCCCCCATTCCTTCATATTCCTTCCCCGGCTCATCATAAACTGACCAAGTGACGATGACGAGGAGGGACCTCCCCAGCTTACCGGCAGATTTACATCTTATGCAGTCATATCCCAACAAAGACACCAAGCAGTTATAACCTTATCAGGATTGTAACCACCTCCTATATCAATTCAAGTCAAATAAGGACTCATCAACAGATATAATCCTCTTAGGATTATATTTTATCTCTTAAACAGTCCAAGTTCAACATGCATTCTACATATCCATCCCTATAAATACAAGTCATTATTTTCATATTTTGACATGTTATCTTTTTAACTCGAAACTCTGTCAATTTGATTTCTCTCTATACAAACCGTGAACTTACTCTCACGCCGGAGGACCTTCGCCAGTGAAGCTCCGACTTAGTTTACGTTTTATGTCTTGTTTTCAGGCTATTCAATCGCCGGAGTATAACCCATCGCTTGGATTTGGGCTGATTCGACTTTTTGGCTGCATCACATAATATTATCATCTGTGTTTATCTGATAATATCATCTCTAATAACTCATAAAGCGGATCATAAATAATACATGCTTCCGTTCAAGATTTGAGAATATTTTGGCCGTTCAAGATTTGAATTTGGCCGTTCCAAAACGTAAGAATTCTTAAGGGTACTTCCAACTGGTAAAGTTTCTTTGATTCAATATCCGATAAAAGTGAAATACAAAAAAATGAAAGGAAAAGGGAAAATGCATACCAACGCAGAGTACCACCATCCATATAGAAAGGAGATCCAAAATTGGAAAACCACGCTGCAGCTCTTTTCGCTGATCCACCCGACAACCAGGGCAATTTTCAAAGTAATCTTTCTTTAACAGGGCCTCTTTAGATTCTCCATTGCTACCCATTTGATAGACTGAATCCAGCTACCACCAAATACCTTTAAAAAGAGAGAGAGAGAGAACAACTCTGTAATGGAGACTATAGGCACAGTATATAGCATGAGTAATAGATTGAGTATTGCTTATAAATGATTTAAACAACTATCAATGAAGGCTACCCATAATTTTGCAACAAATTCGGTGACTTAAGTATCTATAGTATAAATGATCTATATAGTATAAATGAGGGAAGGGTTGTGAACAGTTGTATGAACAGTAGCATTGGCGGAAATTCTCATTTTGCCCTTACTGTTTTGTTCCTTTCTCGTTTTGCCCTCATAACTATCTATGTCGTACGACATGGGTGGCCAATTTTTTATTTTTTGATATATGAAAAAAAAAAAAAATCTCACGTGATCTTGGACACGGACATGTACTAGTTGTTGATAAAGCAAAACGTAAATTGACATACTGGGTGATAGCTTCACTGCTCACGTCAAGAAAAAAAAAAAACAAGCAGAAACCCAAAAAGACATACTGCCTCCTCTCGATAATAGCTTCACCATTTTGGTTTGGCACACAAATTAAAGGGGGAGAAAATGTTGTGAGTGTAATACTAGTAAAATAGGATAGAGAATGAGTGGAGGAAATAGTAAATTTGAAAAGTGTTGTGAGCGTAATAGTAAAATAGAAGGAAGAATGAGTTGAGGAAATAGTAAATTTGAAAAGTATTGTGAGTGTAATAGTAAAGTAGAAGAGAGAATGAGTGGGTAGAATAGTAAAATTATTTGCTATTTTAGGAAGGTGAAGTTCTAACGAATCGCCCTTTTAAAAAATTGATGAAAGCTTTTATTTTATTGGGACGAAGGAAGTATATTTAATCTGTCAATCAAATCTAGTCAATGGGTTTCTCCATGTGATTGGAAAACAAAGTATTCAAGTAAAATGAGCAGCATTAAATGTGGAAATAGAAATAATAGTAGTGAATATATTTGCATGATAGGGAATGGGTTGAATGAGGCAATTAATCAAACAGGTGATATGCATATAATATTATATACTCTCTCAGTCCCACCTCACTTGACACTCTTGAAGTGAGCACGGGAACTAAGAAAAAAGAATAAAATAAAAAAAATGTGTGGTAGAAAATGAAGAGAGAGAATGAGTGGGGTAAATAGTATTGTTGGTTGAATAAATTGAGTGGTGGAAAATGAAGAGAGAGAATGAGTGGTGGGGTAGAGTGAATATAAAATTATAAAAAGTAGGCTATTTTGGAAAGTGTCAAGTGAGCTGGGACGGCCCAAAATGAAAATAAGTGTCAAGTGAGTTAGGACGAAAAGAGTACATAAAATCATGAATTGAAAACTCCGCCAACCTCCTTATCACGCAACTGGGAGGCATTGATTGTGTCCGGTCCTCCATTTTTTTGCACCAACGTCGACCATTCAAGATCGAGACTCGAGAGTAGGACGGCGTTCTTGACATTGATAGTCTGGGCCATGGCTGTGAATACGATTAACACGTGATTTTCATTTTCAATTCCTACTTTTATTCTAACTAGTGGTAAGCCTAGGCACGGTTACCATTTTGCAATTTATTTTTTATTTTAATTAATAAATTAAAATTATTTTATTATAATTTTGAAGTAAAAAATATTTTTTATTTATTGTATTTAGTTTGAAATAGACTAATAAATTATTAATGTATTTTTTCTATAATGTTGTATACCTTATAGTTTTTCTACATAAAAAAAAAGTGTCAAGTACTCTCGATCAAATAGATATTGTATGTTGATTTTGTTGATGTTATGCCCTAGGCTTATAACTATTTTGGCTCATAGTTAATACCGTTATTTAATCGTCTCTATCATTTATTATAGAGAATGTTTATTTTAATTATTATATATTTTACATGTTTATTATAATAATCTGTGTCTCTAATTATTGTGAATAACTAGTATAAGTTGATAATGGATAATCATTGATAGATAGAGATGATTATATGCATGGGGATGCACATTACACTTATAGGTACTTGTTAGAGAACAAAGTACTAGACCGACTCATCTATGAGATTTATGACATGGTCTATGGTCATATATGTCATGATTAAATCTCATGATAGTCGTGTCATTGGAATCCTTAGTACCTGAGATTATCATCGTCTTTCACATGATGAACGTTATGTTTGATGTAGTTTAACGCTATTTTTAATAGGATAGCAATAAGGGCTATGTTGGCATAATCAGATTTTTGTAGGGAAGAATGATAAGTCAAGATGGGATTTGTCCCTCGTAAAGAGAGATGTTTGCTTGGGCCCCTCGATAAATAGTGTTGATGAAATGTATGACCATACTCAAGAGATTTGATAGAGATCAAATGCACTTGGATTATCAACATATTCGAAATCGAGAAAGCATTGAACAATATAAGTTGACGTGAACCATGACTTATGTTCAATATGACATAGTGAGACAAAGGGATTATGGCAATGATCTATCAAGGAATCAAGCTTTGATATTATATTTAATTGGGTGGACATAATGGCTTGCTAGAGACCATTTATGTCTTGTGAGAATTGATGTTTCAACTCACTACCAACATAAATAAAATCCCTATATAGGATCACACACAAAGAACGAATTTAAAATGGCTCAAATATGGAAAACTAAGCACGGACAGGTTTTCTGTGGCCGAGGCGCGCGCTTCATTTATTCCCAGGCGGCAACCTCAACCACAGATTTCCACAGGCCATGTTTCTGGAGGTGAGGCGCCCGCCTCATTTTTCCTCAGGCGCCCGCCTCACTCTCAGATGCTGGAAGGTCCATTTTTAACTTGGAAAAGGGTTTTTCTTCCTAAAAGTTAAGAATATTTATAATGTATAAATAGACCATTTGTCCTCAGCCAACATACACGAAAATTAGGGTTTATGAAACACTAATTCATTGGTTTTGATTACGAATCAAAGATCAAAACTCCATAGATTCAATTTCATAATAGTTATAGATTCTTGAAAAGAGTTTCAACAATAGAGGATCATCATACAATCCAACAAGATATAGATCTTGGTTTGTTCGCATGTGGATTATTAATAGAGGGTGATTGTTTTATCACCTAAAGCTTGAAGACCTACAATTGTTGATTTATCATAAGGAAGAACAAGGAGAAGATCAAAGTTTCATCTACGATTCAAGCTGGATTACGAATACGTATACGAAAGACAAAATCGCAACAAAGGTTAGTAAATTTATATTCATAATTCTAATCTATTCATATTAGACGAATTCATGGCTAGGGTTTTGTGATTTATGTTAAGTCTTCCGCTGCGCATGTTACCCCAAAATCCAACAGTGATATCAGAGCCACGTTTAATTATGATTAGGTTAAATTGGCAACAAAGATATAATTGGATTATATGCTTTAACATGCTAGATGATATAGATTGATGATTTTATGTGTATTGTTTTGTGAAACAATTATATGCGATATAACATGATTATGATTAATAGATGATTGATGTAATTGATCTTCTACATGGGTTATTGATCTCTTTAATTTGATTAAATAGATTAGTAAATTCTCAAATTGAAACAAATTGTTTGTTTAGGATTTAATGTTCATATTTAATTCGATTAACTTGATTATTTGAATCCTTAAATTTTGAGAATTGAATAATTATGTAGTTAATAATTGTTATTTATTACATGATTATTTGTATGATCCTAAAGTAGGATATTATGTGAAATCTCATGTTCATGATTATGTCTGCATAAATTTCATATACAACCATGCGATGTTTGTTGCTATGTGGAAAAACCTTCTTAAATGTTTAAGTTTTATGCCACCCCTTGATTAGAACACTTGTGAAATATTCGAATATTTTGATGTAGTTTCGACTCAGTTTGGTGCATCATTATATCTTACTATGGATCAAGATGAGATAATGGTTGATGTAGTTTCGACTCAATTGGGTGCATCGTTCTATGTGTCTCATACGTTTGAAAAAGGTTAAACTTAATTGATGCTTTTAAAAGAGTTTTGATCCAAGGAATAGATGAGATTAAAACATGTGTTGATATAAGATGTCTAGAATCTCATAAAAGATTTAAGAGTCATATATGATATGATTGATAAACGTTGTCTACCTAAATAACTTGATTTCGGGCATTGACTTAGTTAAACAAAAATTAAGTGAAATATGAATCTTAGCCCATTATAATTATATAATATATGCTTGTATTTGAAGGTGTATAATTTAGTGGGAGTATTTATGAAATACATTATTTGTCTCTTAGATGGTAAATAAATTGATACTTATATGTGTTCATATTGCATGTATATCTTATTGTAGAAATGGCATTATTTGACCTAGCACAACGCTTAAAGGAAATGTTTCAAGTTCAAGCTAGGCAAGAGAGGTATGATGTGGTGAAGGCTCTTAATGCATGCAAGATGCAAGAGGGGCAATCGGTAGGTCCTCATGTCCTTAAGATGAAAGGATATATTGAGCACCTTGAAAGGCTTGGGTATTCTATGAGTTTGGAACTCATAATGGATACGATATTGAATTCATTGCCCGAAAGTTTTGGTCATTTCATTATGAACTATAACATGAGTGGAATGGAAAAGAATCTGTCAGAATTACATGCAATGCTTAAGACTGCAGAGAAAAATATCAAGAAGCCTAGTACCGCAAATTAGGGGTGTACACGGGCCTAAAGCCCGTGGGCTTTGGCAAAGCCCGGTATGAGCCCATTTAGTTGCGGGCTTCAATTTCAAGAGCCCAACATAGCGGGCTTCATGTGGGCTCAAATTAACGGGCTTTTGCGGGCTTTAAACGGGCATTGAGCGGGCTCGGGCTTGACAGGCTTACAAATTAGATTTTGTATTTTGAAAATTTTATACCTATTACATTTTGGGCTTTAAATTATTTTCAGTCCATCAATCCTTACCACTTTATCATTTTGTCATGAGACTGGTCATTGAAAGTGAAATTGCAAGGCTTATCAGGAAGGACTAAAAGCGAAGAAGGGCAATACGATTGCTACTGCTTCAGGTATATATATGATAGATATTTTCCTTTCTAATTATAGTTCATGGGTATTAGATACCTGATGTGGATCTCACATTTGTATAAATGTGTAGGGACTAAAGAATAGAAAGATACTCAAAGAAGGTGAAGTGGACCTACGTGTGGGAAATGGTGTAGGTGTTAGTGTCCTAGGCCTATAGAGATAGACCTTTATGTAATGTCATTGTTCATTTATATATGAGATTGTTTCTTTGATTATTATATGTGTTTGCATGTTTACATTAATAATTGTGTCCCTAGTACTTATGAAGCACTAGTATGAAGTCTAATGGATAATCATGTGATGATTATATGCATAGAGATGCACATTAGATTCATGGGTACTTGTTAGAGAACAAGGTACTGGACTTGACCCATTATGAGATCTATGTCATGGTCAAATGTCATAATTAGATCTCATATAGTCATATCATTGATATCCTTTGACCTGAGATTATCATCGTCTTCCACTTGATGAATATCATGTTTGATATAGTTTAACGTTGTCTTTAACCGGATGACAATAAGGGCTATCATTGGCATGGTATGATTCTTGTTGGGAAGAATGATAAGTCAAGATGCAAGCTTCCAAACCGACAAAGATGACTTTAGATCGCAGTCTGGGTTTGTGTTTATGCTAAATGGAGGTGCCGTTTGTTGGAAGAGTTCCAAGCAAAGCACTGTTGCGATTCTACAACGAAGCCGAATACATAGCGGCATCGGATGCGCGCTAAGGAGGCGGTTGGATCAAGAAGTTCGTTAGTGACTTAGAAGTCGTTCCGAGTATCACTAACCCGATAGAGCATTCAGTGACAATAATGGTGCTATTGCCCAAGCAAAAGAACCAAGGTCACATCGACGATCCAAACACATTTTGAGACGTTTTCACCTCATACGAGAAATGCGTGAAAGGGAGGATGTCAAGATATGCAAGGTACCAATGGATGACAATATTTCGGACCCTCTCACCAAGCCTTTACCACAAGCTAAACATGATGGTCATGTTAGGTCCATGGGTATAAGATACATGAATGATTGGGCCTAGTGCAAGTGGGAGACTATAGGTGTTAGTGCCCTAGGCCTATAGAGATAGACCTTTATGTAATGTCATTGTTCATTTATATATGAGATTGTTTCTTTGATTATTATATGTGTTTGCATGTTTACATTAATAATTGTGTCCCTAGTACTTATGAAGCACTAGTATGAAGTCTAATGGATAATCATGTGATGATTATATGCATAGAGATGCACATTAGATTCATGGGTACTTGTTAGAGAACAAGGTACTGGACTTGACCCATTATGATATCTATGTCATGGTCAAATGTCATAATTAGATCTCATATAGTCATATCATTGATATCCTTTGACCTGAGATTATCATCGTCTTCCACTCGATGAATATCATGTTTGATATAGTTTAACGTTGTCTTTAACCGGATGACAATAAGGGCTATCATTGGCATGGTATGATTCTTGTTGGGAAGAATGATAAGTCAAGATGGAAATTGTCCCTCGTAAAGAGAGATGTTTGCTTGGCCACTCGTGAGTAAGATTGATGTAGTGCATGGCCATGCCCGAATGAATTAATATGATTAATGTCATTCGATTAATCAATTTACTTAGTAACGAGAAAGCATTGAACAATATGAGTTGACGTGGACCATGACTCATGTTCAATATAACATCGTGTGACAATGGGATTGTGATATATTCTATGTAGGAAAAACCGAACTTAATATTATACTATTTGGGTAGGCATGATGGCTTGCTAGAGTCCGCTCATGTCTTATGAGGATCGATGTGATCGGACTCATTGCCAACATAGTATAGTCCTATGGGGTCACACGCATCGAACGAATTGTCAAAAATGGAATTATGGATTCTGGTGTGATGGGCGACCGCCCAAGGTGCTATGGGCGACCGCCCATGTTATATGAAAACCTGGGCATTGGAGGCTGTCCACATGGGCGACCGCCACTTGCCCTTATGGGCGACCGCCCATGATGGTTTTCGTATAAGGAGGGTAGGCTCTGGACACATGGGCGACCGCCCATGTCACGATGGCGACCGCCCGTACGGCTGAGCCGAAACCATTTTTGCCAAGGGTTTTTAATAGGGTATAATATTTATAGAGTATAAATAGTATCCTTGAACTACCCTAGCAGCCAGTTCCGATTTTGAGCTTTGAGAAAGACAAAATAGAGAGATTTTTCAATTGTGAATTGAAAAACATCACACCAATTCCATAATTCATCATAGATTGAAAAGGTTTCAATCAAGGGGTCTAGCAATCCTCCTAGAAAGAGTTCTAGGGTTCGTTCATCGCGTGGATACTCGTAGAGGATCTTCGCCTCTCAAGATCTTTTGTTCGTGATTAAAGGATCGTATATTGAAGACTTGCTAATTCTTCAATCTGGAGTTAGACTACGTATATCAACGACAAAGGCATTCAAGGTTGGTAACCCTAATTCATACTTCTTAATTATTCATCTAGAACGGATTCTAGGGCTTTGGGTATTCGAGTTATTTGCATTATTCCGCTGCGCATGGACCCTCGAAACCCAACAGTGGTATCAGAGCCCCATTCTTGATGTTTAGTTAGATAATCATGATAATTGTGTAATGTGATTATATGAATTTTCATGATAAATATGATTTAGAATGTGAAATTGTATGAGTTTTGCTTATGGAGTAATTGTATATAGTGATATACCATGATTATGAAATTGAAATTTATGATTAATATGATTAATCTAGGTTATGGGATGTCAATTTCATTAATATGATTAATGTGATTAATCTAGGATGTTTGTGAAGTGTTACTTGGTATATGGGCTGGACACCAAAACCTTTCCCACAGGCACTTCGATGGAAGTGTGGGATAACCTTGGAGCACGTGGCCGCGTACTAGTAATTACTGACCAAATGTGATTTGTGTTGTATCATTCCATGTTCATAATTATGCTCATATAGTTTTTCATGAATCAACCTTGCCATGTTAATTGATAAACATAAAAAAAAAATTGAACCTTCTTTGAAATTTTGAGTTTGTTTATGCTACCCACTTTAAACACTTGTGAGTACACGGGTAGTTTTATGTAGGCTCGCCATAGCGAGGTACATTAATTCTATCTTTGTATGATCAAGATGAGCAAATAGTGATTGCTATACGTTTAAAATGGTTGAACTCAATAAGGCTATCAAAACAGTTTTGGGCCTAAGGCATAAGATGAGATTGAAACATGTGACATATGATGTCTATAATCTCATAAAAGATCTAAGAGTCATATGTTGATATGATTGATAAATGTTATCTACCTTTTTAGTTTAATTTTGAGCAGTCGTGCCATAGCCGACTTGAAATTAAATTAATGTTGGGTCTTAGCCTATTAAATTATATTATGCATGTTTGTATATGAAGGTTATATAATTTAGTGGGAGTATTTGTGAAATACATTATTTAATCTCTTAAATGAAATTGGTGCTTATATATGTTTATATCTTGTTGCATATCTTTGTAGATCAATGGCTGCTAACACTAATCAGAATTTGTCCTGCGATCGAGTCCTTGAGAAGGACAAGTTAGAAGAGAATGGCAACAACTATGTGGATTGGATCCATTTGTTTGAGAATTGTTCTCAAACGGGAAAGGAAGTTGTACATTCTCGATGGACCCATTCCACCCGAGCTGCTTTGCTAATGCACCTAAAGTGAAAGGGACCAACATAAGAAACATGTTGATGATTCTATAGATGTTGGTTGCCTGATGCTGGCTACTATGTGTAAGGCCCTTCAGAAGGACCTTGTACACATGGAAGCTTATGATTTGGGAAATCATTTAAAGGAAATGTTCCGGTTGCAAGCACGTCAGGAAAGGTTTGACACTATGAAGGCTCTTCATTCATGCAAGATGATTGAAGGACAACCTGTTGGGCCTCATGTGTTGAAAATGAAGGGTCACCTCGAGCACCTTGAGAGGCTTGGATATCCTATCCAGTTGGAGCTGGCTACGGATATGATATTGCATTCACTCCCTGAAAGTTATAATCAGTTCGTTCTGAATTATAACATGAATGGGATGAATAAATCTCTGTCTGAATTGCATGGGATGCTAAAGAATGCGGAGAACAATATTACCAAGAAAACCAATCAAGTGTTGATGGTGAACAAAGGAAAAGGGTTCAAGAAAAACAAGGTTAAAGCAAAAGTTGCTAAATCGGAGGCAAAGGTTGCCGTTGTTGAGAAGCCTCAACCCAAATCCCAAAAGGATGCGGTATGCTACCATTGCAATGAAACTGGGCATTGGAAGCGTAACTGCAAAGCTTATCAGGAAGGGCTGAAGAAGAAGGGCAATGTGATTGCCACGACTTCAGGTATCTAAATGATAGATGTTCTACTTTCTACTTCTAGTTCTTGGGTATTAGATACCGGATGTGGATCTCACATTTGTCTAAATGTGCAGGGACTTAAGAATAGGAGGTCGCTCAAAGAGGGTGAAGTAGATCTGCGGGTTGGAAATGGAGCAAGAGTTGCTGCATTGGCCGTAGGGACTTACGAAGTCACTTTACCTAGCGGATTAATTTTAGTTTTAAATAACTGTTATTATGTTCCGGAGTTGAGCAGAAACATTATTTCTATTTCATGTTTAGACAATGAGGGTTACAATTTTCTTATTGCGAATAAGAAATTTTCAATTTATTTGAATGACATGCTTTATTGTGTTGCTCATTCTTTTAATGGCCTTTATGTCTTGGATGTTGAAAATAATGTTGAGAATGTTTATCATGTTAATAAGAAATCTAAACCAAATGATGTGAACAACACATACAAATGGCATTGCCGTCTTGGTCACATAAACGAGAAGCGCGTATCTAAACTCCATAAAGATGGATATTTAGACTCATGTGATTATGAATCATATGATGTTTGCGAGTCTTGTTTATTGGGCAAGATGACTAAAGCTCCTTTTACTAAGAGTAGTGAAAGGGCTAGTGATTTATTGGCTCTCATACATGCGATGTGTGTGGACCAATGAATAGCATTGCTAGGGGAGGATTTCGGTACTTCATAACGTTCACCGATGACTTCTCCAGATATGGCTATGTCTATCGATGAAGTACAAAAGTGAAGCATTTGAGATATTCAGAATATTTCAAAATGAGGTACAAAATCAACTTGGCAAAACTATTAAAACCATTCGATCTGATCGAGGTGGTGAATACTTAAGCCAAGAATTTGACGATCATCTGAAAAGTTTTGGAATTGTTTCAGAACTTACTCCACCCGGAACACCACAATGGAATGGTGTATCCGAGAGGAGAAATCGAACTCTATTAGATATGGTTCGATCGATGATGAGTCAAGTTAACCTTCCTATTTCTTTTTAGGGACATGCGGAAAGCATTGCTTTCACGCTTAATAAGGTCCCTACTAAATCGGCTCCTAAAACCCCACATGAGATGTGGTATGGAAGAAAGCCTAGCTTATCTTTCATGAAGATTTGGGGTTGTGAGGCTTATGTAAAGAAATTAGTTTCTGAACATAAACTTGCACCTAAATCGGAGAAAGGCATTTTCGTTGGTTATCCTAAGGAAACGAAAGGATATCTATTTTACAACCAATCCGAGAACAAAGTGTTTGTTGCTCGTAATGGTGTCTTTCTAGAGAAAGAGTTTCTCTCTAAAGAAACTAGTGGGAGTAAAATTGATCTTGAAGAAATTCAAGAACCCGAAAATGACAAGGAACCGATAGTAGAGACGGAACCAAGTTCACAAGCTGTTGTGGAACCGGTTCAAGATACACAAGTTCTTCGCAGATCGGATAGGATACGATCCGAACACGAGAGATATGGATTTCTCATGACGGAAAGTAATGAAGTAGAAATCATTGAGAATGATGAACCTACTTCCTATCAAGAGGCGATGTCCACTCTGATTCGGACAAGTGGCTAGGAGCCATGGAATCCGAGATCAAATCCATGTACGATAATCAAGTTTGGAACTTGATTGATCCACCCGAAGGTGTAAAAACCATAGGGTGCAAGTGGGTTTTCAAAAGAAAAGCGACATGGATGGGAAGGTACATACTTATAAGGCTAGGCTAGTTGCTAAGGGGTATAGGCGAGATTCATGGCGTTGACTATGATGAAACCTTTTCGCCCGTAGCAATGCTTAAGTCTATTAGAATCTTAATTGCCATAGCCGCATATTACGACTATGAGATATGGCAAATGGACGTCAAAACAGCGTTTCTTAACGGAAACCTACTTGAGGATGTATACATGATACGGCTGAAGGATTTGTCGATCCAAAGAATTCTAACAAAGTGTGTAAGTTGCGAGAGATCCATTTATGGATTGAAGCAAGCTTCCGGAGTTTGGAATCTACGTTTTGATGAATCGGTCAAAGAGTTTGGCTTCATCAAAAACGAAGATGAGCCTTGTGTATACAAGAAAATAAGTGGGAGCATAGTCCTATTTACGGTGCTATATGTCGATGACATCTTGCTCATTGGAAACAATGTTCTGCACTTGAGGCTGTTAAGTCTTGGTTAGGAAAATGTTTTTCAATGAAAGATATGGGTGAAGCGGCTTATATCCTTGGTATCAAGATCTATAGAGATAGATCAAGAAGGATGATTGGTTTGAGTCAAAGTACGTATATTGACAAGGTCCTTAGAAGATTCCGCATGGAAAATTCTAAGAGAGGGAACTTGCCAATGGGACATGGCATTACTCTTAGCAAGACTCATTGTCCTAAGACAAATGATGAGCGAAAGAGGATGAGTGATATTCCATATGCTTCGGCAATTGGATCTATCATGTATGCCATGTTGTGTACTAGACCCGATGTCTCGTATGCTCTAAGCGCAACGAGTAGATACCGATCGATCCTGGTGAGAACCATTGGATAGGCTGTCAAGAATATCCTTAAGTACTTGAGAAGGACTAAGGATGTATTCTTGGTATTTGGAGGAATGGAAGATGATGCGGTTGTAAAGGGTTACACGAGATGCAAGCTTCCAAACCGACAAAGATGACTTTAGATCGCGATGCTGGTTTGTGTTTATGCTAAATGGAGGTGCCGTTTGTTGGAAGAGTTCCAAGCAAAGCACTGTTGCTGATTCTACAACAGAAGCCGAATACATAGCAGCATCGGATGCGGCTAAGGAGGCGGTTTGGATCAAGAAGTTCGTTAGTGACTTAGAAGTCGTTCCGAGTATCACTAACCCGATAGAGCTGTTCTGTGACAATAATGGTGCTATTGCCCAAGCAAATGAACCAAGGTCACATCAGCGATCCAAACACATTTTGAGACGTTTTCACCTCATACGAGAAATCTATGAAAGGGAGGATGTCAAGATATGCAAGGTACCAATGGATGACAATATTTCGGACCCTATCACCAAGCCTTTACCACAAGCTAAACATGATGGTCATGTTAGGTCCATGGGTATAAGATACATGAATGATTGGGCCTAGTGCAAGTGGGAGACTATAGGTGTTAGTGCCCTAGGCCTATAGAGATAGACCTTTATGTAATGTCATTGTTCATTTATATATGAGATTGTTTCTTTGATTATTATATGTGTTTGCATGTTTACATTAATAATTGTGTCCCTAGTACTTATGAAGCACTAGTATGAAGTCTAATGGATAATCATGTGATGATTATATGCATAGAGATGCACATTAGATTCATGGGTACTTGTTAGAGAACAAGGTACTGGACTTGACCCATTATGAGATCTATGTCATGGTCAAATGTCATAATTAGATCTCATATAGTCATATCATTGATATCCTTTGACCTGAGATTATCATCGTCTTCCACTCGATGAATATCATGTTTGATATAGTTTAACGTTGTCTTTAACCGGATGACAATAAGGGCTATCATTGGCATGGTATGATTCTTGTTGGGAAGAATGATAAGTCAAGATGGAAATTGTCCCTCGTAAAGAGAGATGTTTGCTTGGCCACTCGTGAGTAAGATTGATGTAGTGCATGGCCATGCCCGAATGAATTAATATGATTAATGTCATTCGATTAATCAATTTACTTAGTAACGAGAAAGCATTGAACAATATGAGTTGACGTGGACCATGACTCATGTTCAATATAACATCGTGTGACAATGGGATTGTGATATATTCTATGTAGGAAAACCCGAACTTAATATTATACTATTTGGGTAGGCATGATGGCTTGCTAGAGTCCGCTCATGTCTTATGAGGATCGATGTGATCGGACTCATTGCCAACATAGTATAGTCCTATGGGGTCACACGCATCGAACGAATTGTCAAAAATGGAATTATGGATTCTGGTGTGATGGGCGACCGCCCAAGGTGCTATGGGCGACCGCCCATGTTATATGAAAACTGGGCATTGGAGACTGTCCACATGGGCGACCGCCCTTGCCCTTATGGGCGACCGCCCATGATGGTTTTCGTATAAGGAGGTTAGGCTCTGGACACATGGGCGACCGCCCATGTCCTGATGGGCGACCGCCCATGTACGCTGAAACGCTGAAACCGTTTTTGCCAAGGGTTTTTAATAGGGTATAATATTTATAGAGTATAAATAGTATCCTTGAACAACCCTAGCAGCCGATTAGATTTTGAGCTTTGAGAAAGACAAAATAGAGAGATTTTTCAATTGTGAATTGAAAAATATCACACCAATTCCATAATTCATCATAGATTGAAAAGGTTTCAATCAAGGGGTCTAGCAATCCTCCTAGAAAGAGTTCTAGGGTTCGTTCATCGCGTGGATACTCGTAGAGGATCTTTGCCTCTCAAGATCTTTTGTTCGTGATTAAAGGATCGTATATTGAAGACTTGCTAATTCTTCAATCTGGAGTTAGACTACGTATATCAACGACAAAGGCATTCAAGGTTGGTAACCCTAATTCATACTTCTTAATTATTCATCTAGAACGGATTCTAGGGCTTTGGGTATTCGAGTTATTTGCATTATTCCGCTGCGCATGGACCCTCGAAACCCAACAAATGGAGCAAGAGTTGTTGCATTAGCCGTAGGAACTTATGAAGTTACTTTACCTAGTGGACTATTACTTATTTTGAACAATTGTTATTACGTTCCGAATTTGAGTAGGAATATTATTTCAGTTTCTTGTTTGGATAATGAAGGATATAGTTTTCTTATTAAGAATAAGAAATTTTCTTTTTATTTAAATGATATGCTTTATTGTATTGTAAATTCATTTAATGACTTTTATATCCTTGATGATGAGAAACGAAATGATGTTGAAGATATCTATAATGTAAATAAGAAATCTAAACCGAATGATGTGAACAACATATACATGTGGCATTGCCGGCTTGGTCATATAAATGAGAACGTAAATTTAAACTCCATAAAGATAGACTTTTAGACTCACATGATTATGAATCATATGAGGTATGCGAATCTTATTTATTGGGTAAAATGACCAAGCCACCATTCACTAAGAGTAGTGAAAGGGCTAGTGGCTTATTGGCCCTCGTACATACAGATGTATGTGGACCATTAAGTAGCATTGCTAGGAGAGAATTTCGGTATTTCATTACCTTTACTGATGACTTATCTAGATATGGCTATGTCTATCTGATGAAGCACAAAAGTGAATCATTTGAGATGGTTAGAATATTTCAAAATGAAGTACAAAATCAACTTGGCAAAACTATTAAAGTACTTCGATCTGATCGAGGTGGTGAATATTTAAACCAAGAGTATGACAATCATCTCAAAAACTGTGGAATCGTTTCAGAGTTGACTCCACCCGGAACACCGCAATGGAATGGTGTATCTGAGAGGAGGAATAGAACCTTGTTGGACATGGTTCGTTCGATGATGAGTTAAGTTGACCTTCCTATTTCCTTTTCGGGACATGCATTAGAAACTGCTGCGTTCACACTAAATAGAGTCCCTACTAAATTGACTCCTAAGACCCCACATGAGATGTGGTATGGTGTTATATACCCCGATCCATTTTGGCAAACAATTTAGAGTTTCAAACAATTTCTGAAATTGGGTCAATCCTAGCGGACTTAAAAAACAAACGGAGTCACCACGCCATTTTAGTTTAGGGCCAAAACTTTGAAAAATGCCAGAAAATAGAGAAATGAGTTTGGAGGTCACGTTACACTCCGGGAAGAACGTTTGGCGTTCACCCGAAATGCCTCGTAAGACGAGTCTTCCAAACTTGAAAATAATGTGTATGGGTGTGTGTGTGTGTGTGTGTTTAAAAGAGGCTTGACTAAAGGACTTTCTGAAAATTAGGTAAGTTTACTGGACTGGACTGTAAATAATGCAAAACAGTTCTGAAACTGGAAAAACATAAGAAACTGGAAATGTATGCAAACTACAATTTCATCCGCGTGGATGAAATTAAAGGTGCAATTTCATCCGCGCGGATCACTGTGCAGTTTGACCTTTTTATAGCTTTTCAGTTTGTCTCTACAATTTCCAGAAAGTTAACTGGATTTACAGGTTCAAACTGATACTGTAACAGAAAAAAGGAGTAAAGCAAGAAATCTTTGAATTTTAGCATACATGCTTGTCCTTTCTCTCCCTAGACTTGATTAGTGATC
This sequence comes from Adenophora triphylla var. japonica, assembly GCA_022495995.1. Taxonomy (NCBI): domain Eukaryota; kingdom Viridiplantae; phylum Streptophyta; class Magnoliopsida; order Asterales; family Campanulaceae; genus Adenophora; species Adenophora triphylla. The sequence goes on along the minus strand of JAFEMH010002142.1, from coordinate 326,831 downwards.
ATCTAAGAGTGATTAGTGATGAATCAAACAAGATCAAGCCATCATGGGGGTACATTAGGACTTGAAGCACTTCATTTGAAAAGAGATGAGGAATTAACATGTAGGCAAGTAAATATGCAAAGTAAACACAAGGATTAACACATAAAATAAAGTTAGGTCAAAGATGTATCAACTTTTAGAGTAGATCTCTAAGGTGGTCATAAGAAGTGACCATCCTTGAGATCTAGGCTCAAGTGTATCAACTACATTTTTGGTTGACCAAAATGTGAGTCTTGATGATATTCATCCATGGAAATGTTTCCAAGGTGAGCATCTTAGACTAGGAAAGGGACATTTATAAGAAAGTATATCATGTAAACCATTAAAGATGATCATTCATGAAGATTGACTCCAACATGATCAATCTTAGGTCAAAACAAGGAAGTAAATACTTGTAAAGTAAAAGGGACATGGGAGATGACATAAATAGTAAAGATGTAGATCTTTTGTAGAGAATCATCTATGGAGATGAACTCCATGGAGATCCTCTTAGATCCAAGGACAAGAAGGAAAGGGGTGAACAATAAGTAAGTGAACAAAAGACAAGCAAGATTGGTAAGTAAATAAGCTAGATCTAAGAGAAGTATTGCAAAATAACAAGATTATATCATTTTAAACATGGAATTGATGCATAAATAAAGAGGGTTTAGGTAAGGAGAAGGAGGGTTTACCAATGGTTACACCCTATCTTCTTTGCTTTGTGTTTGGGCTTGAAAGTATCAAGGTTTGTGTGTGATTTTTGTTTGGTTTGTGTTTGGTTTTGTGTTTAAGGCTGTTTGGAGCTCAATTCGACAAAGTACAGTAAGGAAGTGAGTTGTTGCCCTTTGATAATGAAGGAGAAGGGCTCAATTTATAGGTTAGCCATGGGTGCAATTTCATCCGCGTGGATGAAATTGACATGCCAATTTCATCCGCGCGGATTAAACCGGCAACGTGCCTGATTTTGCAGAAAAAGCATTTTGGCAGCATCTAATGAGTCAATTTTACTTGGAGACTACGCTTTCCAGTGAGGCCACTAGCCATTTTTTTATTCCTAATAAGTCCTTCATCATCCAAATTTTCTAAAATAGTGCCCAAAATGCCCCTAATGATTATTAATCATTAAATTGGACTGACGGAACACTAACGACTCAGATTGGGGCACTTACACTTGGAAGAAAACCAAATTTGTCTTTCATGAAGAATTGGGGTTGCGAAGCTTATGGAAGAGACTTGTCTCCGATAAGTTAGCACCAAAATCTGATAAAGTTATTTTCGTTGGTTATCCTAAAGAAACTAAAGGATATTATTTTTAGAACCGCAATGAGAACAAAGTGTTTGTTGCTCAATATGGTACTTTTCTTGAGAAACAGTTTATCAATAAAGGATCTTGTGGGAGTAAAATTGATCTTGAAGAAGTTCAAGATCTTGAAGAAGTTCAAGAACCCGAAGATAACATGTAACCAAGAGTAGAGACGGAACCAAGTTCACAAGGAGTTATGGAACCGATTCAAGATACACAAGTCCTTCGCAGATCGGATAGGTTACGATCCGAATCCGAGAGATATGAATTTCTCGTATCAAAAAGTAAAGAAGTGGAAGTCATTGAGAATGACGAGCCTACTTCCTATCAAGAGGCGATGTCCACTCTTGATTCGGATAAATGGCTAGGAGCCATGGAATCCGAAATACAATCCATGTATGATAATCAAGTTTGAAACTTGATTGATCCACCTAAAGGTGTAAAAACTATAGGGTGCAAGTGGGTCTTCAAGAAGAAGATCGACATGGATGGGAAGGTGCATACTTACAAGACTAGGCTTGTAGCAAATGGATGTCACTTCCTAAATGGAAAGCTACTTGAGGATGTGTACATGACACAACCTGAAGGGTTTTTCGATCCAAAAAATTCTAATAAAGTTGTTGTGGGTAAATTCAGGATTGCTACATCTTGAATTATTGCCAGCATGTCGTCATCTTCACACCCGTAGACAAGGTAAAAATTTCTCACATAATTAATTCATTATTTATTTATTTCTGTTATATATTTAATTACATGTATAAAAAGAACGTGGGAAAACATATTCCATGGACTCCTTTCAACGGTTGAAGAGACTAAGTCAAGATAAAGATAACATGGCCGAAATTCTAGGGAAGTTTGTTAGGATTTAAGTTATCTTCTGTTATTTTTTCTATTTAAAAAGCTCATGGCTGGAACGCATCACACACACACGCATTACTCACACACAGTTCACAAACACTTTGTAATCCATCATAGCTTCAACTTTTGTAACTCAGAAATATTAATAATATTGTTTGGGAAGGTAGGTGCTCATAATCACCTCCCGAGGTTTTGTGCCGGCGAGATAGTTATCTCAAGGGTTTTCCTCGGTACATGATCGAGCCATCCTAGTTTCATTGTTACACCAATTATATTCCATTCCACCTTCCTCAACTTTATTTTGAATCTCTTTATTATTGATTGTTTTTTACCAAAACAGTTTGGCGCCCATCGAGGGGCCATTGGTTTTTTAATCGGTTTAAAATCCTTACGTTTCTACCATGTCTACCCAACCTATGACTTCCGCCGTCAGCAAAACCATTTCTAGCAGTGTGAATCCCCAAACCAGTAGCAGGCCAACAACCGGAGGCCGAGAAACATTGCCTCCTCCTCCGCCGGTGAATTCTGGCAAGAAGCAGATGTCTCCATCTCCTGATCTTGAGATAAAAAGCATGCTCATTCAGATGAAGAATCAGCTGGATCGCCAAAAGAATAGCACCTCCTTGATAGCTGAAAGCTTGATAAAGATGCAAAAAGACCAAGAGTTGCTCTCCAAAAGAATGGATGATGTCTCTCCTTATCGTCCTAGAGTCCTTGATTTCAACATTGGGGACAACTCTCAAACTTTCAATGAATTCCTTCCGATGGCATCATCTGTAAGGATGTCATCATCACCAATCCTGACGTCTTCTCCCCCCATAACGACTTCTGTGGCGATGACGACACCCTTAGCCATCAGTGCCTACAAGATGACTTTTTCGGAAGGACCCATCTTCACTAATAGCACCGTCCTGACGTCCTTTGCAGATAATGCTAATCCTTTCATTAATTTCAATACTAGTTATGCTTTGGATAATGCTGCTCGTACTACTAACCCTTTTACAGGTCTCTACATTGCAAATCAGCTTCAGGAGTTGAGAGATATGATCATGAATGTGCCAGGTGTCACCCCGCCTATCCAGCAGGTCTCCCCAACGTGTTACAATCAGTCTCGCTTTACTCCAGCAATTGCGCATGTCGACATCCCGAAAGGATTTAGCGTTCTTGCTATGAAGTTGTATGATGGAAGTTCTGATCCTAAGGAGCATGTCGCCCACTACCAAGAAAAGATGGAGATCGTTCGCATTCCGCTCCAATTTTGTGAGGCTTGTTTGCTCACCAGTGATTGAACTTGTCAACCTGTTCAACAATCAATTCTCTTGCAGCCGACAATTTGAGAAGCTCACTAGTGATCTTTACCGTATCACCCAGCAGCCCACCGAAGCCTTAAAGGACTATGTTAACAGGTTTAATAAAGAAGTTCTGGAGATCCCTAACCTGGACATGGCGACAGCTGCAGAAGCTTTCAAAATGGGCTTGAAGAAGGATTCCCCTTACTATGAAGATTTGGTGATGAACCCATGCAAGAAGATGGAGGATATCCGAAATCGAGCTCTAAGATTTATCAAGCTGGAAGAGGACAAGGTGCAGCAGTCCAAGAATCCTGACAAGGCTTCATCATATGTCCATCCTGACAGGAAGATAGAGTCGTCTCACCAAAGACAGAACAGATCCAGACCCTACCAGAGAAATGACCATAACAAAGTCAATTGTGTAGAAGACGATGGAGATGATGATGATTTTGAATCTCCTAAAATTTCTGATTATTGTTTCTCTGTTGATGTTTCAGGTATCCTGTGTGTAATGAGCAATCTTGGAGACAAAGCAAGGTGGCCTTGAAAGACTGACAAGTCATCCGGCTGGAGGGATAAATCCAAGTGGTGTGTTTACCACGAGGATTTTGGACATCTTACCGAAGATTGCATCACATTGAAGAAAGAAATTAGTTACCTATTGTCTAAGGGACATCTTAAAGAGCTTCTTGGGAACCGCAAGACCAAGACGAAGAGAAAAGAGCCCATTGCAACCAGACCGCCATCTCCTCCACCGGTAACAAAGGTAGTTAATGTTATTAGTGGTAATTCTGATATTTGTGGTACTTCTTATTCTGCAGCTAAGAGATTTGCCAAGCAAGCCAAAGATGAGAAGCCCGAAAGATCCTCAAAGATGTCGCAGCTCACATCCCAAGATGTCATCTCCTTTGAAGAAAGCGACAGGGACAACGTTATGGATCCTCATCATGATGCCTTGGTCATTGCACTCCAGATCGCCAATTGCAAAGTCAGACGTATCCTAGTAGATGGAGGCAGTTCAGTAAACCTCATTATGCTAGATGCTTTGAAAGAAATGAAGATCCCTGAAGATAGCATTGTAAAAAGAACCTCTGTGCTCGTGGGCTTCAGTGGAGAAACCAAAAGCACAGAGGGTGAGATTGCGCTTCCAGTTTATGTCGAAGGTATCAACTCCATGGAGAGATTCTGCGTGATTGATAGTGCTACATGTTACAATGTAATTCTGGGAAGACCCTGGATACATGGAATGAAGGCAGTGCCATCCACTTATCACCAATGAGTCAAGATGCCGACACCTTGGGGAGTTGTCATGGTTTGCAGTGATCAGCAGTCAGCTAAAGAATGTTATATGACTATCATGAAGGCGTCGACATCTCCCAAGATGGCATAGCAATTACAGAGAAAGGCCCATGAGGTTCTGGAGGCGACGGAGCATGACGTGAAAGAGATACTTTTAGATCCCTCAAATCCAGATCTCAAGGTACTGATTGGTCAAGATGTTCCAGCAGAAATCGAAGAAGATCTTATCCATCTCTTGAAAAGCAGGATTAAAAGCTTCTCCCGGAAGCATGAAATATGACAGGCATCAGCAAAGATGTCATCACCCACAAACTCAACATTGATCCATCCTTCAGACCAATCCACCAAAAGAGACGAAAGTTCGTGCAGGAGAGGAACATCATCATCCAGGAAGAAGTAGACATATTGCTCAAAGCTAAGATGATCAGAGAGGTCGAGTACCCAAGATGGCTAGCAAATGTGGTGGTGGTAGAAAAGAAGAACGGCAAATGGAGAGTTTGTGTCGACTTCACAGACTTAAACAAAGCTTGTCCCAAAGATCCTTTCCCTTTGCCACACATTGATACTTTGGTAGATGCTACTTCTGGACATGAAGTGTTGACTTTCTTGGATGCGTCTTCAAGATTCCAGCAAATCCAGATGGAGCCATCTGACCAAGAGGACACCGCCTTTATTACCCTAACAGGTATTTATTGTTATATTGCAATGCCTTTTGGAATAAGAAATGCAGGTGCTACATACCAGAGGCTAGTCAACATGATGTTCAATAAGCAGATTGGGGACACCATGGAAGTATACATAGACGATATGGTGATAAAGTCGAAGAAAGCTGAAGATCATGTTCGGGATCTTACTCAAGCATTTTACATCCTGGACAAATTCAACATGAAGCTGAACCCATCAAAGTGCAATTTTGGCATGAAGTCCGGTAAATTCTTGGGTTACATGGTGTGAATGTGGTGCCCAAGATCGCAGCTTTCCTATTGTTTTTTTTATTTGGTTTGGAAATCGCTTTCTCGTGTAAGGGGGATCACCGCCTCACATCAGTTTGGAAACATCCGGTTTAAATTGAAAAACGAAGTCGCCATGCCATTATGATTTCCTCAAAACTTTGAAAAAAGGATTTGAGTCCGGAGGTTAAGTTACCCTTTGGGAAGAACGGATCGTCGTTCACCCAAAGAGCCTTGCCGAAGCAAGTCTTCCAAGATTCGATTTTCATGCTTGCCTTAGTGTTTTCGTGTGTGGGATGTGTGCTTGAAAAGAAGGGAATGTACCAAGTGGTCTTCCGGACGTATAAACCATGAGTTGGTTATCGCTCGGGATTCCTTGGATTTTTATGTGTTAGGGACTTTGGTCCCGTTCTCATCTTGGACTTATGATCATCATGATGAGACCTTGGGTCACATGTGATCGAAATAGGGACACCATTTTTATAGTCCAAGGATGAGACTCTTTAGAAAGGAATGACCTTTGCCCATCAATCCTACATCTTGAGACGATTTGAGCTCTTTCGGGATATTTATGCTCGTCTCAAGTGATGATCGGAGATGTGGGGCTCAAGTTCATACTTTTCTAAAGGATAATCTGTCTATGGCATCTTTAAGTGGAGGAAATGATGTAAAGATAGGACCTTTACACCATTTAGCTCCAAGAGATGCTCCAAGTACCAAAAGGGACTAGGGGAAGGGTATAAAGATTGGATCTTTATACTCATCCTATGCCTTTTTGTGCCTTATGAAGGTCACTAGGCAATCCTAGGAGAGAGATCCAACCATGAGGGACATGGGGAATGCATTTTAAGCTAAAGATGACATTTTTATGCTAACATATGTAATGAACATGATGCAAGCTAAGACTAGGAATGAAAAGGAAGGACCTTTATGGCTTCCTATGTCCTTTATGAACCTTGTAGGTGGACAATCCTTGGAAGCAAGGTCTATGGGAAGGGGGGAATAACATGCATGCATAAAGATGACATTTTTATGGAAAAAGATGACACTTTATATGCAAAGGATGCTACTTTAAATGCAAAGAATGCTACTTTATATATAAAGATGACATTTTTATATGCAAAGGATGCTATTTTCACATCACCATGTGAGAGATCCACCCTAGAACAAGCCTTTTGAGGTCTTATTGTTCATCCTTGGGTTGGTTCTTCCATGGATCCTATGTAATAGAGGAATGGGGTATATATGATTTACATGCCTAAAGATGGGATCTTTAATGACAATATATCAAATACCAAGCAAATAAATGACAATATATAAAGCAAGGAGCAATATATCAAGTAATGACAAGTATATTTCAAGAAAAAGAGGAGGAGAGGTTACCAATGGTGGTGTCCCTCTATCTCCTTGAAGTTTGCCTAGGGAAGGACCAACTTTGGAAGGTTTTGAAGAGGGGGAAGGTGGTTTTTGGTGCTCTCAGCTTTCTGGAATTTCATGGTGGTATTTTGGCAGAGTAACACTGCTGAAAATTGTCCATCAAAATGGGTAGAGGAGGCCTCTATTTATAGGCACTCTGGCAATGGCTAATGAAGCCGTGCGGCTGTAACCCCAGGGCTAATGAGGCCGTGCGGTCTTATCCAGAGGTGACTCAGCTTATTTCTAGAACCATGCAAGGTGGCCTTCTAGAAGGGCTTTTCCAGCGAAGGACTACGTGAAATTTTAATTCCTAGCAAGTCCTTCACCCCTCGAAAGGTTTTGGAAAGTTCCCAAATTGCCCCTGAACTTTAGGAAAGTCCGGGGAATTGCCAGAAAACTTAACCGGAAGGCATGATCCGGATTTGGGTACTTACAGAAGGCCCTCGGCAACGTCACTTGCAGGGCGAGTGGGGTTGTCGATAAAAAAGGATCCAATCTGGCGAATGCCGAGTTGGATTGGGTGACCAAGGTGGTCGAGTGGATGAACCTTTGGAAGGCTACCTACGTATATCAGAGGAATCAAGCCATAATCGTAGTTCGGAAAGGATCCACTGGGGAAAGGGGTGTCATATGTGACGAATTAGCTGAACCTACGGTAGACTACCTACGTATCCCGGAGGAATCAAGTCAGGTCGTAGTTCGGAAAGATCCGCTGGAGAATGGCGAAGAGAAATTAGTCTCTTATTGGGGAAATAGGAGGGAAAGTGACCTAGGAGGTCAAGTGACTGATCCTACTGGGGATACGCTAGATGAAGGAATTTGACCTATGTGGTCGGATATCTAGATTTCTATGAGGGGCTACTTCACCGCTGAGGAGTGATGAAGGAATAGAGTGTGACCCATGTGGTCGGATGACTGGACCTTTCATGAAAGGCTCACGCACCACTGAGGAGTGATGAATGGAAAGGGTGACCAATGTGGTCGGATGGCTGGACCTTTATGAAAGGCTACCTATGTATCCTGGAGGAATCAAGCCTTGTTCGTAATTCAAGTCTCACTAGATAGTTAGGAACAATGTCTAGGATCCTTAAGGTTTTGACGATTAATGGAGGAGTCACCTGATTTGACAATTAATGGAGGTTGTCACCTGATTTGACAATTAATGGAGGTTGTCACCTGATTTGAACTAAAGCTTACATCGCTATCGAGGAGATAGAGGTAGCTAAAGTTTGGAAAACTTGAGCATACTTCACTATCGAGGAGATAGAGGTAGCTAAAGTTTGAAGAACTTGAGCATACTTCACCATCTGTGAGATAGAGGCAGCTAAAGTTTGGAGAACTTGAGCGTACTTCACTATCTGTGAGATAAAGGTAGCTAAAGTTTGGAGAACTTGAGCGTACTTCACCATCTGTGAGATAGAGGTAGCTAAAGGTTGGAGAACTTGAGCGTACTTCACTATCTGTGAGATAGAGGTAGCTAAAGTTTGGAGAAACTAAAGCGTACTTCACTATCTGTGAAATAGAGGTAGCTTAAGTTTGGAAAACTTGAGCGTACTTCACTATCGAGGAGATAGAGGTAGCTAAAGTTTGGAGAACTTGAGCGTACTTCACTATCTACGAGATAGAGGTAGCTAAAGTTAGGAGAACTTGAGCGTACTTCACCATCTGTGAGATAGAGGTAGCTAAAGTTTGAAGAACTTGAGCGTACTTCACCATCTGTGAGATAGAGGTAGCTAAAGTTTGGGAACTTGAGCGTACTTCACTATCTGTGAGATAGAGGTAGCTAAAGTTTGGAGAACTTGAGCGTACTTCACCATTTGTGAGATGGAGGTAGCTAAAGTTAGGAGAACTTGAGCGTACTTCACCATCTGTGAGATAGAGGTAGCTAAAGTTTGAGTTTTGACAATTCGGAGGCTGTCACCTAGCGTTTATCCCGTTATAACGGAAGTAACGGAGGCGACTCGGGAGGAAAGTTCATTCTTCTTGGAGATAACGAATGTCCTTTGGAAACAGCATTATTCTGGTTAAGAAATAACGGGGGTTATATGCCTAAGTGGAAAGTCCAGGGGCAAAGATGTAATTTCTGCTCTGAGCAAATGAGGCCGCCCGGCATGAGATGAGGGCAAAATAGGCCGTCCGGCTAGAAGTTTATTTTCACCAGATTATTTAAACTGGATTTGAACGGGCAAACAGCATTGCTGTTTTGCTTGTGCCGAGGAAGAGGGAGAGAGAAAAGAGAGAATTTTCAAAAAAAAATCAATTCTCTTGCTTTCTTGGCTTAGGATGGATCCGAAAGGGAACCCAATACCTAGGCAAGCTCGAAGAAACATATCGGAAGCCGCTCGGAGGAGGAGGATTGAGCTCGTTCGAACGGAGAGGAAGTATGACTTCAACACGCCTCCATCGGATCTTTATCCCGGTAGGGGAGAACACAAATCGACGAAACCTCAATCCGTTGGGGTAAGCATTCTTGGTTTGCTTGATTTCGTCAATTTTGATTGAATTTTGATTGACTTAGGGCTTGACCCGATTTTTAGGAATTTTTTCGAATTTTCTTATGAATTTTGTTGATGATTTTGGAATTTTAATGATTAACCTATGAGGCCAAGGGAACAAATGAACATGCATGTGTGATTTATTTGAAAATAAATGAGAATGACCCATTTTTTGAAAATAAAGTAAGGAAAATAAAGTCTAAAATGTGACGGAGTTCTTGCATGTGCTAGAACTAGGTCAATTCTTGATCATGGATGAGAAAAGGGGATTTTGGACAATGAAAAGGATTCATGCATGCCATATTTTGAAAAATTAATGCTTATGTGCAAAGAATTTTGTGCTTAGGGGCGCAATGTGCTTGACACGACATATTTCAAGTGATGAAAGACATGTTTTCTAGGCAAAAGATGCTAGAAATTTCTTATGAATGCTTTTCTTTGAAAATATTTTTGTTGTGCTTTTCTACAGGAGAACAAATCGAGGGGAACTTCTGAGGTTGCTGTGAAGCTATGGGAGAGAATGCCCAACTTTGAGAAAGATGGGGTGAACCCCAAGCAGCTGGTAATGGCTACCGGCCTTGATCTGTTCATTGATGCTATTGGGAGAGGTATCCACGTGACCTCCAAGAGTAAGGGGCTAGTCCAGGCCCTCTCAGAGTTCTGGTGGGACACCACCCACAGCTTTCATCTCAGCTGGGGGGAGATCACGGTGACGCCAGCAGACTTCACTGCTATCACTGGCTTGCAGTTTACTGGGAGGCCTGTGACTTGGAGAGACCATATTACTGCAGAGGAGTTCAGGGTTCTGGTTGGGTTTGACCTCCGTCCTAAGGGATTGGGGATGAAGACGAGGTATGTTGAGGTGGCGGTCCAGGAGTGCATGCAGGGGTTTGTCGCCAATGAGGTGACCGCCCACCAGCTCGCGAGAGCTTTTCTGTGGTTGATGCTGTCGGTCACCATCTTTGCGAACTCTGGGACGCTGGCTATGGTTTGCCTGCTTGACTCTTTGGAGAACCTGGATGAGGTTGGGGCGGTCTCTTGGGGTGAGGCCGGATTGGCGGAGCTTTATTTCTCCTTGGATATGTACAACCGGAACAAGGCTGCTTCTATGAACTGCTTCTCTTTTGGGCTTGAGGTAGTCTCACTTTCTTTTCTCTCTTTTACTCTTCTGTCTTGAGACTTTATGAGAGAAATGACCCTTTTGTTTTGAACATGCAGGTCTGGTTTTGTGAGGTGATTGGGTTCTTTCCCTGGAACCAACAGAGTGACCCGGAGATCTTCCCGGCCATGATTCTCTGGAGGGGAGATGCTAGAGACAAGTTCATCGGGAAGACCCGAATCACTTTTGACTATAAGATGGTTAGACTGATCATCAACAGGGATGGACATGATGGGGTTGACTTCTATCCGTGTGGGAGGTACCCGGAGGTTCTGCTAGGGGATGCCGTGGAGGCAACTAAGCAGAGGAGGTGGCTGACGGGCTTGACATGTGATGTCATTTACTTGGGGGACCGTTTCTCTAGGCAGCATGGCCATGTCCCTCCCTTGGGCGCCATTACTCCTCACGATCCTCCAGCGCGCATGCTGCAGCCCAGGGACTGGTCGGAGGATGAGATTGCTAGGTATCAGGCTGGCATGGCGGCCGAGGAGTATTTTGACTTGGCTACCCCGTATGCCACCTTCGTGGAGCAACAGTTGAGGACGCCACAGAAGCTAGTGAAGCTGGCCGTCACTCAGGGGTACGGGGAAGCTGAGCCTACTGACCCGCCTATGCCTCCTGCTCATCTCTCCTACGTGGTCAAGGGGTACCAGGGAGGTTCAAGATACCTGTTCCTGACACGAGGGAGCCCCAGTATACTTTGCCACCTGACCGCATTGTAAGTATTTCTAGGGTCTTTTCCCTTTTTGAATTTCTTTGCTTTCTGCAATTCTGAGATTTTCCTGAGATTTTCTGAGTTTTCTTCTCTTTTCTCTTAGGTTCTTGCTCGCTCATACGATGGCTTGGTACAGCAGAACAGGGGCTGGAAGGATGTGTGCCGGTCCCTTCTGAGGAAGTTGGCATGCATTTCTAGGGCTAGGGCTAATGTGCAGGAGCCCGTGTGCAAAAGAAGGCATGTCGGGAGCACGACATCTGCCTCGTCGGCCTCAGAGTATGCGACCTCCTCTACCAGTGCCATGCCTCGGGGACAGGGACCCAACATGAGCATCCTGGAGCAACTAGCAGAGTATGAGCATGTGAACGTCAACCTCTCCGATATGTGACGCTGAGGATTTGATGAGGGATCCTAACTTCTATGAGATATGCAGCGATGAGGAGTCGGAGACTTAGGATTCTTAGGGATTGATCTAGGGAAGAAACAGACAATGAACACTTTTTCTGCACATTTTATTTGTTTTTCGTTTTATTTGGGCGCTGATGGGGAGAAAACAATGTATTGGTATTTTATTTGCTTTTCTAATTTATGTTTTATGAATTTGCATATTACTTGAGCCTCGGGGCTGCTTTTTTGCTTGGAAATGGGGCTGAAATTGGGCCAAAATGGTTTATGATGACATATAACTGCATGGATGGTATTTGGATATGTTTTTGTATAGGTTTCATTGAGAAAGTGGGGTGAGAACTCCACTTGGGCAGCAGCTAGAGCTGCTGCAGATTTTTTTCTGCAGAAGGCAAATGAAGCCGCCCGGCCAGGTCCTGAGGCAAAAGAGGCCGTACGGCTGGAAGTCCTGTCTGAACTGATTTTTTTCAAAATAATACCAAGGCTTAGCCCTTTCATTTCATTTTCACCCTAGACTTGTCCCAACTGATCCCAGAGCATATTTTTGACCAAAAGACATCAACTTTGATCACCTTGCAATGGAGAAACCCGTCAGATTACAAAAGGGGAAGAGAGATCGTTTTCTGTCCGATCTTCATTCTTGGATGAGGCATAACTTTCAATTCAACAAGAGGCTGTTTGATACCACCTTCAAGATCAAATTTTTATGGCATTTGAAGGATCTCCCGCCCGATTGGGACCTTTTGAGAGCCGCGACGAGGTTTTGGGACATCCGGAGACATGTTTACTGCTTTTCTTACAGTGAGCTCGTCCTATCCTATGAAGACTTCAGAGCATTGATTGGGGATCCGGAAATTGAGGCCGTGTCGATTCCTCTGATCGAAGACGCGCCGGTGGCAGTAAAGCTAGCATCTTTTCTACAAATCTCTCTGGAAGAGGCTGAGGGGATGATGGTAGCCCCTGACAGGATTGACCTTTCTGATATCTCTAGTAGGTTTGGGTCTCCGGATACGGCTACGACCACTGTGGCTATGGATGCCTTTATCCTCTGCGTGTTCTCATCTCTGTTCACTGCTGAGTCCGTAGGGGTCTGCCATGGTGGCCTTTTGGACATGGTCAGGGATTGTAGGGCTGGGAAGGATATTATCCCACTGGTTTTGGGTGAGACCCTTCATGGCATCAACAGGATGGCTAGGGGAGACCATTTCATGAGGTCTGAGAGCCCGGCTGTGCTGACTTTGTGGCTGCAGGAGAGGCTTGGGGCTTTGCCGGGGGCTTTGCCTACTCAGTGCCCTTGGGTGATGTCCCAGAGGGGTGCACCTAGGCAGCAGGACCAGGGTAGCTGGGAGCTGATGATGGCTAGGTAGTCCACTTCAGATATTCATTGGTGGGTACCTCATTGGAGGCTGCAGACCCGGAGGACATTTCAGGAGTCCTACGTAGTGAGGGTCCCGGGGCTTTCTTGGTCATCCTTCTACATACCTTGCTTGGTATCCAGGCAGTTCGGGGCATTACAGGAGCCGTTGTGCGATTGGGAGGACATCCGAACTATGGAGGTGGTGCCTTTGGACATGAGGGATCCAACCAGCTTCTCATTTTTCTCGAGGGCTTGGACATATACTGCTTTCCCACCCAGGTCCATTCTCAAGAGTAGGAAGAGTACCATCTTGACCACGACCTACTTGGATTGGTACGAGAGGGAGATGGGAGCGACTCAGGTCGTTTTGGGAGAGAGACGTCAGGCTCTATTGGGGGCTAACTGTGACTCAAGTAGGACTCTGAGGGAGATTGAAGCCAAGGCGAGTTGCCACAACCAGTCAGGTGACCTTATCAAAGACATGGAGGCTCGGTATGAGAGGCTTTCTGAAGTCACTCCCTTGACTGAGGCTCAGAGGGAGGAGGTACGGACTCGTGCCCGAATTGAGAAGGCACTTATTGACACATGTTTGATGGAGGCTCCAGTGAAGATACCTGAAGTTGGGATGAGGGACACCGACATCTTAGAGAAGAAAAGGAAGAACACTCGACAAGGTCGAGGTAAAGGGAAGAAGACCAAAAAAGACTCAGTGAATGACAACTGATAGGTCTTTTCTTAGGATTCCCTTATTGCCATTTGCAAACACGGTAGTTTATCAGGCATTTTATTATATTTTAGATCTTTATAGCAGGTTAGCAGAGTCAAGAGTAGACCGTGCTTGAACTCATCAAGGAATTTTTAACTCGTAATGAACAAGAGATATTATCTTAGAAATTTATTCAACACACATTTCATGGAAACTTAGATGACTTATTTATTGTTTAGACCGATCCATTGCTGGCTGCCTACGTTCCCTTTTTACAAGAAAGACTAAAGGGCTCAGGTCTTCGTAGTTCATTCTGGTGAACTATCGGGATTTTTGTTCTTTTGTTCTTTTTCTTTTTTCTTTTTTCTTTTTTCTTTTTTCTTTTTTCTTTTTTCTTTTATTTTTCTTATGTGCAGCCCTGTTTTTTGCCTAGACCGCCCTTTTTGGATTTTCAGCCTAGCTGGGCATTACTCTTTTTGCACTAAGATTTTTTTTCTTTTTCTTTTTTTTTTATATGTGCAACCCTGTCTTTTGCCTAGATCGCCCTTTTTGAAATTTTCAGCCTAGCTGGGCATTACTCTTTTTGCACTAAAATTTTTTCTTTTTTATTTTTTTATTTTTTTATTATATATGTATTTTTTTCTTTTCTTTTTTTTCTTTTTCTTTTTTTAGACATAGTACCTGCGGAGCTTATCACCGTTGAGTGGGTGGACAAAAGGATTGCCGTCCAGGTCTGCAAGCTTCATTGCTCCTCCCGATAGTATCTTCTGCACCACATACGGGCCGATCCAAACGGGTTCCCACTTTCCCAGGGGGTTGTCTCTGGTGGGGGGCTTCACTTTTAGCACTAGGTCACCCTCTTTGATGTCCCTGGCCTTGACTTTCTTGTCGAATGCCCTGGCCATTCGCCTCTGGTAGGCTCGGGTGTGCTCCATGGCTTTTAGCCTTTTTTCATCAAGCAGGGCCAATTCATCGTGCCGGCTGCGCAACCACTCTACTTCATTAACACTATTTTCCAGGAGGACCCTTACTGACGGGATTTCCAACTCCACTGGCAACACTGCTTCTATCCCATAGGTTAGGGCAAAGGGAGTTTCTCCTATGGCTGTTCTGACAGACGTTCTGTAGCCCCAGAGTGCCAGGTGCAGCCTCTCAAAGAACTTTTGCAGGTCAATAAAGTGCTGTCCATCTTCGCTTTTGGAGTGGATTATCATGTCGTCGACGTAGACCTCAATCTCCTTGTGGATCATGTCATGAAAGAGTGCGGTCGCTGCCCTCTGATAAGTAGCCCCAGCATTCTTAAGCCCAAATGGCATCACTGTATAGCAGTACGTTCCCCACGGTGTGGTGAAGGCTGTCTTTTCTTGGTCCTCCTCGACCATCTTGATCTGGTTGTAGCCAGCAAAGCCATCAACGAAGGATTTGACTTTATAGTTGGCAGTGGCATCCACCAGAATGTCTATGTTTGGCAAGGGATAGTCGTCCTTGGGGCTGGCTTTGTTCAGATCCCGGAAATCTACACAACAGCGCACCTTCCCATTGGCCTTAGTCACAGTCACAATGTTGGATAGCCATGTCGGATATTCGATGATTCGGATGAATCCTACCCGTAGTAGCTTCTCAATCTCTTCTTTGACCTGTAGAGACCACTCTGGCTTGATCTTTCTCGGTTGCTTTGCGGCTTAGCATCTGGTGCTAGAGGGATTCTGTGCTCCCCAATCGAACTGTCTAGTCCCGGCATATCCCTGTATGACCATGCAAACACGTCCATGTATTCTCTGAGCAGGTTGACCAGTCTGTCCCGTTCAACCCCCTGGAAGAAGCTTCCAATCTGTGTCTCTTTAGGTTCCTCGACAGTACCTAAGTTAACACTTGTCAAAACCTACACGGCAGCTTGGGCCCAGTTTTCCTCTTTTTCTGTAACTTGCTTAAAGATTTCTTTAATGTATTGTTCGTTTAGTGTGTTTGCATCTTGTTTAAATGATTCATTATTAACTGTTGTTAAGTTTTGAGTTAATTTATCATTTGTTAAGTTGGCAATAAGGGGATACTTGGAAAGATTTGCCATTTCATTCAAAGCGAAAGGAAAGATGACATTGGCTACATATTCATAATCCTCAGGCGTGAGGCCTTCGGATGACTGGAATTCAAAGATTCCTGACTCAACTGTATGGACAACAGGGTGTTTGACACGACTGGGCTGAGAAGGACGGGGTACCAATCCAAGCTCCGTGATCATTTGTTGTCGGCTGGCTATCGGCCCTGAGAATGTCTCCCAATTCTTCAACGGCATCTCTGTCTTAGTCACCAAAGTGCGGGGATCAAAAGTTTCTTCACCACCGTCTCCAATTACGACAACTATCTCGTCATCTGAGCTGAAGTCGATCAAGTCAGGGATTTGCGCTTCTTCGTCAAACAACTTTTGGAAACCCAACTCACTGTCTCTTCACTACCGACAGCTTCTATCTGGCTGATCTTCAGAAGACCTAACTCGAAGGCGGAGAAATCCATTACCCCGGATGGGAAGAGTGCTGACTCTTTGAAACTGTCTGGGTTTCCTTTGAAGGCATACTTGTTCTGAACAGTAGTGGTAGCCCCAGGAATGTCCGGCAAGTCAAGGAACATTCTCCGAACAGGATTTGCTGGTTTTCCCCGAACTTTCTCAAGGTTTTCCAGAAGAGTGTTTCTCAAGGAGATCTGACTATCACTCTCATTGTATTGGGTCCCACCTCTTGTGAAGTACTGGGTCAGTGAAAAACTGTAAGGATGGAGACGGACCCCTTCATTTCATTTTTCCTGAACTGTGCCTTTAGCTTTTCTGTCATCCCAAGAGTTCGGTTTGTACTCCAAGCCATGTCGGGTGGTCTGTTCCTTCACATCAATGATAGTATTGCGACCCTGAAGTCTTTTACCCAATCCAAGCCCCGGAAGATAACCCATTTTTCTCATCATTCGCATGGCAGGAGGTATTTTGTCGGAGGTAGCAGTGAGGTCGGTGCAACACACTTGCACTTTGGAGGAGGCTACAGAGAATCCGGTCAAGGCAAATCCTTCATCAGCATGTTTGATCTCTAGTATTGGGATACCTCCAGTGCTGGTTCCTTCCACGGTGACGCTGTCTCCATAGATAGTGGTGATAGTCCCATCACTTGACTGGAATTTGACACATTGGTGCAAAGTAGAGGCTACCCCATTTTTCTGGTGAATCCAAGGTCGTCCCAGTAGAGCGGTAAATGAAATGGGAATGTCAATCACTTGGAAGTCAACATCCATGGCCTTTTTCCCAAACCACAACTTGAGAGTAGCAATCTCCAAAACTGATCGTGCAGTGGAGTCATAGGCCTTAACAGTCTGACTGGAAGGCTTCAAATCAGTGGGCTTCAAATCCAACAAATCCATCATCTTTGCTGGCAGGACATTCATTGCAGACCCTCCATCGACTAATACCCTTGGTAACCGGCGTTCTTCCAACTGGACTGTGATGTAAAGGGGTTCATTATGACTAGCCCCATATTTCGGCAGGTCCAGGTCAGTGAAGGTGATGATATTTCCATAGTGGATACTTCCAATCATCTGGACGACCTCATCTGGGGTGACATCTATGGGCACCATGGTCTTGGCCAAACTTTCTTCTAGCTTCAGCTTGTGAGGATATGAAGAGGTTAACAGGGACCACAGGGAGATATTGGCCTGAGTACACTTCAACTGAGTCAGCACCGGATCCTCTTTTTCGGGGTCTGGTTTTCCTGCATCTGGCTTGTAAGGTCTTTTGTCTGTCTTGGGCTCGGAGACGGCATTTCTTTTGTCACCCTTAGGCTGCTCAACACTCATCTGTCCAGACCGAGTCATCACATAGACATTGGACTTCTCAGAGTCATCAGTCCTACCGGAGGATTCCTTCAGCTCCTTCAAAGTCAGAGGCGGACTCTTGCTGGCATATGGCCAACTTTGCTGGTTAATCTGATTAACAGCACTATCAGAGGCGTAGGCAGCTTCCCGAATTCGATCCCAAGTCACCGGCTTTTTGGCCTTTTCTGAATCCTGACTCCCCATATAGCTTAGCAACTGGATGATTTCAGCTTCATCTTGCTCACTCAAAGCCTTGACAGTTTCATTCAGGCTTTTCAGGGTCAACATGCAACAGGAATTATCGCTCCCAGGATTTGGAGGTTTGCTAATGGCTTTCTCACTTGGACCTAGCAACTTTTTCAACAGAGCGGGGTCACATTCCTCATCACTGTCATGTATATCCCTTCTTTCTCTAGGGGTCAGCCTTCTGGCGGCATCTTTGACATTGGCCAAGCACTTTCTGAAGTGGGAGATTCCATTATCGAGAAGGATTTCTGCAGGGTCAAACCTCAGGGCAGGTTCCTGTTCTTTACTCTCGGGAGGGTTTTTTGGGCTTTTTGGCTTCTGGGCTAACCATTCTTCCACCGTTCTTTCCGGCATTTCGACTGTGTCTTCCTTAGTATCACTACAGTAACTCCCGTGGGAACTTTCATCTTGACTCTGATGACCAATGAGGGCAAAAGTAGGTCGGGATACTTGACGACATATAAGGGATATTCTGGACTCTTCCCCTAACTTAGGAATTACCAAGAAAATATCACTGTCATCATAAGATAGGAAAGGGGCTGGGGTCGCTTCAAACTTTAAAACCCTTTCTAAGGCTTCCATACATTCTTCTTCAGACAAAGTCTCAGGGGTGACCCTTAGCACTGCAATGGAGTCTACTCTTCCCGATGGGGGTTTAGCCTCAATGACGCTTACGTGTTCTAGATCGGTGGGTGGAGCCCATTTCCCTCTTTCAGCTAAAGCTTCGATCAAGTCTCTCCATTTACCGACCAAGTCTTTGTAAGGAGTGTTGAATTCTAGGATGTGGAATTCATACCCTGCCTCATCTGGGCTCGCATCCATTTTCTCTTCCGAGCCCTTGCAAAGGCGACAGACGCACTTCCGTCCCCCATTCCAGGTCTGTGGTTTTCTATTCCATCTTGTCCTCCGAGTTTCACTTCCGTTGGCTTCAGGTTCATTCCTTCTACTGAACTGTCATCATCACTGTAAATTCATCCATTCCTATTCTCATTTTTGACTGACTCTTCGCTGTCACTGTCTGGGAGATAGGCAAATTCACAGGCGTTGACGAAGTTGGAAAGGTCAGGCTGATACTGGAATTTCGGGATAAGGGAATTTGGCTCAGGCTGAGAGGAGGGAGTGAGTCCCATAGGGTAATGCAGAGGCTGAGTGACCGGGATAGCCATGGCATTTGCTCTCTGTTGGTAGGGAATAAAGCTGGGTCTTATTTGAGGAGGCGAGGGCGTTGGGACCCTGATGGCCTGGGATATTGGAAAGGACTGAAAAGGGGTAGTCCTTGGTAAGGGATCATATGTGGATGGAGGAGGGCATTGGTTATAGGCTGGGGGAGCTGAGATGGCTGCTTCTGGAGTCTCATCTTCTATCATAACCAGGGAACCGTTGGACTCAACCACTATCTGAACCCCATGACGACGGAGAGCATCAATGAGCATGGCTTGCTGTTCCTCATGGACCTTACGACTGTTTTCTAAGGCTAAGGCTAGCTCTTCTTCCCTAGTCATTTGGTTACCCAAACAACTGCTGTTTTCTGTCAAATTGGCCATTTTGACTCTCTGGACTGACAAAACTGAGGATTCTGGCGAGCTATCTGAGAATTCTGTGCTAACAAGCCGCTGACCCGATATTCTCACCCACTTTTTTCTCGCTGCGGAAAAGGGATAGGAGAGGTTTAGACTCGGGGTAGGTGTTTAGGCTGAAGGCTCAAGCAATATGCAAATTAAGAATCTTCCAGTTTACTTAAAACAGTGTCTTTTATTAATTTCTATTTGGTTGGAAAAGGGGTTGCCCTTCTTTTTCGCAACTACTCTAGATCCTGGATCAGTGGGTTCCGTCACTACGTCTATAAGCCCCTCGTATTCCACCTGTATTTCGACCTCCCAGGGTGGACACCCCCGGGCGAGGGTCCTATAGGGCACGCGGATCCCATCGACCGAGAGAGAAGAACGCTCCTAATGGGTCTAGCGGGTCATAGGAACTTTTAACGCGCGAGCGATGCGGATTATAGTCAAGGCAATGCCGGGAAAGTCTCGTCTTTCAGCCTTAACAGAATTTCAGAAGAGTTTCGCTTGCGCGATTGACGTTTTGACTTTTTCGGCCATGTCCGAGAAGATAATAGGCATGGGTCGGGCGGTAAAATCCGGATGACACAGTGTCACATTGAACTTCGTTGCGTACGCTGTGCGTGAGTCAAAGTCACAGTCAATGCCGGGTCAAGATCTTGCCAATTTTTTCTTGTCGAAATTTCGGCAGAGCTCCGCTTGCGCGAAAGATCTTCGGATTTTTGGCACGGACTCGGGCTTGACTCCTACGTATCCCGTGCGGGTCAAAGTCAAAGTCAAAAGCCGGAGTCAAGATCTTGCCAATTTTTTCTTGTGGAATTTCGGTAGAGCTCCGCTTGTGCGAAAGATCTTGACTTTCGTCATGGGCTAAGGTTTGACCTTTACGGAGGTATGCAACTGGGCTATATGACACGGACTAGACCAAAAACCGACCAAAAGTCACGGTTTTTAAATGTGTGACACGGACTGTGCATTGGTCGACACTGGCTGCCATGGGGAGTTTGGGGTGATTCCGGGTGATTCTGTGCGCGTCCGGGAGCATTGTAATACTGTCCGTGACTGCAGCTGAACAACCACCCCGGGTTAAAGGGACGTGCATGCAAAGTGTACAGGATATATAAGGTGCGCGTAGTGTGCGGCCTCCTAAAAATGTTCCTTTTTAAAGGAATGATTTTCGGGATGGAGGAAATGCAGCAAATAAGCACGTAAATTTTCTGGGAGCCCCGGTCAGTCTTGGAACTGAATAGCCCCAAGCTTTCAAGGCTGCCAGATTAACCTCAATTTTGTCCTGGTGGAATTGCCAATGAAGCCGCCTGGCTAGGATTCAAGGAGAATCAAGCCGTACGGCTGCATCAACCAACTTTTTAGGTTCCATTTCCTTTGATCTGCAGGCTGTTTCCCCGGCCTTTTTGGCACCTTTTCAGCTTCCAGCAAGCTTCCTGTTCAACATTCAGAATATGCACAATTTCCAAGAACCAAGGATGCATGCAATGCAATGCAAGAAAAATAGGGCAAGCATGAGGATCGGATCCGCGGCGGAAGGCTAACCCACTCAAGAAAAAGCTTTTCTATTTTTTTTTTCGAAAAGTGATACCGGTACATGGGATTGTTAGACCACAATTTATCCCAAGCCTCGGGTGAGGAAGCGATACAGGAAGCTTAATGGTTTCCACCTATATACCGGGTATCATTTTATTTTTTTAAAAAATGAAAGCTTTCTCCTTTGGTTTAGTCCCCAGCGGAGTCGCCAAACTGTGAATGTGGTGCCCAAGATCGTGGCTTTCCTATTGTTTTTTTATTTGGTTTGGAAACCGCTTTCTCGTGTAAGGGGGATCACCGCCTCACATCTATTTGGAAACATCCAGTTTAAATTGAAAAACGGAGTCTCCACGCCATTTTGATTTCCTCAAAACTTTGAAAAAAAAAATTTGAGTCCGGAGGTTAAGTTACCCTTTGGGAAGAACGAATCGTCGTTCACCCAAAGAGCCTTGCCGAAGCAAGTCTTCCAAGATCCGATTTTCATGCTTGCCTTAGTGTTTTCGTGTGTGGGATGTGTGCTTGAAAAGGAGGGAATGTACCAAGTGGTCTTCCGGACGTATAAACCATGAGTTGGTTATCGCTCGGGATTCCTTGAATTTTTATGTGTTAGGGACTTTGGTCCCGTTCTCATCTTGGACTTATGATCATCATGATGAGACCTTGGGTCACATGTGATCGGAATAGGGACACTATTTTTATAGTTCAAGGATGAGACTCTTTAGAAAGGAATGACCTTAGCCCATCAATCCTACATCTTGAGACGATTTGAGCTCTTTCGGGATATTTATGCTCGTCTCAAGTGATGATCGGAGATGTGGGGCTCAAGTTCATACTTTTCTAAAGGATAATCTGTCTATGGCATCTTTAAGTGGAGGAAATGATGTAAAGATAGGACCTTTACACCATTTAGCTCCAAGAGATGCTCCAAGTACCAAAAGGGACTAGGGGAAGGGTATAAAGATTGGATCTTTATACTCATTCTATGCCTTTTTGTGCCTTATGAAGGTCACTAGGCAATCCTAGAAGAGAGATCCAACCATGAGGGACATGGGGAATGCATTTTAAGCTAAAGATGACATTTTTATGCTAACATATGTAATGAACATGATGCAAGCTAAGACTAGAAATGAAAAGGAAGGACCTTTATGGCTTCCTATGTCCTTTATGAACCTTGTAGGTGGACAATCCTTGGAAGCAAGGTCTATGGGAAGGGGGGAATAACATGCATGCATAAAGATGACATTTTTATGGAAAAAAATGACACTTTATATGCAAAGGATGCTACTTTAGATGCAAAGGATGCTACTTTATATATAAAGATGACATTTTTATATGCAAAGGATGCTATTTTTACATCACCATGTGAGAGATCCACCCTAGAACAAGCCTTTTGAGGTCTTATTATTCATCCTTGGGTTGGATCTTCCATGGATCCTATGTGATAGGGGAATGGGCTATATATGATTTACATGCCTAAAGATGGGATCTTTAATGACAATATATCAAATACCAAGCAAATAAATGACAATATATAAAACAAGGAGCAATATATCAAGTAATGACAAGTATTATTTCAAGATAAAGAGGAGGAGAGGTTACCAATGGTGGTGTGCCTCTATCTCCTTGAAGTTTGCCTAGGGAAGGACCAACATTGGAAGGTTTTGAAGAAGGGGAAGGTGGTTTTTGGTGCTCTCAGTTTTCTGAAATTTCGTGGTGGTATTTTGGCAAAGTAACACTGCTGAAAATTGTCCATCAAAATGGGTAGAGGAGGCCTCTATTTATAGGCACTCTGGCAATGGCTAATGAAGCCGTGCAGCTGTAACCCCAGGGCTAATGAGGCCGTGCGGTCTTATCCAGAGGTGACTCAGCTTATTTCTAGAACCATGTAAGGTGGCCTTCTAGAAGGGCCTTTCCAGTGAAGGACTACGAGGAATTTTAATTCCTACCAAGTCCTTCACCCCTCGGAAGGTTTTGGAAAGTTCCCAAATTGCCCTTGAACTTTAGGAAAGTCCGGGAAATTGCCGGAAAATTTAACCGGAAGGCATGAGCCAGATTTGGGTACTTACACATGGTGACGCAAAGAGGGATAGAAGCAAGCCCGGAGCAAATAAGAGCCATCATCAATCTAATGTCACCCAAATCCATTAAAGATGTTCAAAGATTGACGGGGAAAGTGGCAGCATTGAATCGATTCATCCCAAAATCCTCAGACAGATGCAAGCCGTTCTATGACATCTTGAAGTAAAATTCCAGGTTCGAGTGGACTGAAAAGCATGAGCAAGCCTTTCAAGATTTAAAACTGTACCTGTCAACGCCTCCCCTACTCTCAAAGCCTCAAGAAGGTGAGCCATTATGTGTCTACTTAGCTGTCTCCGAAACCGCAGTTAGTGCCGTCCTGGTCCGTGATCAAGATGGCGTCCAGCAGCCAATATACTATGTAAGTAAAACACTACTCAATGCGGAAACCAGGTATTCACACCTTGAAAAGTTAATATTAGCTTTAATTTCTGCTTCAATTAATTTAAGGCATTATTTTGAAACTCATATCATTGTCATTCGTACTAACTATCCAATAAAAAGTGTAATGAGAAAACCAGAAATGTCAGGAAGGATGGCCAAATGGTCCGTTCAACTAAGCACTTATGACATCAAGTATGAGCCTAGAACAGCAATAAAATCACAAGCACTTGTAGATTTGTGGCAGACTTTAGTCCAAGCATGCAACCAGAAGTGGAACTTGAAGTCCAACAACTCCAAGATGGGGACATCCTGCGAAAGTGGACTCTATTCACAGATGGTGCTTCTAATATGATGGGCACAGATCTAGGTGTTGTCCTAAAGTCACCACAAGGGGACATCATACCCCAGGCCATTAGTTGTGATTTTAAAGCCACCAATAATGAAGCAGAATACGAAGCCTTAATCGTGGGCCTAACCGTGGCTCTAGACATGAACATTAAAGCAATACAGGTATATAGTGATTCATTATTACTTGTCAATCATTTTAATGGTTTCTATGCAGCAAAAAATGCCAAGATGACAGCTTACTTGGGCATTGTGAAAATTCTGGCAAGCAAATTTCAAATCTTCTCCTTTGAACAAATACCCCGAGAAGAGAACTCTCAAGCAGATGCATTGGCCAATCTTGGATCAGCTTTCAAGAGCTTATCTCATACCAATATACCAATCATACATGTTGATATCCCTGCAGTAGAAAGGTTAGAATTCTTCTGCACAGATGGCGTTATCCCAGATAATCAGATGGAGATATCTTGGACGACACCAATAATTAAATATCTTCAACATGGCACCATCCCTGATGAGGAAAAGAATGCTAGAGCATTCAGGGTAAGGATTTCAAGATTCATATTAATAGATAATGTGCTATTTAAGAAATCATTTGCAGGTCCATATTTGAGATGTCTCAAAGCTGACAAAGCCAATGAATTCCTAAGAGAATTGCATGAAGGATCATGTGGTAACCATTCTGGGGGCAGAAGCTTATATACAAAGGCTCTAAGAATGGGTTACTACTGGCCAATAATGCGTCAAGATGCTGCCATCTTTTCCAAGAAATGTGATTCCTGCCAGAGGCATAGCGACATCTTGCATCAGCCAGCAGAATTGCTTCATCCAATCCTTTCTCCTTGGCCATTCATGAGGTGGGGAATGGATATAGTGGGAAAATTGCCTAAAGCTCCTGAAGGGAAAGTATTCTTGCTTGCAATGACTGATTATTTCTCTAAGTGAGTTGAGGCTGAATCCTACGTGCAAGTTCGTGATAAAGAAGTCATATCCTTCATCAAGAAAAATATATTTAGCAGATTTGGCATCCCCTCTGAAATAATATGTGACAATGGCTTCCAGTTCATCAGCAAGAAGACACAGGATTTTCTTACTAGGTGGGGAGTTAAGATGGTGACATCCTCACCTGTGCATCCTCAAGCTAATGGCCAGGCAGAATCAAGTAACAAAATAATCATCAATAACCTAAAGAAGAGGCTAGAACAAAAGAAAGGAAGATAGGCAGAGGAGCTTCCATTTGTCCTTTGGGCAGATAGAACCACACCAAAGAACGCGACAGGCTAAACCCCTTATTCCTTAGTATTTGGAGCAGAAGCAGTCATCCCGACAGAAGTCGTCGTCCCTACTGCCAGATTCAAGTTGTTGACACCTGAGCAGAATGATGCCAACCTGAGTCATGATCTAGATACAATAGATGAGCTAAGGGATTTAGTCAAGATCAGAATAGCAGCATATCAACAAAAGATTGCTAGATCCTACAACAAAAATGTTAGATTACGAAAATTCCAAGTTGGTGATCTAGTCCTCCGAAAGGTGTTTCAGAATACAAGAGAACCCAATGCTGGAAAGATGGCTCCCAAATGGGAAGGGCCATACTTAGTTGATGCCGAAGCGGGTAAAGGCTCCTATAGGCTGTCAACTCTGGAGGGAGCAAGGATTCCCCGAAGTTGAAATTCCATTCACCTCAAGTCCTACTTTATGTAAGTTTGCATAATTACTTTACGATGCAAATAAAACCAAGGTACGATCTTTACCATTCTATTTTCAATAAAAGTACTTGTTTCCGTTTTTGTTTATTTTTTGGAATGATTACTGACTTAAGTATCGGAGGGGCGTTAGCTAACCCCTAACATGTTTCTGTTTTGCAAGGAAACAAGAAGCATTTGAATAAAACTCCTTGATAAATTAAGATGTTAGCATCCTTTCAAGAAGTTAACATCTTAAATCAGGTACGACATTTTTCTTACTTTCTGTTTAAAAAGTATTTTTATGAAGTTCTAGCACTTTTTACTTTCTTTTATCAAATAGAATATGACATCAGAAAAGATGTCGAAATCTCTCATTAACTTGTTATTTTGCAAGAAGTCTCCAAATTATTCCAAATCCTCGTGAAAACAACCGTTTTGAGACTGGACATCTCACCTCCGTTTAAGGTACTTAATCCCTTCAAAGGTTTAAAGAAATGACTTTCTTTCGTCTCATTAAGGTTTAAACACCTCGCCTGGAGTGCACGATGTCAACCTTGGTTGAGGTGTGTGGTGGGCCCGTATGTTTAATATATACGAATTACCCATTTCTACTCAATCAATGTGTTAGACCCTAAGATTTTTACAATTGATTATGACACATACGTGTCATCTAAGAACAAACGGTTATTGACATTTACATGTCAATCTAAGTAATTGCAAAGGATTTCTACATCCACTCGCAAGTTGTCACTATCTACGAAGAGGTTAACATATTAACCTCCTAAATTCATTTTTCACAAAGATGCTTGAGAAAAGTTTTTCACCAAAACCCAAGCAAAAGTTTTACCTTCAGAAAGCATAAAAGTGTTGGACCAACCCAACACTTGAAAAAGCAAATTGTCTTGGCCCTTATGGGCCGATTACAAACCAAAATATTTAAACAACATTGTCTTTGGGACATAGCCCATTTCTCAAACCAAAGTTTTTAAAAACCAAAAGTTTTTTACTAAAAAAGAACCATCTTCTTTTTTCCTTCATGGGGTGGCTACTGCCGCTGATGTTGTCGCTGCTCCTTCCTCAAGGATATCATCATCCTTAGCAGCTGAAGTTCCTTCTCCTGCATCTTCTCCCTTAGAATCCAAGGCCTTCAAGAGGGAACGTTGCTTTTCAACATTCCACTCTGTGTGCTTCCCAGCATGAAATTCCTCCATCATTTGAACTTTGATTTCTATCATGCTTCGGGCAGCAGAGGCCATCATGTTCTTCTTTATATCTTCAATCTCTTGCAGCTGGGTGTCTTGGATAGAAGACATTCCTTTCATCAAGCTTTCCACCTCATTTTGTAGATCCTCATTATTCTTAGCCGAAACCTCCCTCTGTTTCTTAATCTGTATAACCTACAACACCAACTTCCTATTCCTTTCCTCAAGACTGCTCATTCTTATCTTAGCTGCATCAACACCCTGTAAAAGCCAAAATTTGATCAAATTCTAAGATGCATTATTCAAATAAAAAATTCCTTTGAAAACTCTAATTTTTTTTAAGAAACTTACCACTGCAGCCCTAGCAAGCGCCTCCTCTACATCAGCCAAGCCTATTTCATCAACATTTATCACCTCCTTAGAACTACTCTTCCTCTTCTTCACCCTTGCTCCTACAGATGGTGCCTCCATCTCTTTCTTAGGCACCAGTAACTGATTGCTTGCCTGAGTTTGCCCAATGAAATATTGAAGATCCTTTAGAGAAAAAGCAGCAGTAGACTTTGAAACTGTCAAAAACAGAAGGCATGCTGTCAAAAGAAAGCAAAATCCAGATACACAAAGGAAAAATTTTATAGACAAAATTTTAAGATCTTACCAGTAGACATTTCAGTAGACGGTGGTATCTCCTTGTTTTCAGAAGTAGCTATGGCTTCAAAAGGCTGGAAGGATCGCTCCCCCTCTGAGAACTCCAACAATCTTCTCACCTTCCCAATTGTCTCGGCAGATTGAGGGAAAAGCTTAGCCCAATCAATAGCTGAAAAAACAAAACTAAGAAAATTACAACAAGTAAGTACGGGAAATAAAGAAAAATTGATGTTTGAAAGAGGGATACCTTTCCTATTCCATCCAGTTGCCAAGAAATCTCCTTCCTCCAAGGAATCCTTCTCAACAAAAAAGTATTTCAATTTCCAACCCCTATCATTCACGGTTACTTTCAAAAATAGAGGTTTCATGCCTGACCTAGTCTTAAGAAGATATCTCGTGGAACCAAAAGTTTGAAGCTCGTATACTAAGGCCAATTCCCTCAAACCTATGTCTAAACCGAATTCATGGTTCACTTGCAGAACACAAGAAAAAATTCTCCAAACCATGGGCATCAGTTGGACAAAAGCCAGGTTAGTTTTTCTAAAAAACTCACTTACCAATACAGGGAAAGGATATGAGAAACCTAGAGTGAAGGGGTATTTATAGAAACAAACCCATTGGGGAGATACGAAGTCAGCCCTAAGGAAAACATCAAAAGGCCTAAAGATGGTGGAATTCGGGAAGCAGTGACGATCTTTGACAGATTCAATCAGTTCGTTGTTGAAAACACATATTTCCTCATCTGGCTTTGCCAACAACCCTTCGCACGAAAAATCCCCATCCTCGTCCAAACTCAGAGGGTTTTTCACAGCCTTGCCCTTTTTTGATTTAACCATTTTTCAAAAAAGCAAAAAGAGAGAAAAAGAGAGGGAATGATTTTACCTCGAAGAAGAAATCACCGCCGTAAAGAAGGAGATGGATGAAAACGATTGGAAAAGTGGAGAAGAAAGTGAAATAAACTCGGTTAAAAACCCTAGATCCTTGGGTAGTTATGCTAATTAAGTGGAATTAAACCTTTCAACTGCCACGTCTCTCTCCGAGTTAATTAACTGTCCAAGCTTCTAGAAGGAAGTAGAAAAAATCGTCCTTTTAAATTCAGGATTGCTACATTTAAAGACAGTTTTTGGGGACAATTGTTGTGGGTAAATTCAGGATTGCTACATCTTGTATTATTGCCAGCATGTCGTCATCTTCACACCCGTAGACAAGGTAAAAATTACTCACATAATCAATTCATTATTTATTTATTTCTGTTATATATTTAATTACAGGTATAAAAAGAATGTGGGAAAACATATTCCATGGACTCATTTCAACGGTTGAAGAGACCAAGTCAAGATAAAGATAACATGGCTGAAATTCTAGGGAAGTTTGTTAGGATTTAAGTTATCTTCTGTTATTTTTTCTATTTAAAAAGCTCATGGCTGGAGCGCATCACACACACACGCATTACTCACACACAGTTCACAAACACTTTGTAATCTGCCATAGCTTCATCTTTTATAACTCAGAAATATTAATACTATTGTTTGGGAAGGTAGGTGCTCATAATCACCTCCCGAGGTTTTGTGCCGGCGAGATAGTTATCTCAAGGGTTTTCCTCGTTACATGATCGAGCCATCCTAGTTTCATTGTTACACCGATTATATTCCATTGCACCTTCCTCAACTTTATTTTGAATCTCTTTATTATTGATTGTTTTTTACCAAAACAAAAGTATGCAAGTTGCAAAGGTCCATATATGGATTGAAGCAAGCTTCTAGGAGTTGGAATCTTCATTTTGATGAATCGATCAAAGAGTTTGGCTTCATCAAAAACGAAGATGAACCATGTGTATACAAAAAAATTAGTGGGAGTGTAGTACTATTTCTAATATTGTAGGTCGATGATATCTTACTTATTGGAAACGATATTCTTGCACTTCAGACTGTCAAGTCTTGGTAAGGGAAGTGTTTCTCAATGAAAGATATGGGTGAAGCCGCCTATATTCTTGGCATCAAGATCTATAGAGATAGATCTAAAATGATGATTGGTTTGAGTCAAAGTACTTGCATTGATAAAGTTCTTAGAAGATTTAAGATGAAAAATTTTAAGAGAGGAAACTTGCCAATGGGTCATGGTGTTACTCTTAGCAAGACTCAGTTGTTGGTGTAATGACCTAGGCGTTTAGTTATGTTTGACTTATAACTTAAACCGCTATGTAATCGTCTTTATCATTTATTATAGAAAAAGTTTATTTGACTTATTATATATTTGCATGTTTATTATAGTAACCTGCGTCCCTAGTTATTGTGAATAATTAGTATAAGTTGGTAATGGATAATCATGGAGATGATTATATGCATATGATGCACATTACACTTATGGGTACTTGCTAGATAACAAGTAGTGGACATGACCTATCGATGAGATTTATGACATGGTCTATAGTCATATGTGTCATGATTAAATCTCATGATAGTCGTGTCATTGAATCCTTAGTACCTGAGATTATCATCGTCTTCCACTTGATGAATGTTGTGTTTGATGTAGTCTAACACTATCTTTAATAGGATAGCAATAAGGGCTATATTGGCACGATTGGATTCTTGTAGAAAAGAATGATAAGTCAAGATGGGATTTGTCCCGCTCTGTGTGAGAGAATGTTTGCTTGGACCCCTCGATGAATAGTGTTGATGAAATGTGTGGCCACACTCAAGAGATTTGATAGAGATCAAATGCACTTGGATTATCAACATATTCAAAATCGAGAAAGCATTGAACGATATGAGTTGACATGGACCATGACTCATGTTCAATTTGACATCATGGACAAAGGGATTGTGACATTTGATCTATCTAGGAATCAAGCTTTGATGTTATATTAATTGGGTGGATATAATGGTTTGCTAGAAACCACTTATGTCTTGTGAGGTCGATGTTTTACTCACTACCAATATAATATAGTTCCTATTGGGTCACACACAAAAAGAACGAATTTGGAAAAAGCTAAAAATTGGAATTTTGAGCTTGTCACGACTCGTGATCAGGAGCACGACTCGTGCCTTGGGTCACGACTCATGACAAGGATCACGACTCTTGCCATTTTACCTGTACGACAGCATTTTGTGCAATACGTGATAAATGGGCATTCTGACATTGGGGACAACTCGTGCCCTATGGCACGAGTCGTGCTTCTTCAATCAGAACGATTGCTAAATCAATAACGACTCGTGGGTACGACTGAAATAGCAAGGGCACGACTCGTGCCCTCAGGCACGACTCGTGCCAGCATCGAATTTCTGTCTGTACATGAGTTCTTTGGTTGGAAAGGTTTTTGTTTGGACAAGGATTCTACCTAATAGTTAGGGATTTATATTTTGATATAAATACAATCCTTTGCTCAGCCAAAAACACATCTTTGTTTAGGGTTTATGAAACTCTAAAGTTTTGATATTGATTGAGAATCAAATATCAAAAGCTCCCAAATTAATTCCATTGTTTGGCTATTGATTATTGAATATCGATTCAATAATCGGAGGATCATCTAGCAATCCTACAAGAATTATTCTTGGGTTCCTTCGCGTGTGGATCACCATTAGAGGGCGATTACTTTATCTCCTAAAGCTTGAAGAACACCATTGTTGATTCATCACCAAGGTAGAACAAGGAAGAAGGAGATCCAAGTTTCATCAACGGTTCAAAGATTCAATATTTGAGATTCGTTTTAAGCAACATAATCGCGTTAAGGTATGTAAATCTATTTCATATGTTTCTAATCTCTTCATGCTAGACGAATTCAAGGCTAGGATTTTGTTGATTTATAAAGTTCTTCCGCTGCGTTTGTAACCCCAAAACCCAACAGTGGTATCAGAGCTACGTCTTATCATGATTAGGATTGAAATTGGCATGCTAGATTTAATTTGATTAAATGTTTTCTATACTATATGAAATAGATCTATGATTTTATGTGTGTTATTTTGAGAAAATAATCATATGTGATATGCCATGGCCATGATTAATAATTGATTAATATGATTAGTCTTTTACATAGGTTATTAATCTCTTTAATATGATTAATTAG
This sequence comes from Adenophora triphylla var. japonica, assembly GCA_022495995.1. Classification (NCBI taxonomy): domain Eukaryota; kingdom Viridiplantae; phylum Streptophyta; class Magnoliopsida; order Asterales; family Campanulaceae; genus Adenophora; species Adenophora triphylla. The sequence continues at coordinate 295,262 of JAFEMH010002142.1, read as the reverse complement.
GTTAGTAAATTCTCAAATTTTTATCAAATTGTTTGATTGGAAAATTTTGTGAAGCCCTATGTTCATAATTATGTACACATAAGTTTCATGTTACAACCATGCGATGTTTGTTACCATGTGAAAACCTTCTCGTTTTTTCCACCCCTTAATTAGAACACTTGTGATATTTTAGGGTATTTTGATGTAGTTTTGACTCAGTTGAGTGCATCATTATATCTTAATTTGTGACCAAGATGAGATAATGGTTGATGTAGTTTTGACTCAGTTAGATGCATTGTTCCATGTCTCATGCGTTTGAAAAAGGTTTTAACTTAATTGGTGCTTTCAAATGAGATTTGACCCAAGGCATAGATGAGATTAAAACATGTTTTTGACATATGATGTCTAGAAATCTCATAAAAGATCTAAGAGTCATATATGATATGATTGATGTTATCTACCTAAATAGCTTATTTCGGGCATTGACTCAGTTAAAACAAAATCAAGTGAAATATGGATCTTAGCCCATTTTGATTATATGATACATGCTTGTATTTGAAGGTGTATAATTGAGTGGGAGTATTTATGAAATACATTATTTGCTCTTAGATGATAAATGTGTAGATACTTATGTATTTCAATGTTTGCATATTTTATTGTAGTAATGGCAACTCACAATAATCAACCCCTGTCGCTGCGATCAGTCCTTGAGAAGGACAAGCTCGAAGAGAACGGTATAAATTATTCTGATTGAATCAGAAGCCTAAGAATTTTTCTAAGGCAAGAGAAGAAAATGTACGTTCTTGATGACCATTCCACCTCCACCTGCTGTCAATGCTTCAAGGGCAGATAAGGATGCACATAAGAAACATACTGATGATTCTAATGATGTGGCATGCCTTATTCTTTCTACCATATATAAGGCTCTTCAGAAGGACCTTGAGCACATGGAAGCTGCTTTTGATATAGCCGAGCACTTAAAGGAAATATTCCAAGTGCAAGCTAGACAAGAGAGGTATGATGTGGTAAAGGCCCTAAATGCATGGAAGATGCAAGAGGGGCAGTCAGTTGGTGCTCATGTCCTTAAGATGAAGGGTTACATTGAGCGTCTCGAAAGGCTTGAAAATTCGATGAGTTTGGAACTCGCCACGGATACGATATTGAATTCATTGCCTGCAAGTTATGGTCATTTTATAATGCACTATCACATGAGTGGCATGGATAAAAATCTCTCGGAATTGCATGCGATGCTTAAGACCGCAGAGATGAATATCAAGAAGCCCGGGATGATAAATGTGTTAATGGTTAACAAAGGAAAGGGTTTCAAGAAAGATGACAAAGGTAAAGAAAGTGTTGCTAAACCTAAGGCAAAAGTTGTCGTTGCCGGAGATGTAACACCCAAGGTATCTCAAAAGGATGCGATTTGCTACATTGTCAAGAGGTTGGTCATTGAAAGCGTAATTACAAGGCTTACAAGGAAGGTCTAAAGGCGAAGAAGGGCAATTCGATTGCTTCTGATTCAGGTATCTATGTGATAGATATTTTCCTTTCTATTTCTAGTTCATAGGTATTAGATACCGAATGTGGATCTCACATTTGTTTAAATGTGCAGGTGTAAGTACCCAAATCTAGCTCATGCCTTCCCATCTAAGTTTTATAGCAGTTCCCCAAGCTTTCATAATGTTTAGGAGCAATTCTGAAACTTTTCAATACTTTCCGAGCAAGGAAGGACCTATCAGGAATAGGAATTCTGGATAGGACCTCGCTGGAAAGAAGCTTCCAACCTGCCACCTTGCATGTTTCCAGAAACAAGTTGACGCGACAGGAGAAGACGTCGGGTAGCTTATTTTGGCACATGGTCATGTCGTGCGACCTTATTAGAAGCACACCAGAAGCCTATAAATAGAGGCCTCCTCTATTCATTTCAAAAGGGAGAATTTCCATAGCAAAGTTACTCTGCAGAAATCAAGACTCGAATTACAGTCTCCTAAACACACTAAACCACTTTCTCTCATACACTAATCCTATCCTAATCTATTCCTAATAGATATTGCCTAAGAAATCATCCCTTGAAAGATAGAGAAACACCAATATTGGTAATCTCTCATTCCCTCACCTCTAATACACTCCTATATTCTCTCATTCCATTGTTACTTATAGTAGCATTGATATTTTTATTGAATAACAGAGTCGCCACTTATTATTTATTTAGGAAAACAATAAGAAAAACCTTTTTGATTTTAAAGAGATTTGAGGGTTCGGGGGTTAAGTTATGGAATGGAAAGGTCGAGGAGCACCCATTTCACCTAATCTGGAGATCGGTCTTGCCAATTGAGTATTATCAATCTTTATAATTACTAATTAAATAAAAGAACAAGAAAATCCTAATCAATTTCTTGATTAGGAATGTCGAATTGTATGCTTCAAGATTGCCTCCATGGATTTAAGGGACTCTAGGCTAATCCTTTTGATGGGATTACTCTACTCTAAAAGCTAATAGAGAGATTGAGAAGAAGAAAGTAAAAGTATAGGAGTTTACATTGTTTAGGGTGTATTTGATTTAGAACGTGGTTATGAGGTGTCTTCTTGGTCGAGATGTGATTCGGGTAGAGCTTCGCCTTGATTTTAGGCTTGAGCCTTGATGTTCATTAATCAACGTTGTTGATGGACAAATTTAGGAGTTGTTTATGAGTGATTTGAAGCAATCTTTTGTGGAAAGAAACCAGCAAATGGTGTATGTTGTGTGTTTTTGATCGTGGATCGGGGACCTTTGAAATACTGAAAGCTATCAGGTATTTATAGGGGTTTAAGAGGTGGATGGATGACTTAGTCACCAAGATTAGGAGACTCAAGGAAGGTTCCAGAACTCAACTATGATCAAAGAACCGGATTGGATAAGATTTATCAAGAAAAGAGTTTGAAACGGAGAAGGAAATTGATTCTGCACATCCTGTCGAGGGGTTGTCTCACGCGAGATATGTTTGTCCCGCACGGGACAATTAGTCAAATGACCATTTTATCCTCTTCAGTTTATTTCGTTAATCAGTTAGGTCCAAAATTAACGAGGTTAGTTAGAAACTTAACGAAACATGACGAAACTGATATGCATTCATCAAAACACAAAAAGAGAGACAAAGAGTAGTGTAATCATGTAATTATTGGTTCAGAATGGGGTGTCTACAGAGCCCCTCGGTGATAAGACTTATGGAAGAAGTCATGTCATCGATAGAAAAGACATCATTTTGAACAAAGGGAGGGTCGTGCCGTACGACTGCCTACGTATCTCTATTGGAGAATCAGACCAAAATGTAGTTCGACTCCAAAACACTAAAAAGGCTATTTTAGGTATTTTGAAAAGCATTTTTGAAAATCGAAGAGGGATTTTTTTTCCGAAAAGGTAAAATCATACTGAGGAATCAAAGACTTAACCCAATTCTGAAGATACCTGTTTGTTGATGAAGTTGTTGAAGTGCGCCACCCGAGGTTACTGACGTTGCCATTGTTGCCGAGGTCACGGACTTAGTTATTTCTACTGCCGTCGTAGACTTTGCTGATGCCGAGGTCACAGACTTGAAGTTTGCTACCATCACAAACTTTGAAGTTGTTGTCGAGGTCACAGACTTGAATTTTGCTGCCGTCACAGACTTTGCTGGTGTCGCCGAGGTCATGGACTTGAAGTTTGCTGCCGTCACAGACGTTGCTGGTGTCGCCGAGGTCATGGACTTGAAGTTTGCTGCCGTCACAGACTTTGTTGATGTTGCCGAGGTCACGGACTTGAAGTTGTCGGTTGAGGTGGAGGTTCTGTTGGCTCCTGTAATGCAAGGATATATGCATGCTGGATCCCGGACGGACCCGAAAAGATTCTTACCTTTCTGCACCTGCTAGCACATAAAGATTCCAAGTAGATTTTTCAGATTTTAGTTGTCAAACTGGACTTATGTGGTGGTGCTCACATCTGTTCGAGTAAATGGCCGGTTGGTCATTTTGGTGGTGAGTTTATGTATGAGAATATGGTATATGGAAATGTAGGGACATTTGTATAGATTTATATTTGAGATGGGTGAACTGTATGAGTGAACTTGTGTTTGACAAGTTGGGACCAAATCAGGTTTTGCAGAATCTGTTGCTAGTCAGCAAGGCTGAATTTCAATGAGTAACTTTGTGTGAACACATCTAGGCCTGTTGTGAATCTTCATTCTTAATTCTCCCTTGAATCGTGTCTCTAGGAGGCAAACGACTATAAATCTGTCAACTGTCGTAATGGCTTTATGTCCAAGGCCCTTTGCTGTCTCAAGCCCCAAGTTGCTTGCAAGTGGTAGATGACTTTGTGAACAGGCTTGTGAGTCTGCTCTCTTGATTTGAAGATGATCGAAGAAGACTCTCCTTGTTGATTTGATTTGAAGAGGATCAAATGATGTTTGATGAAGAAGGTTGAAGAAAAGTCTCCCTTTGTCCTTTGATTTTTTTTCTTAGTGACGCACCCTGGTTTTTGCCTAGACCGCCCTTTCGGGTTTTCAATCTAGCGGGCATCTCTTTTGCGTCTTTTTTTTGTTTGAAAATAGTATGTTAACTCGAAGAGAACTCAGAGGAGAGAATCTTATTGAGGAGAGAGAGATGAGATCTCAAGTTAGTTGAGGAGAGACGGACTCTATTCTTTGGAAGGTGATCCAAGCATTGACTCTTTGGAGAAGTGTATTCTCTAATGACGAGAATGAGAAGCCAAGAGGAAAGCTCCTAATGCAGATTTGCTTATTTTGAAGAGTTGAAGTAGAGATTGACTGGGGGAGGAAAGGTTAGGAAGCCCCAGTTTTGATGCTTGGATTTCAAGAGTGTGTATGAGAGTGGCTAACAGGAAGCCCCTAGACTCAACAAGAAACGTTACTTGGCTCAAGGATCTAGAAAAGTTGTTCTACCTTTTAATGAACCGTGCATCATCTAGAAATTTCTAAATAAGTTTGAGAAGAAAGCCAATCATTAGTATGACTTAAGGGTAAACATCTTTCTTGATACTAAAAGTCTTCTTCACTTGCTGTAAGAGGATGTTGAGTAATCATCATTTCTTTTGTTGGTATCACTTGACTCTTCTTCTTTGTGGGAGAGTCCTTCGTGCATTTGAAATTTTCACCTTTGTTGTGGAGGCGATAAAAGCTTGAGAGTTTTTTTTTGTACTCTCAAAGCTTTGAATTGAGTAGCCCCACTCTTCTTGGAATGAATGTTGGCAGCAACACCTTTGGCTTTCTTCGTTTGTTGACCTTTGACTTTCAGTAGGGGTAATGTTCAGTCTTTGAGCCTTCTAAGGATAACTTTCTTCTTAAACTCGCTTAGAAGTCTCTATTTTTGCGATGATTTAGGGAATGGAGTGTCCATTATTTTGAATGAATTAGAATGATATTCATGAGGTAGAACAACCTTAGGGAAAGTGTTTAGGAAAAGAAAATTACTTTGATTAATGGAGAAATTAAAACAGACTCGATAGTTTAGTTGACACAAACTAGAGGAGGTGAGAAGTACTAGAAAGACAGAATGACTCTTCGAGTTCATACTAGGAAATTTAAAACATAATCTACTTCTATCAAAGGAGAAAGGGAGAGGATAGTTGTAGCCCCAAAGTGGTAAGTGCAGCTTTCTTCTCGGATCTTCATCTTCTTCATGGATTACGAGGGAGAGGATTGGTGATGACGTTGGGACGTTCTAACTCTCAATTGTCAAAGAGGTCTTGGATGATGTCCTTCAAGTGGTGGCAAGTGTTGGTGTCGTGGCCGGTGAAGTTGTGATACTTGCAGAAAAAGTGATGAGCGTGATTAGGACCCATATTCTTAGGAGGACCACCTTCCCTTGGTTTGATCTTTTCATTTTTGACAAGCACATCGAAGAGTTCTTCTTGAGTGATTCCTTCAATTTTGTCATAGTGTCTCTTTTTCTTTTCAGGAAGAGGAACAGCAGAATACTTGCCGGTGTTGGAGCGGTTGAATGCAATGGCATTGAATGAAGCATCCTTACTTGTGGTGGTTTTGTTGAAGCGGAAAGTGCTTTCCTTCTTTTTACTTTTCAGGAAGTCATCAATCCTAATTTCGGACTCGTGGAGTTCATTGAAACTAGGAAAGTAATTACCGGCGAGCTTCTCTTGAAATTCATCACAAAGGCATTGGAGGAAGATGTGGATTTGCTCTTTGAGAGTAGATCTTTCGACAATTTTAGTAAGTTTGAGTCTCCACCTTCTAGCAAATTTAGCAAAAGACTCATTGGCATGTTGCTTGGTTTGTTCAAGATCCCTCCTAGTAGGGCGGTAAGTGGAGTTGTCTTCAAACTGTCTTTGGAAGACTAAACATGCAGACGACCAATCAAGCCTTGTAGTCATAGGAAGAGACATGTACCAATCCCTTGCAGCGCCTTCTAAGGTTTGAGGAAAGCATTGGGCCAAGATTGTGTTGTCAACGCCCATTGGAAGCATAGCCCAAGTGTAGGTCTCAACATGAGCTCGAGGACAAGTAGTACCATTAAACTTGGCAATATCGGGTGTCTTGTACTTGCGAGGAAACTTGGCAATGGATTGTTGAAGAGCGTCGGGATCGAATGGGACGAATGACCCTTTTGAAGTGTCATGAGTTGCAAGTTTCTTCTCGAGGTAGTTCTTAGTAGATCGTGGCTGGCGAAGGGACTTAGACTACTGGATGATGATGGTTGTGGCTGCCAGAGGGACATAGACCACTGGATGATGCTGAGTAGCTGCCAGGGGATTCACGCTACTGGTTGATTCGGCTGGGGATAGATGTAGCTGCCGGAGGGTCTTAGGCTACAATTGCTGTTGGTGATGGTGGCTGCCGAAGGGACTTAGTCCACTATCGTGGATGACTTGCTGTTTTGCCATGCGAGGGACGGCCTTTGTTGACGGTTGATTGACTTTGGAGTCATGGACTTTGCGCGATGGGACATGAATTTTGATTGCTAGGAAATGGATTTTTCTGATGCTTTGGCGACGGGGGCCGATGATACTGATGAACGTTGCTGGGGGGGACTGGCGGATTTGGAATCCTTGTCTCGGTTTTGGCCTGAGGGACAGTCCTCAAGATTTGAAAATGCTCAGTTGATTATTGTACCTACGGGGGAAACAACACTCCGAGCACTATATCTGACTATGCTACTCTGTTAGCAAAGATTAAACTATGTTAGCTTGTTTGTACGAATCTATCTGTTCTGGGAACGGGATGATGATTGAATGAAAGAAATGTGATTATTGTATTGAAGGGTCGGCTTTGCCGGGTTTGTACATGAGATGATGGAGCTGTGTGTATGGTGATACATATGGTGAAATGAATCCTATCCTGTACATTTTCATGTGAATATATGTGAGGATGGGAGGTGTATTGCAGCGACGGCGAGTCAGAGGGTGCTCTGGGAGGTGGATTTGCAGTGACTTTAATGATGCTTGATGTTGACAAGAGGTGTCTCCCGACATGACATGCCTGCTGGGCAAATTGCGTCGAGCGACTGGGGGAAGCTCATAACAGGCCCTTTTAAATCAGCTCAAGATTCATTTGTAGACACTGCCCTTTCAGTAGGAGAACACCAGCAGCCCCAGCTTAACAGACAGGCAATTTCTTTGACAAAGATTGGAACTTTCAATCATAATGGAACATTATAACAGAGAAGTGGCTTCCCGGGAGTATCAATTTCGTCAAGACTTCCTTGAAATTTCGCATTATCACCGGAAGTATCATAGAGAGCTCATTGATGGGAGGTACAGTATATACCATGCATTTGGTCCTTGAAAGACTGGAGGATTGACTAGGATTTGCTCCGGACTACGTCCTACTTTTGGGATTCGGAGCGGCATGTCTTCACTTTGTCATACAATGATCCGACGCCAACCATAGAGGATTTCAGAGCATTGACAGGCTTGTGTGAGTCGATGACTGTATCATTCCCACGGGACAGGCGGTCAATTATGGAGCAGTTATCAGACTTTCTGTGCTTGCCAGCAGATTAGGTGCCATCTATGATTCTGGGTGATGGGTCCATAGACTTGACTCGGATGGCTAGGTTGCGCTTATCTAGTCCTGAGATGTTCGATCTTTCCACGTCTCTGGACATGATCGAACAGCAGGAGAGGAGTGCCCGTTACTGGAAGGAGCGGTGCTTAGCCCGGAGTTCAGATGATGATGATTCTACTCCCAACTTGCCTGACATGAAGAGGGCTCGGGTTGATACGGCTGCGAGTGATCAGCATAGACCCAGGACCAAGAATGCTTCATATCTTCCCCCCAGCTCTCCTAGCTCAGAATATGATAGTGATGATGCCCCTGGCGATCCCCATGAGATTGAGACCACTGTCATCCCCGTTGTTGACGATTTTTACCGTGATGATCCTATCATTTACCGAGGTCCTGTTGTTGATCCGAATCATGCACAAGCTGAGGAGAATGACGCAGATGGAGAGGATAGCGAGGGCGCTGATGATGATTCTGAGGATGATGGTGTTGACGCTTCAGAAGGTGATGGCTCAGAGTAGCATCTTGGACCAAATTGCAGCCCTTTTGATTATTGTACCCCTTGAAGGAAACAAACAAACACTTTTTTTTTTTTGTATTATTTTTATTATTTTTTTTATAAACTATTTGCTACGCATTACTTTGAACTTAATACATTATTATTAGCTTTGTTATTTGCATGAGTCCAATGTCTTGGAGGATGAGAGTGAATTGAGTAGGTATTTATGATATTGGTGAATATGGATGGTTTGCATGGTTTGATTGTATATGGAACGATAGTTTGTATGTGTATAAGGCATTTGAATGAATGAATGAGCTATCTCCCGAGTTGTTTGCAGGGTGATGATTGATGATTTTGCAGCTTTGGACAAGTCGGGGCGTGCCCTGGTGCAGAACTGGTTGCAGATTACTAATGTCTGGTGTGAGGCTCAAGATGTCGCGCGACCCAGGACTCCTGTGGCACATTGTGTCGCGTGACACAACAAGTCATACTGGCAGTCTTTCCCCATCATGAAGTAGGCATTAAGTAACAAGTCCATTCCCAATGATCGACATTATAAAGCAAGCCCCGGAATCTACACAAATGCATACACCATTCTTCTTTTCCTTGAACAAGCCCCTAGTTTGACATGCTGCCTCATTGCAGATAAAACATCATGTAGCCAAGGAAGCGATTATCTTCAAACATCAGTCAATCAATCGACGGACAAGACTCAGAAATGCTTAAGTGCAGGGGGACGTCTTTCGAAGGTGGAATGAATCTCGAATTTGACACTCGCTTTTGGGTTTGACTCTTTTGGGAGAGTATAAGCATTACAAGGTGTGGAAAAGTGTATGAAAGCCCCGCTTGACAGAAAGACGGTGTTTAGCTCTATATTCCTGAGATGTAGAAAGAGAAGACATGTCGAGACATTTGAAAACCTGTCTCATTCGTGATGATCACAAGGCTGCTTAAAACCCTTTATTGATGTTCGGGTTATTCAAATACTAATCTTGATATGAACAAATATTATAATTAATCATGAGGAGAGAACCACCTGATATCGGGAATCAAACTCCGTAGGATGGAAAGTGTATAGGAACGATCTTTGAGGAGACCGGACTTTCTAAGATCTGGAGAGTTGACGCGCAAGTCTCTTTGGAGTGTCAATGAGGGACACGGATGCGAAGCCCCAGTGGGACATTCACGGGAGGTATTTCGCGAAGGATAAATGAAATATGCTCACATGAAACGTCGAATGAACAGATGGAATTTGTGCAATCTTCAATTGATGATCCTTTGAGCCGGGATGGATTTGGCTCTGGTTTAAGCAAGCAACACAGCATTAATCTGATTTGGCCCTTGAAGAGATTAAACACGAAACTGCTATCCGATAGGAACTGCAACTGGGTTTCAGGGTTTCGATCGGCCTTTGGGTGATTCGGAGTATCATGACCTCTTAAGATGAGAGGTCGGCTGGGCTTTTTGCTGACTAAACCTCTAAAGATGAGAGGTTGGCTTGCAGGGATATGTTTGGAATTTCTATGGCTAGGATATTGATTGCCTCCAAGAATGAGAGGTCCAAGCTTGTTTTGGTCAAGGTAAAAGGTGATGGGAATATCCCATGAAAATGACAGGATGGTTTGGGATTGGTTAGAGGTAATGGTGAGGGGACATCCCTGCTATCTCATTATTCGTTCTGAGACTCCTTTGAGTAACGACTGGATCCTTTGACTTTTGCTTTTAAGAGGATCACTAGGGACTAGGCTCTTTTTTCTTTTCTTTTCTTTTTTTCTTCTTTTTTTTTACTTTTTGTTTTTGAGAGAGAACTTCAGCTAGTCCCGAGGATGGATTACTACGTTCCGCCGTTCTTTGAGCTTGGAGATGGTCGATCTTCTTTTGAATCACGAGCCTCAAGGATAGTCCCTCTTCTTTTGGAGATGGTTAGACGGGTTTCAAACATGCCGATCTTGAAATGAAGTGATGTTATTTGGTGAGGGTGAGGTAATGGTTTTCCTAAGGGCGAAAGGTTTCAGCCGCAGTCCATACCGGATGGTCTAAACGAGATCCAGGCTTTATTGCTTTCTAAAGCTTACTCGAGAAAGTTTACTGCAAATCCATTGAGCGGCGAATGATGAATATGACAAAAGAAATGTGAGCATATGAGATGCGAGATGGGGAGTTGGCAAGCCCCAATTTGAGAATGATATCAGTCGATTTTCTCAATCTGATCAATTTAAACAATAATCATTTCAAAGCATTAGTAATTGAGCAGCACAAGTAATCATGTAGAATAACACCATTTCAATTAAATGTAACGTGGGTGTGCAAGTGATGTCTCGATTCTAGCAAGAATAGAAACAAATATTTTATTATTGAAATAAAAAGACTCATAACATGGATATAGCAGACTCAAAACATAACAGAAACATTCGCTATCAAAAATAAAAACAATCTAGATCCTACAATGATTGACTGACTGACTTCTTCACATGGGAGGTCCTTGGAATGCGGAAGAGGATTGGTAACCACTTTGGGAGGAGCTTTCTCAATCCTGCCTTCATCAACCAGCCTTTGAATCAGCATCTTTAGAGGAACGCAGTCGTTGGTGATGTGACCGGGATACAGATGATAGTAACAATACTTGCTGCGATCCAAGTCCGGATTGGGTTTGATGGGGGTGGTAATTATCAAGTGGCTTGATCATTCCTCTTCGTATCAACCCGTTGAAAGCTTCCTCAGTTGTTATTCCAAGGTCATCAAATTCTCGCTGCTTGCGAGGTGGAAATCGACCACGATTTCGGAAACCACTTTCCTCACGAGAGCCCTTTTCGATCTTCCCTTCATCAATGAGTTCCTGGATGATCACCCTCAACTGTCTGCACTCATGAGTGGTATGGCCAGGATATCGGTGATAGTAACAATACTTGCTTGGGTCCAGCTTTATGTTATGATGAGGAGGGCTATAATTGACTAGTGGCTGAACCAGTCCTCCACTCACCAAAACCTTGAGGAATTGATTCATAGGCATTCCCAAATCACCCCAGTACTGTTTCTTCCTTTCCATCTGAGCTATCTTTGGAGAGGACCCGGGTATTGGCATCCCTTGCTGGATAGGATTCACGGCAGAAATGAAAGACATTTGATTAACGGTTACGTATGAAGCTGGTCCTGAACGTTGATCTTGTGGAGATGATAAGTTGAAGCCATATGAACTCATTGGTGGTTGAGAAAAGCTTCCTTGAAGAGGAGTTTGGTCAGCATGGAATGGTAGTGATTCCTTCTGGTTGGAATGGCTGTTCACATAATGACATGATCCTTGGGAATCTTGCTGATACTGACTCTGCAACCCAAATTGATTAGGAGAACTAAAAGCATTGGGGATCGGTTGTCCATCCTGAATCTGAGTTTGGACCACTTGAGGTGCCGGAGGAAGAATCTTATCTTGCTCATTCTCATTTATCCCTTTCATCACATTTCCAGTTCCATGCTCAACACTACTAGCACCAATGATCTCTTCGTACGACCCATCTTCATGACGAATTATTGTGATCCCTCGGATGCGCATCACTTCTACAAACCTAGCGTGCGTTTCCTCTTCTCGGGCTTTAGCAATTTGGGCAAGCTACTGAGCTCTGCATTCACGAACCATGGCAGCCTCAAGAGTGGCTAGCAACTCTACCACTGACAAATCATTCATGTCCAACTGACCCGAAGTAAGAGGACTTCCAGACTGAACGGAGGACATATCCTTTGCACCAGACATCTCAGGTATCAGAATAGGTGAGAGCTTCGCTAGAACTGCAACTATCCCGGAGACGCGAACCAAATGAGCACTGGATATCAGAGCAGGCACCCAACTTGTTGCAGCTACAGAGGGTAGATATGGATTTATGAGGTGGTGAAGGAAGAAGACTTCGAGGAAGGACGGGAGAGGGAAAGGAAAAGAGGGACGGACTCGCGCAAACAATTTATTTATATTCAAGTATAAATTGGTATTTTAAATCCTAAATACGGTTGGAAAAGGATAAGCCTTTATTTACGCAATCTACACCTTGGGGAAGCCTAGAGACGCAACATTTAAACTACACCAAATGATTTGCATTGAAATTTATAATAGGTGATGATACCTAAACAAGACCTAAGCACTGTATGGGACAGAGAGGTGGTCCAAATTTCTGGGAAAATTTGGGCAGCATAACGGGTCTTCTTGAAGAATTTCAAAGAAAAATCCGGCATGACCTCTCGTCGGTGCATGGTGACAATGCGGCATGATCTCTCGTTAGAACACGTCACGAGAGTGACATGTCCCCACGTGAAACCATGTTGCATTGGCAACATGCCCACAAGGTGCAAGATTTTGGGAAAGGTATAAGGACCTATTGTAAATTTCAAAACAAGTCATTTTAATGTGATTAAAATGTCGTATCCAAAAACCAATCGTGGGTAAGCTTTAAGGTGTGGCGCCACCTATGATGCTCTAGGGGGATAGGTTTGATATTAGGCGCTCAAGCGTAGGCGACATACATCACCATCCGCGATGCCGTCAATCGCACCCGAGGGTTCTAAATCTATGTGATGTGGTGTGCGGATGACTATGTTCTTTTATTTATGAAAAAAGCAAAAAAAAAAATTATTATTTTTATTTTTATTTGAAAAGGAAAAACAAAAGAGAAAATACACACACTCTCACAGGGAACAAAGGGTACAACAATCGACTGTACAACTCGATTCAAGGGACTGCCCTCAAACCAGTATCTGAAGACTGCTCAGTGACCAATCCTGTCGCATGACACAGGACAGCATGGAACAAAGCTGTCGCACGACTTGATTAGTCACTGAACCAGAACCTGCAAATGAAATTCAGCCCCTGCCTTCCCATGGCAAGGGACAAAGCAACATAACAGAGCACAACAAAATGGCCACAAGAAGCACACAAAAGGCTCACAAGTCACAAAAACTCATAAAAATGCATGTATCACATAAGTTCATCAATGATGCACACAAAATGAATATGTTGGATGTTTAGATGAATGAAAGCATGACCCTCTTAATTTTGAAAAACAATTTTTCAAAAAGTGTGATCCCCAGTGGAGTCGCCACTGAATGTGCGCTCGCCCGAAATTTTGTTTTCGATGATGAAAATAGGAGTCGCCACGCCATGTTTTAAGGTACACTTTGAAAACCTTTGAAAGAGAAAATGGGTTCGGGGGTCAGGTTACGTGTTGGGAAGAACCGAGAGTTCACCCAACACGCCTCGTCCGTGGATGAGTCTTTCTAATTAAACATCCAAGTAATTCAAGGTGTGTGCAAATAATGATAATGAACAAATGTGATAAACCATGAATTTATTGATTTGAAATGAGATCTTACAACTTGTGAGCCATTTGGTTAGGGAGGCCACATCCCAATTACAATAGATCAGAACAACTTACAACTGAAAATTGATCTCTGCAAATGGACAAAGTGTGTCGCGTGACACAGGACATGCATGGCTGGATGTGTCGCGTGACACAGGATCCACCCATGCACGATGTGTCGCGTGACACAAGGTGTCCCTCTGCAGCTATCTGACAATTGAGCAACAGAATAACCAGAAACCAACACATATCTAAACAATCAACCAATTATGCTTCGAAATGAACAATTAATCAAGAATTCAACCAAGGGGGTGTGGATATGGAGAGATCCACACTCCCTTGGGAATCAAATACCAATTCCATCAATGATCAAACCATAAGCATTTAATTATACGAAGCAACAATGTTAAACAGAGAGATTGCAATTGGGGTTCAGTAATCAAGACAGACGGAGTCTGATTACTGAAACCAAGGATGATAAAATGATGAAATTATGAAAGTAGAAAAATAAGAGAGAGAGAGAGAGAGGGATGGAATTGAGTGGTTACCCTTGATGATTCCACGAATTCTATACCAAGGCTAGTATAGAACCCTTCTACAACTGCTTCTGAAGTTGCTTGAATTGGAATGGATTGATGGATGAAGGATCTAAGTGGTGATGGGTGAATTGGAGTGAATTAGGGGGAATTGAAGGTGGATTTTGGGTAGGAGAGAGAGAGGTGTGTTTTCAGTGTGCGTGTTACGCTCCTATTTTGGCAGAGTAACAGTATGTCAAAGTTGGGATCTATTTCTGAGAGGGGTAGGGTCTTATTTATAGGCTGCAGTTGATGGTCACAAGGTGTCGCACGACCTTCTGTAACCATTTTACATGCCTCAATCTGTCGCGTGACACAAGGTGTCACCAACCGCTTTTGGCGCCAAAACCAGGTTCTGGAACATTCTGAGTAAATACCCAAAAGGTACAAAATAGGTTTATTCCTTGTAGGTCCTTTGGCATGAGCAAAGTACTAAAAGGTACTTCCTTCGCGAGAAACTTATGAAATATTTTTGGAAGTCTCGGAATAGATTGGGAATTTACCAAAATGCCCCTTAATGCAATTTTATCGTATTAAAATGCATTCAAAAGGGTAGCGAATTGGATTGGCGTACTTACAATACCTGAGAAGGACTTTCTAAACAAAACGTTATTATTCAAAATGAATCGTGATATCTTTATCCTAAAAGACCTAGGATTTTTTATGTCATCTGGGATCGTGCCACTCTGCAGGTTTCAGATTATAGGGAACGTCGTCCAGGAGGCGGAGCTGTTGATAGGTATGACCATGGCATCGTGTTGTTCATTGAGCTGGCACGTTTCAATTTGATCAATGGCAGGATGCAAGATATGGATGATAGGGATTTTATTATTTAACATGCTCCTGCAACTTGAACCCAAATTGGCCAAGGCATCTGCTTCAGTATTCTCTTCTCGTGGGATCTGCTCAAAGACGAAGTCTTCAAATTGTCAGGCTAGAAACTTAACATATTGGAGATAACTTGTCATTTTAACCTGCTTAGCTGTGTAAGATCCATTGAAGTGGTTAACTAATAACAGGGAATCAGTAAATACGTTAATATGCTTAACATTTAGATTTAAGGCCGTAATTAATCCCATAATGAGAGCCTCATACTCAGCCTCGTTATTCGTAGCTTTGAACTCGTAAGCCACAGCTTGGGGAAGGAGATCTCCTTGAGGGGATCTTAAGACGATTCCTAAACCTGTGTCCCTAGCATCCGAAGCTCCATCTGTGTACAAGGTCCAATATCTAGGAGAACCAAGCCCTTCAAGTTGCTGAACTTCGAGTTCAACTTCAGGCTGTAAGCTGGGGCTGAAGTCGGCCACAAAGTCTGCCAAAGCCTGCGACTTGATGGTAGTCCTTGCTTCATACTGTATGTCATAAGTTCTAAGCTGTACTGACCATTTAGCCATCCTACCTGACATCTCAGGTTTTCTCATCACGCTTCGGATAGGATAGTTAGTCTTGACAATAATAATATGAGATTCAAAGTAATGGCGTAATTTTATGGAAGTTGTAAATAAAGCGAGTATTAATTTTTCAAGATGAGAATACCTAGTTTCGCCGTCAAGTAGAGACTTACTTACGTAATAAACGGGGTATTAGGCACCTTAATGTTCTCTGGCCAATACTGTGCTAACCGAAGTTTCAGAAACTGCAAGGTAGAGGAACAAAGGTTCTTCTGGTTCAGGTTTGGACAATAGGGGTGGCGTTGTGAGGTATTCTTTAAGTTGGAGGAAAGCTGCTTCATGCTCGCTGGTCCATTGGAACAACTTGTTTTTCCGGAGCACCTCATAGAACAACCTGCATTTGTCAGAAGACTTGGAGATGAACTGATTGAGGGCTGCAACTCTGCCTGTAAGCCGCTACACATCCTTAACGATTCTGGGAGATTCCAAATTGATTATAGCCTTGATCTATTCGGGACTTGCTTCAATGCATCTCTTAGTTACCATATAGTCAAGGAATTTGCTGGCCTTCACTCCGAAGTGACACTTTGATGGGTTGAGCTTCATGTTGAAAGCTTCCAGGATGTCAAACGCTTCTCTAAGATGTTCAACATGATCTTCCATGCGTTTTGATTTTACCACCATGTCGTCAATGTAGACTTCCATAGTTTTCCCAAGTTGATCCTTGAACATCTTGTTTACCAACCTCTGGTAAGTTGCACCTGCATTTTTTAGTCCGAAAGGCATAGCGATATAACAATATATACCTTCTGGAGTGATAAAGGCAGTGTCCTCCTGATCTAATGGCTCCATCTGGATTTGTTGATATCCTGAAGAGGCGTCCATGAAGGTCAGGATGTCGTGACCAGCTGTTGCGTCTACCAAAGAGTCAATATGAGGCAAAGGGAAGGGATCCTTTGGACATGCTCTGTTGAGGTCCTTGAAATCTACACATACTCGCCATCTATCGTTCTTCTTTTCTACGACCTCCACATTGGCCAGCCATCTTCGGTAGTCAACTTCCCTAATCATTTTGGCTTTGAGTAATCGTGCAACCTCCTCCTTTATAATTTGGTTGCGTAAGTGTGCGAACTTTCTTCTCTTTTGGTGAACGAGTTTGATACTGGGGTCAACGTTCAACTTGTGGGTGATGATATCCTTACTAATTCCAGTCATGTCTTCATGCTTCCAGGCGAAACAACTGGCCCTGATTTTCAAGAATTCAATTATGCTATCTTCTATTTCTTGAGGGATATCATCTCCCAGTAACACCTTGACATCGGGATCGGAGTGGTCAAGCTGAATTTCTTTAACGTTGCTCTCCACAACTTCCAAGATATCCCGTGCCTTTTTCTTTAATTGCTATGCCTGTCTGGGGACGCTGGTTGCCTTCATGGATATCTTGTAACATTCCTTTGCTGTCTGCTGGTCGCCCTTCACCTTGACTACTCCCCAACGAGTGGGCAACTTGATACACTGGTGGTAAGTTGAAGGGATTGCCTTCATGTTGTGAATCCAGGGCCTCCCCAAAATGATGTTGTAAGATGACTTGCATTCGATAACGCAGAATTTCTCCATGGAGTTTGCTCCTTCTACATATATGGGCAATTTGATGTCTCCGTAAGTATGCTTGATCTCTCCACTGAATCTAACTAGAACAGAAGAGCTTCTGGTAACATGTTCAAGCGGGATGTCCATACTTGCTAAGCTGTCAGTGGTTATTATGTTGACGGAGCTTCCATTATCAATCAAGATGCGCTTCACCAAACAATTGGCCACCTGCAGAGTAACAACCAGTGCATCATGATGCGGGTCCAAGATGTCACCCTTGTCGTCTTCGTCGAAGGTGATTTCCTGGACGCTCTCCTTTACGGCCAGCCTGGTTGGCAAGTTTATCCTGTCCTCCTTAGATTTTGAGACATGACATTTGGCGGCGGAGTAGGAAGTACCACATATGTCTGATCCTCCACTGATTATGTTGACCACTTTGGTTGGGACTTTAGGATTCGGTGGGTTTTCTGTCGGTGGCTCTTGATTGTCATTCCGTCCATGTCGCTTGCCCAGTAGTTCTTTGAGGAAACCTTTAGACAAGAGGTGGCTAATTTCCTTCCTCAGGGCAATGCAATTCTCAGTGGTATGCCCAAAATCTTTGTGGTAGGCATACCATTTAGATTTGTCTTTCCAACCAGAGGCTTTGTCAGACTTTTTGGGCCATCTTGCCTTCTCTCCCAGGTTGTCCAGGGCGTGTATGAGTCTTGTAATGTCAACAGAGAAACAGTAGTCATCTATTTTAGGGTAAGGTAATTCATCTTCGTTAGTATTATCAATAACGGCATTAATGCTAGAATGATCAGTTTTAGAGTAGGGTTTGCCCCTATTAGATATAGAGTGGGACGTCTCCATTTTGCCGCCCGAATGTTCGGGAGTAACAGTTCTTTTAGATGCTTTCTCTTGCAGCAACTTATCTTCTTCCAGCCTAATGAATTTTATGGCTCTCGTCCTGATTCCTCGAGTCTTCTGCAAGGAGTCATTACTAATTCCTCATAATTGGGGGAATCTTTCTTGAGTCCCATCCCGAAGGCCTCTGTTGCAGTAGACATATCCATGTTGGGGATATCGACAACTTCTTTGTTAAACCTGCTCAGGTAGTCTTTTAAGGACTCGTCAGGTTGTTGAACGATCCTGTATAAATCACTAGACAGTTTTTCAAAGACTCTATTGCAAGAAAATTGATTAGTAAACATGTTAATAAGTTGAGCGTAGGATCCAATAGAGCCTAGGGGTTGGTAGATGAGCCAACGTAGGGTTACCCCAGTCTAGGTAGAACCAAACCCCCTACAAAGGCAGGCTTCCTTGAATTGCAAGGGGATAAGAATCACATCCATCTTCTCCTGGTACAAGGCGATGTGTTCCAAAGGATCAGTCGTCCCATCATACTACTTCATGTGTGGAACAGTGAACTTTTTTGGTATCACCATGTTGGCGATAGCAGGGCTAAATCGTGATTCATTGTAACAAGTTTCAGAGGCTTGATGGTACGACAGGGTTATCCTCGACACATTCATCGCCATTTCCCTTAACTCCTGTAACTGCCGGTTCATTGCATTTCCTACATCAGGGTTAGCAGCTGCATAAAAAGTATTGAAATCAATTTGAGGGTTAACACTCCCTGTTGGTCCAGGAGGAATGGGTGTCACGCAAGTTGTTGCAGTGGATTGGCCAGCTTCGGGATTGATGATCACACTATCAGTGGAGGCACTGATCATTGGTATGAATCCTACGTTATCAGTCAGTATTCCTGTATCCCTGTCAAAGGTGAGCCTCCTGGGTTGAATTGGAGAGAACATGCTGAAGCCCACGGCGGGGTTTACACCTTGGAACGCTCCAGGCTGCACATAAGGGTGAGATCCGGATGGCCCAGTTTGTAGGGCAGATACCTCGCGTTGCAATCTGGTAAAATTGTTCAGAAGCATGTTGGAAGTATCAGTTTGCAGCATCACCTGGCGCCTCAGTTCGGCCATTGTATCTGTTAAGCTGGACAGGACATCCCCTGGAATCACTTGCGTAGGTGCCCCAGAGGATCCTCCCTGACCTTGACCTATACTGGTTGAGGCACCAACATTTTGGCCTGAAGTAGCTGCCCCGGCGGTGGCTTCTACTGAAGTTACTGCCGATGACATTCCGGTAGACATCTTGAGGATTTTTAATCAATCAAAAGACCAATATTCCCACGGACGACGCCAAATTGTTTAGGTCAAATTCGAGCAATTCAACTTTTAAAGGGGAAAATAGGGCACAATGGAATAAGACAATTGTAATTTCAAGAGGTCGACAAGCGATTTAACGAGGAAAGCCCTTGAACAACTTGTTCGTCGGCACAAAACCTCAGAAAGATGGAATATTATTAGTATGGTGATGGTAGAGAACAAATGAATAGTACAAAATATGTTGCTAAGAGAACTGATGTGTGTGTGTGCATACATGTGTTCGTCTATTTAAATTACTAAGGATGGTAACGTTAACAACTAAGTAAATGCAATCCCTCCTTGTGCGCCTAGAATCTCGCAGGAGGTTACTGATGCAGTCTTCATATCCGTTGCTGAGTAAATATTGTTGAAGACGTTGTTTGACTTGGTCCATCAAACTTTGCAAAATGGTTCCTACATTGTCACCTTCCAGTCATCTTGAACGAAGCAGATAATCTACCAAGTTGTACTGCTAAGATGAGGTTTCAGGATGTGACATGATGCTATAGTTTTTTACCCCGAACAATTGTCAAAGTGTAAATACATTTTGACTTACATGTAATGCTTAAGGTGTAGGGCATTCCAGCTTCTAGGTATTCTGACACCATCTAGAGTTGACAACCAATACGCTCCTTTGCCAGCCTCTGCATCAACGAGATATGGACCTTCCCATTTTGGAGTCAACTTGCCTGCATTAAACTCTCTAGTATTTTGGAACACTTTTCTCAATACTAGGTCCCCAACTTGGAACCTTCTTATTCTGACATTTTTTTTTGTATGATCTGGCTATCCTTTGTTGATGGACTGCCATTCTAATCTTGGCTATATCTCTAAGCTCATCTACTGTATCCAAATCTTGAGCCAATAGTTGATCATTACCGTCTTGAGTTAGCAAACCATATATTGCAATCGGAATTGTTACTTCTACTGCGATCACAGCTTCAACCGAATACTAATGAGTAAGGCGTTTGTCCAGTAGCATTTTTAGATGTAGTTCTATCATCCCATAACACAAGTGGCAACTCTTTGGCCCATCTTCCATTTTTCTGGTCTAGGCGCTTCTTCAGGTTGTTGATGATCAACTTGTTACTTGATTCAGCTTGACCATTGGCTTGAGGGTGTACAGGCGTAGAAGTTATCAATTTGATTCCCCATCTTGAACAAAAGTCCTTAGTCTTTTTACAGATGAATTGGGCCCATTGTCACAAATGATTTCTGAGGGGATACCAAACCTACTCAAGATGTTTTTCTTCAAAAAGGAAATGACTTCTTTGTCTCTCACTTGTACGTAAGCTTTTGCTTCTATCCATTTAGAAAAGTAATCCGTCATGGCTAACATAAAGACTTGTCCTCTTGGAGCTTTTTGTAATTTGCCAAATATATCCATGCCCCACTGCATGAACGGCCAAGACGAAAGTACAGGATGTAAGGGTTGTTCAGGTTGATGCAGGATGTTGCTATGTCTTTGGCAAGCGTCACATTTCAAGGCGTAATCCATTGCATCTTGCCTCATTGTTGGCCAGTAGTATCCTGTTTTGAGTGCCTTTGAGGATAACGACTTTCCCCCAAAATGATTTCCACATTCACCATCATGTAGACCTTTCAATACATCCTTCACTTCCTCTGGTTCTAAGCACCTCATGTATAAATCTGTTGCAGATTTTCTAAATTAAACATTGTTTATTAAAACAAACTTGGATACTTTCATTCTGAATGATCTGTGGTTCTTGACATCTACATGAATTATCCCAGCTTGTAAGTATTTAATAATTGGTTGGGTCCAGGTTGGATCATCATCTCGACCTTGAATTAGTATATCAGGTTGATCTACAGCTGTACACTCTTCAGGTTGGTCAATGGCTGGGTATTTAACAAATATGATTGGAATATTGTTATTTATCATGGATTTGCATGCTAATCCCAAATTAGCCAAGGCATCAGCTTCAGTATTCTCCTCATGGGGTACCTGTTCCAAAGAGAAGCCAACAAAACGTCCTGCAAGAATTTTAACATGCTGAAGATATAACGTCATCCTGGAATTCTTTGCTGCATAAGATCCATTAAATGGTTAACTAATAACAATGAATCACTAAAAACATTAATATGAGTGATATTTAAACTTAAGGTGGCAGATAAACCCATAATTAAAGCTTCATCCTCAGCTTCGTTATTGGTCGCCTTGAATTCACAGGAAACAGCTTGAGGGATTAAGTCACCTTGAGGTGATTTCAATAGAATACCCACACCTGAACCTCTAGAATTGGATGCTCCATCTGTAAACAAAGTCCAATATCTAGGGGGATTATTTCCTTCAAAATGTTGTACTTCTTGCTCTACTTCAGGCTAGGGATGGCCAAACCGGACCGGAATCGGACCGGAACCGGAAAACCGGACCGGAACCGGCCCGGAAAAGCCCGGAACCGCCATGAACCGGGGAGAAAACCGGAACCGGGGTAACCGGAACCGGTTTGGAGGCGGGCCGGTTAAGGTTCACCAAATTGGTGAACCGGACCGAAAAAAACCCGGAACCGGACGAATATTTGTTGTTTTTCAATAGAACCGGCCCGGAACCGGACCGGAAAAGCTCGGAACCGGACCAAAACCGTGAGAAAACCGGAACCGGATAACCGGAACCGTGAGAAAAGCGGGCCGGTTAAGGTTCACCTCCTCCCCGAACCGGAACCGGCGGTTCAAGGCCCGGAACCGGAACCGGACCGGATTTGGTCATCCCTACTTCAGGCTGTAGGGCAGAACTGAAATCAGCTACAAAGTCTGCAAGGGCCTGCGACTTGATTGCACTTCTTGGCTCATAAGAAATTTCATACGTGCTGAGTTTTACTGACCACTTAGCCATTCTTCCTGACATTTCAGGAGTTCTCATAACAGTCGTGACAGGATAGTTAGTTTTCACAATAATATGATGCGTTTCAAAGTAATGACATAATTTGGTAGATGCAGTAATTAAAGCAAGGATGAGTTTTTCTAGATGGGAGTACCTAGTTTCCACATCTTGAAGAGATTTACTTATATAATAGACATGATGTTGTTCACCTTGAATTTCTTTAATCGAAACAGCACTTACTGCACTTTCTGATATGGCCAAATACAAGTATAAGGATTCACCAGGTTCCGGCTTGGCTAAGAGTGGTGAAGATGTAAGATATTTCTTGAGGTCGAGGAAATCTTCTTCATGTTGTTCTGTCCATTGAAATAATTTATTCTTCTTCAAGACATCATAGAATAACCTGCATTTCTCTGAAGACTTTGAGATGAATCTTTTCAGGGCTGCTACACGTCCTGTCAATCTCTACACATCTTTGATAGATTTGGGAGATTCCAAATTTAGGATGACTTTGAATTGCTCCGGGCTGGCTTCAATTCCTCTTTTAGTTACCATGTAGCCCAGGAATTTTCCAGCTCTAACCCCAAAGTTGCATTTTGACGGGTTCAGCTTCATATTGAATGCTTCCAGGATGTTAAATGCTTCTGCAAAATGTTGCGCATGATCCTCCATGTTCTTGGATTTTACTACCATGTCATCTATATAGACTTCCATAGTCTTGCCAAGCTGATCCTTGAACATCTTGTTCACTAACCTCTGATAAGTTGCACCTGCATTTTTTAGTCCAAATGGCATAGTAATATAACAATATATACCTTCGGGGGTTATAAAGGCAGTATCGTCTTGATCTGAAGGCTCTATTTGAATCTGATGAAAGCCTGAAGAAGCATCCATAAAAATCAATACATCATGGCCTGCAGTCTCGTCCACTAGAGAATCAACATGAGGCAATGGAAATGGATCTTTAGGACATGCTCTGTTCAAGTCGGTGAAATCTATGCATACATGCCATTTCCCATTTTTCTTTTCCACGACCACCACATTGGCAAGCCATCTAGGATATTGCACCTCTCGAATCATCTTGGATTTCAGCAGTCTTTCCACCTCTTCCTTAATGATTTGATTTCTCTCTTGTGCAAACATCCTTCTTTTCTGATGAACTGACTTGATAGTAGGATCAATATTCAGCTTATTAGTTATAACATCTTTGTCAATTCCTGTCATATCCTCATGTTTCCAGGCAAAACAGAGTTTTCTACTCTTCAGAAACTTAATCGATTCTTCTTTGACTTCAGGATGTAACTCAGCTCTAACTAGAACCTTAGCTTCAGGGTTAGAGACATCTATAGGGACTTCTATTACATCATGCTCAACAGCCTCTAATACGTTCCTGATGCTCTTCTTTAATTGCTATGCCTGGCGAGAAGTGGTGCATGCTTTCATATCTGTCTTGTAACACTCCTTAGCAGCCTGTTGATCACCTTTCACCTTGATCACTCCCCAAGGTGTTGGCATCTTGATACACTGATGGTAAGTTGATGGAATTGCCTTCATGTTATGAATCCAAGGTCTCCCCAGAATGACATTATATGATGATGGGCAATCGATCACACAAAACCTTTCCATGGAGTTCATTCCTTCCACATAGACGGGCAACTTGATCTCACCAATTGTCTGCTTGGTTTCCCACTAAACCCTACTAGAACCGATGAATTCTTCACTACGTCAGTTAGGGGAATCATCATTCCTTTCAAGGTGTCTTTCATGACTAGATTGACTGAACTTCCGTTGTCAATCAAAATATGCGTCACTTTACAGTTGACAATTTGTAAAGTAACAACTAGACCATCGTGACGAGGGTCCAACATGTTTTCTTTATCATCCTCATCAAATACAACTTGCTGGCACTAAGAGCTTTCTTGACTCCTAGCCGGCAACTCTGATCTATCCTCTTTAAAATCTTTAGCATGACGCTTGGCAGCAGAATAGATTGTGCCACAGATGTCAGAACCTCCTGTAATATAATTGATCACCTTGGTTGCAGGTGGAGGTGAAGATGGAGCTTCAGCTACTGCTTCTTTCGTCTCATCACGTGCTTTCCTTTTGCCAAGAAAATCTTTAAGGAGCCCTTTAGAAAGTAGATGGCTGATTTCCTTCCTCAAAGCGATACAATTATCAGTTGTGTGGCCAAAGTCTTCATGGTAAGCACACCATTTAGACTTATCCTTCCAAGATGAGGGCTTTTCATTTGTGCCATCTTGCCTTACCACCCAAGCTGTCCATTGCACATAAAATCCCTGAAACATCCACAGAAAAACAATAGTCACTAATCTTGGGATAACTTGCATCATCTTTATCATCATTATCATCTACAACATTAATTTTAGATGAGTCGGTTTTAGAGTAGGGTTTTTCCTATTAGATCTATGATATGAAGAGTCCGCCATTCTGTCAGGATGTTCATATACATGCACCTTCTTTGACGTCTGGCCATGAATCAAATCATCTTCTTTCAGTCTGATGAAACGAACAGATCTTGTTCTGACTTCCTCCAAGCTTTTAGACGGATACATGACCAAATCTTGGTAGAATGATTCTCTCTTCAGTCCCATCCTAAAGGCCTATGTTGCAATCGACATGTCAATATGGGGTATGCTCTCAGCCTCCTTGTTGAACCTAAACACATAATCCTTAATCGTTTCATCAGGATGTTGCACCACCCTGTAAAGGTCACTAGTTAGTTTCTCAAATACACGGTTACATGAAAATTGATTCAGAAACATATTTAGTAATTGAGAATAAGATGAGATAGAGTTCATAGGCTGATTGGTTAGCCACATCAAGGCTGGACCAGATAGGGTCGATCCAAATCCTTTACACAAGCAAACTTCTTTAAGGTGGTGAGGGATTTTGATAATATCCATTTTCTCCTGGTATAGGGCTATATGCTCTACTGGATCCGTAGTACCATCATATTGCTTCATTGGCGACACTAAAAACCTCTTGGGGATCTCCACACCGGCTATTGCAGGAACAAAATGAGAGTCATGGTGACTGGTTGAAGATGCTTGATTGAAGGGCAAGGTAATTCCTGAAACCTTCATGAGAATCTCCTTGATTTGCTGCAACTCTCTTGCTAAGGGGATATCTGCAAAAGTGTTAGTGGCAACAAATTGATTCATAGGAGTATTAAACATGTTAAAACTCTCTATTTGCCCCGGAGGAGGTGGAGTTGCAAAAGTGAAATATGTTGACTGTGGAGCCTGGCTGGATGTAATGGTGGTGCTTTCAGTCTGAACAGTGCTAGTCATCGGAATAAAGCCATATTGCCCCTTGCACTCGTCCCAGCTTCTGAAAAAAGAGTCCTCGGTTGCGAAGGTGAAGTCTCAGGAATGCTAACCGTAGGATCACTATGCCTTGAAGTTGCTAGCTCTTGCTGCACCCTGGTAACTGCGTTGATTAACATGTTGTTGGTATGCTGCTGAGCATCCATCTGGTTCTTCATGTGCTGCATCATGGTTGTCATGTTGGTAACAATGTCAAGGAGATTTCAGGCAGCGTCATGGATGAAGAATCTCCATGGTTAGGACGATGGCTTTGGGATGTCACAGCACTGAACCCAACAGTTGAATGTGTACCGGACGTCATGGGCAAGCTTGATGTGTTGGTACTTGCCCCAATTGTAACAATGGATGTAGGCATTGCCGAGGTTGGATTACTCATCTTGATCGAAACCTAAAAAATCAAAGTTTCCACAGACGGCGCCAAATTATTTTGGATAAATTCTAAAAATTTAAATTTGTACTATTGAACTTTGGGGTACAAATGGAATATGATCTCTATATCAAGATGAACACGTTATGTAACGAGGAAAGCCCTTGAACAAATCGTTCTCCGACACAAAACCTCGGGATGTTTTAGGAAAAACCTACCTTAACCAAAATGTGATTTTATTGATCTTGAGTTTTCTGGGTACAAAGCAATGGCGTAGAGAGAAATTGCAGCTAAGTGTGTGTGTGTGTTTACAAAGGTGTGTTTTTACTTTATTTGAATCTCGGAACTTGGTTGAAGATCATGGCCGTTATAGCGTTTAACGATTGGACTGAGTCTTCATGTGATCGTGGTCGAGTGGAGTTACCCTCTGACTAGGTCTCTTTATGCATAAGTTTATCCCTGAAAAATAGGAAGAGCAAATAACAAACAGTTTTGCAAGGTGTTAGTTCAAGGTGTAGAATCAAGATGTTACCTCAAGGCGTATTACCAAGATGCTTGAACATGTTGAGTGGAATTTTCTACCCTAAACAATAATCAATCACTTAAACAAGGGAAACCCACTCAATATAAGAAGGGTAAGTATCCGTAAGACCGTCTTAAGGATAAATATATGGAAATATCCGTAAGATGGAGCGTCACCCACTCACAGCTCAACTGTACCAACGCACGGGTGGTCGGGTAAGGAGGATCCTTACAAAAAATATCCCTAATACCGGCTTAACTATGTTTTTGCCGTATAAGAAAATATCCAGTACTTATTGTTATATTCTGCCTGGTTTAGGAATTATGTCAGATGGGATCTATTGAGCATTGCTATCAAGTATTTTTCTGGATGAAGAATCAGAAGAATTATTGTGCGCGAAATGACATAAACAATATGATGACCAGGCTACATGCTAGACACAATCGAATAGACCAGGCACGCGGTTTGTTTTTTGAAATGCAAGAGTGGAGGTATGGTTTTTGTGTGTGTGTGTACATGGTGATTCATTTTGCTTTATATAGTTATTTTTATTTTTACTGCCAAATCGTGCATTTTGTCATTTATTTTTTACTGTTGCTATTGTTGCCAATTTTGAAACTTGGTTGTTCTTTTGCTAGGTGCAAGCCAGATGTTGAAAATTACAATGCTCTCATTAATGCACATGGTCGAGCTGGAATGGTGTTGGGCAATGAATATCATGGATGACATGCTTCGTGCATCTGTGAGTACTTGAATTCTTCCTCATAAACAACTTCTCTCGGTGTGATGTGAGCTTCCTTCTTTTCTTTTTTAATTTCAAAAGATTTTTGGGCATAAAGTTCTATTGTTACTATTTACTAAAACCTGTTGTGGATTTTATCTTCTACATGGTTGTTATTATTACTGTTATTGCTGCTGCTAATGCCATCATCATCATCATCTCTCTCCCTCTCTCTCTGATCTCTGTGTTAAGGTAGATTTTGGTTCAAGATCATTCTCTATGTCCAGGTTAGCTGTAGCAGTATTCTTTTTATTGGAAACAGGTCAATGGTTTCATCTACAACTATTATAATCGTGTTTTTCGTAAAATGTCTGACTACGATCTGGAGAAATATATGTTTCTTGACCATTCTCAGAGAGAATTTGTGTAGATTATTGTTGCTGAAATAATTTTACATCTGTCTTACGAGATTTTAGTGCATGGATTTGTTTTTTTATCCAGTACCGCTGTTCAAGGATCAGTTCATCTAGATTTCTGCCAATTGTGCCCTTGGATGCTTGAGTAGTTTATAATATATAAACCTCACAGTTATTTTCTTGATTTACATTTATGAGTGTTGTGGGTATTTTTCAGCATGGTGACATCTTCAGTTGCTCCTGCATGTCAAGATGTTATTTCACTGTAAGTATTATTTAATATTTACTTATTTGTTTTCTTTTAATATTTTTATTATAATTTTACAGCAAATAAGAGAGATAAACGTGGGATATTTCCAAACACGTTCAACCTCTCTTCAAACGGCAAAGTGGACTCGGTCTTATGGACGTTGAAGGGATAAGCTTAGATGCCGAGATTTTAGGAACTACTTCTTACCCGTTGATAGTAATCTTATTTAAGGGGAGATGGAGATGGAGATTGACACGTTCTTTTACACACACTACACACACATCATTCGTAATCCTCTCCATCATCTTCCGCAGTTGTAATTCAAATTATCATAGTGAAACTTTTAAGGTTGGAGACCTAACTCCCGGGATTTTTTTCGAAGAGGTTATTATCTCTAAGGTTTTCCTCGTTAACAACTCTTGGTGTCACTTTTTCATTTCATGTCTTTATTCAATTTAATCGAATTCCATAGTCCCCTCCTAGTTGTTTAATCCACACACTTGTCTAAGTTAAGATTCAACATTATTGTTTTTTTTTACCAAAACAATTTGGCGCCCATCGAGGGGCCGCGTGGTTTATCGGTTATTCGGATCATTTCCTAAGCGAATTCGTCATGTCTGCACCTCCCAATGTGTTCGCCGCCGGCAAGGGTCCCGCCATCGCTCCAACATCAGGAGGTAGAACCAGCTTATTGCTGCCACCTCCTCAGACGGGACCTCAGCAAACTCAACCTACAAAGACTCCACAAAAGGAAGCGACATGTAGATGCTGACATCCGGAGTATCCTGACCAGGTTGAATCAGAGGTTGGATCAACAAGATAGCAATTCCAAGGTGTTAGCCAATTCCATGATCAAGATGCAGAGGGATCAACAGCTCATCGCTTCACGGCTTGAAAACATCTAACCATTGCGTGCAAGGAACCTCAACTTACACAACACCGAAGGATCCACACTTCAGAGTGAATTTATCCCAATGGGTAGTCCGCCTCAAACTCATCAGCCGACGTCCCTAATGATATCGACATCTTTGCCCGGGGACACCCTAATGACGCCACCTTTAGCAGGATTCACCCAGTTCATCCCATTCATTGACAACACCACTGTCACAACTACCACGAACGACTCTGGTTTGCTAAATAATCTTTTCAATAATAATAATTTCAATCGTATTCCTATGGCTGACCCTTTTGCAGGAAACCCACTAGCCAAAGAGATGCAGGATCTCAGGGAACTGACAATGAACGTGCCAGGCATAACTCCTCTAATCCAACCAGTAACTCAGAACTGTTACAATCAATCCCGGTTTGTCCCAGCAATTGCAAATGTCGACATCCCGAAGCGTTTCAATGTTCCATCCATGAAGTTGTATGACGGCAGCACAGATCCAGAGGAGCATGTTGCCCACTATCAAGAAAAGATGGACATAGTTCATATTCCGCTTCAATTCAGGGAGGCTTGCTTGTGCAGAGGATTTGGATCGACCTTGGTTGGACCAGCTCTCAAATGGCTAATTAGGCAGCCCCTAGGTTCAATTGGTTCATACGCCCAGCTTATCAACATGTTCTATAACCAGTTCTCATGCAGTCGACAATTCGAGAAGCTGACAAGTGACCTCTACAATGTGACCCACAGACCTAATGAGACTGCGAAAGAATATGTCCACCGGTTCAACAAAGAAGTGTTAGAAATCCCTAATCTTGACATGTCAACAGCCACAGAAGCATTCAAAATGGGGCTGAAGAAGGATTCACAGTATTATCAAGATCTGGTGATGACTCCTTGTAAGCAGTTAGAAGATGTCAGGAGCAGGGCCCTAAGATTCATAAGATTGGAGGAAGATGAGCTGCAAAGATCGAAGTCCTCATCCAAGTTGTTAACATATGACAACCATGACAGGAAGACTGAATCATCCCATTGCAGGAACAACCGTTCCAATCCTTATCCGAGAATTGATAGCAGCAAAATTAATTCAATAGAGGGTGAGGATGAAGATAGTGATAATGTGCCTAACATTTCTGATTATTGTTTTTCTGTTGACATTTCAGGTGTACTCTGTGCAATGGGCAACCTGGGGGACAAAGCCAGATTGCCAAAGAAGACAGATAAGACCACGAGATGGCATGACAAATCAAAATGGTGCGCTTACCATGAAGACTTTGGGCATGTTACTGAAGATTGCATCGCACTAAGAAAGGAGATCAGTTACTTGCTCTCGAAGGGACATCTTAAGGGGTTGCTGGGATCCAGAAAGAAGAAGGCAGAAAATGCAGAAGCTCCACATGAAGTCGAAAGACCAGCTTTCCCCAAAGATCAACAAAGGTGATCAATTTCATTAGTGGAGGTTCAGAAATTTGTGGCACATCCTATTCTGCCGCAAAGAGACATGCGAAGGAGTCAAAAGAGGAGAAGCCAGAAAGACAACCCAGGATGTCAACACCTTGCCAGGATCCAATCACCTTTGATGAGGGATAATTTGCTGGAACCCCATCATGATGGCCTAGTTATTTCCTTGCAGATCGCCAATTGTACCATCCGACGTATCCTGGTCGATGGGGGTAGCTCTGTCAATCTCATTATGTTAAGCACCCTCAAGGAGATGAACATCCCAGAATCGGAGATTGTCAAGAAATCCTCAGTATTGGTAGGCTTCAGTGGCGAAGTCAAAGAAACGGTGGGGGAAATAAAGCTTCCAATCTACTCAAAAGGCCTCAACACCATGGAGCGGTTCTGTGTAATTGATTGTGCAACATCCTACAATGTCATTCTTGGAAGACCGTGGATTCATGGGATGAAGGCTGTACCATCCACTTACCATCAGTGTGTGAAGTTCCCAACACCTTGGGGTGTCGCCAAAATATACAGTGACCAGTAGGTGGCCAAGGAGTGTTATAAGACTTCAATGAAGGCGTCGACATCTCCCAAACAAGCATAGCAATTACAGAGGAAAGTACGTAAAATCCGGGAAGCTAGGGAGAACAATGTGAAAGAAGTATTACTAGATCCTTCCAATCCGGACATCAAGGTACTTATTGGCAGTGACATCCCATCAGATATAGAAGAAAAGCTTGTGGACCTATTAAGAAGCAGAGTAAAGAGTTTTGCTTGGAGGCATGATCATGACCGGCATCAGCAAAGATGTCATCACCCACAAACTTAACATTGATCCTAGTTTCAAGTCAGTGCATCAGAAACGTAGGAAGTTTGCAGAAACAAGAAACCAGATCATCAAGGAAGAAGTGGAGCGCTTACTCAAAGACAACATGATTCGAGAAGCAGATTATCCAAGATGGTTAGCAAACGTAGTTGTGTTCGAGAAAAAGAATGGGAAATGGCGAGTTTGTGTTGACTTTACTGACTTGAACAAAGCTTGTCCCAAAGATCCTTTCCCTTTGCCTCACATAGATTCGTTGGTTGATGCCACCTCAGGATACGAGCTCCTCACCTTCATGGATGCATCCTCAGGATTCCAACAAATCCAGATGGAGCCATCTGATCAGGA
Organism: Adenophora triphylla var. japonica; assembly: GCA_022495995.1. NCBI lineage: Eukaryota > Viridiplantae > Streptophyta > Magnoliopsida > Asterales > Campanulaceae > Adenophora > Adenophora triphylla. The sequence goes on along the minus strand of JAFEMH010002142.1, from coordinate 263,737 downwards.
GGACACCGCCTTCATAACACCAACAGGTATCTATTGTTATATTGCTATGCCTTTTGGACTAAAAAATGTAGGTGCAACATATCAGAGGCTTATCAAAAAAATGTTCAAAGACCAGATTGGGGACACAATGGAAGTATATATTGACGACATGGTAGTAAAATCCAAGAAAGCCGAAGATCACATAAACAACCTATCTCAAGCCTTCGACATCTTGGATTGTTTCAATATGAAACTTAATCCATCTAAATGCAACTTCGGAATGAAAGTAGGGAAGTTTTTGGGTTATATGGTAACTAAAAGAGGCATAGAAGCTGCCCCAGAACAGATACGTGCCATTGTCAACCTGTCGTCACCTCAATCTGTCAAGGACGTCCAAAGGTTGACAGGAAAGATTGCTACACTCACCAAGTTCATTTCAAAATCCTCGGATCGATACAAACCTTTCTATGGCATCCTAAGGAAGAACAAGAAGTTCCAGTGGGAAGACCAGCATGAAGAAGCCTTTCAGGAGCTCAAAAGTTACCTGTCGACACCTCCATTATTGGCCAAACCTCAAGAGGGCGAACATCTTTACATCTACCTAGCAGTATCAGAAAGCGATGTAAGTGCAGTCTTGGTGACAGAACGAGATGGTAGTCAGCAACCCATCTACTATATAAGTAAGACACTTTTAGATGCAGAGACCAGGTACTCTCATTTACAAAAATTAATTTTGGCTTTGATAACTGCTTCTATTAAATTAAGACACTATTTTGAAACACATATCATAATTGTGCGTACTAACTATCCTATTAAGAATGTTATGAGAAAACCAGAGATGTCAGGTCGAATGGCTAAGTGGTCCGTACAATTAAGCACTTAAGACATCAAATATGAGCCCAGAACAGCAATAAAATCTCAAGCTCTAGCTGATTTTGTGGCTGACTTTAGTCCAACAATGCAACAAGAAGTAGAGTTGGAAGTTCAGCAACTTCAAGACGATGTCATCCTGAAAATTTGGACGCTCTACACAGATGGTACTTCCAACATGAGAGGTACAGGTCTAGGAGTTGTACTAAAATCGCCACAAGGGGACATAATACCACAGTCCATCAGTTGCAGTTTTAAGGCCACCAATAATGAAGCAGAATATGAGGCATTAATTGCAGGTTTAGCAGTAGCCCAGGACCTAGATGTCATGCACATCCGGGTGTTTATGGATTCTTTGCTAATTGTTAACCATTACAACGGATCCTACATAGCAAAAAATGCAAAGATGATGACATATTTGGAAATTGTTAAAATTCTGGCGGCCAAATTCAAAATATTTACTTTGGAGCAGATTCCACGTGAGGAAAATTCTCAAGCAGATGCTCTGGCAAACTTAGGTTCAGCCTTCAAAAGCATTTCACAGACAAGTATCCCAATTGTGCATGTTGACATCCCAGCAATTGATCGTCTTGAGCTGTTCGTTTTAGATGTCGACATCCCTGCCCCTCCAACAGTAACATCCTGGACAACTCCCATTATCAAGTATCTCTTAGATGATACGATCCCAGCCGAGGAGAAGAATGCTAGAGCCTTCAGGGTAATAGTATCTATATATTTACTTATTGATAACATCTTGTTTAGAAAATCTGCTGCAGGTCACTACTTCAGATGTCTAGAAGCAGACCGAGCCAACCAGGTTCTAAAGGAGCTGCATGAAGGGCAGTGTGGAAACCATACCGGGGGCAGAAGTCTGTATACCAAGGCTCTGAGGAAGGGCTATTTTGGCCCACAATGCGAAGAGACGCTGCGGAATATGCAAAGAAGTGTGACTCCTGTCAGTGACATGGTGACATCTTACACCAACCAGCTGAACTGCTGTATCCTATTATGTCACCATGGCCGTTTATGGTTTGGGGAATGGACATCATAGGAAAATTACCCAGGGCACCAGGAGGAAGAGTATTTCTACTAGCCATGACAGACTACTTTTCTAAATGGGTAGAAGCTGAGGCATACGTGCAAGTTCGTGATAGAGAAGTTATCTCTTTCATCAAAAGAAATATATTCAGCCGATTTGGGATACCTTCAGAGATAATTTGTGATAACGGCTCCCAATTCATTAGTAGGAAAACCCAAGATTTCTTGAAGAGTTGGGGAGTCAAGATGGTGACATCTTCACCTGTTCACCCTCAAGCCAATGGACAGGCAGAATCCAGCAACAAGATAATCATAAGCAACTTAAAAAAGAGACTGAACCAGAAGAAAGGACGATGGGTAGAAGAGTTACCAATGGTTTTATGGGCTGACAGGACGACATCTAAGAACGCTACTGGTCAGACCCCCTATTCACTGGTGTTTGGAACAGAATCAGTTATTCCAGCAGAAGTTCTTGTACCTACAGCCAGGTATAGATTGATGACATTTGGGCATAATAAGGACATCTTGACACATGACTTGGATACTGTAGATGAGCTAAGAGACATGGCCAAAATTCGGATGGCAGCATATCAACAAAGGGTAGCCGGGTCTTACAACAAGAATGTAAGGGTTAGAAGGTTTCAAGTAGGAGACTTAGTCCTACGAAAGGCATTCCAAAATATGAAAGAACTCAATGCAGGCAAGCTCGCCCCAAAGTGGGAAGGACCCTACCTAATTGATGCACAGGCCGGGAAAGGAGCGTATCGTCTGTCAACTTTGGATGGTCAAATGATCCCACGGAGTTGGAACGCCATTCACCTTAAAAGGTATTACATCTAGACAATGCCTCCCTTAAACTCACCTCATCCCAGGTATGGATAATCCTTTATTATGTAACCTTTCATTTCCCTATTTACTGTTTTTCCTTTTTTATTGCAAATTAAGATGTCACTAACATAATTTATGGAGGGGCGTCAACTTGGTTGGCGTCCATCTCTAACATGTCTCTGTGTTGCGAGATGTTGACATACGAAAATGGGGACATGTCAAAAGTACTCAAAGTCAATTGGACTACGAATTCTCCTCCGTCAGAGACTGGCCATCTCTTCTCAAGTAAAGGTACACAATCCCTTCTAAGGTTTAAAGAGTTAATTACCTCTTTCTTAAGATGTTAGGTTACCACACCTTCGCCTGGAGCGCAAGTTATCTCTTTAATTGAGGTGTGGGGTGGGCCTATATAGATAAACTCATATAGCTTACCCATTCCCACTCAGTTAAATGATTGATATTATGTTTTATTCTTGTGGTTATGACATGTACGTGTCATCTTAAGTGACTACTGCTTTGACATACTATCATGTCACCTTACAAACTTAACATGTGATCATCCAAAGAAAATTTCATCAAAAGCAAACCAAGCCTTGACATGCTTGAAAATTACCAAACCATAATTTTACTAAAGCTACCATAAGAACATCCCTAAAAGATAAGCCAATAATCCAACATCCAAACTGCTAAAGCTAAAACGCAAAAGTGTTGGACCAACCCAACACATAAAAGAAATTGTCTTCGATCCTTATGGACCTATTACATAACCAACAAAATTAAAATTGTCTTTGGGATTCTACCCCAGTAATACCAGCAAAAAACAAAACAAACTTGTTTCACCTTTTTCAGATGGCATCCGCCTCAGGTGTTGCTTTAGGAGTAACCTCTCCAACCTCTGCTGCCTCCTTTACAACTGCTTCATGTGGGCTTGATGACACCTCACCCTCATCTACTGGTTCACCTGTTAGCTTGGAGAAATGAGCATATTCCTTATTTAGATCCCAATTCTGAGCCTTTCCTTCCTGAAACTCCTTTATCATCTTGATTCTACACTGGGAAACAGTTTTAGCAGCAGCCAATTTGCAAGAACCTTTTACTTCAGTAATCTCCTTAAGGTGATCTTCCTCACTTTTTGCTAAACTATTCAATAAATCCTTCACAATATTCTCCTGATCCTCCAACGACTTGGCCTGTTCTCCCAAAACTTTTTCATGTGCCTTCACTTTGTTTTCCAACAAAATCTTTTCCTTCTTTGCCATTGCTGCTTCTGATTTGGATTTTTTCTTAAAAACCTCATGTTCCTTTATCAGATCTTCCACATAGCCCATAGCCTGTGACATAAATAAATTAGTATCAAAGGATGTTAGGAAAACTTAAGATCGTTCAAAGGTTGGTTAGTAACATCTTACCCCAGCTGCGAAACTCATACATTTCTTCTTAAACTCCTCCATAGGCAGTCCTCCAAATACATCAACAACCTCAATCACTTCTTCTTGTATTGCCTTTCTCTTCTTAACCCAAGAGCCAATTCCAGCGCTCTCATCCAAGACAGGAATCTTCTTAGGAACCGATGGTGGTTTTATCTCTACGTTAAGAGGGGTATCTCCAAACATGGCATCGATGTCATCCAGATCGAAGTCTGATCCTGAGGCAACTGGTTTGGAAACTGCATCGACATATGTAAAAATGTCAAGAAGTGTAATGCGCCAGATTGATGAAATAAAATAAAGGGACAACATGCTTACCTCTAGACATAACGACGGAGGTTGATGCTTTTTGATCTTCCTGAATAACCAGAGATGATTCCTATAGTTCCCTAGGAGATCTCTTATCCAAGGGAAGCTTGAAGAATTCGTCAATTTTTGCCAATGTGTCTTCTGCTGGTGGGAATAATTCTCCCCAATCAATCACCTTTCACTCGAAAATGTGGTGCTCATTAGGGAATTCCTACATGATCTCTTCTTAAAGAGATATCTTTTTGAGCCAAAAGGTTGGAGATCATACGAATAGGCTATTTCTTGAAGACCTAGGTCTAAACCATTCTCCCTATTCACTTTGATAACGAATGCAAAGATTCTCCATGCCATAGGCATCAGTTGAGGATAAGCGAGTTGAGTCTTTTGAAAAAATTCAGAAACCAACAAAGGGAAGGGATAGCTAAACCCTAGAAGAAAGGGATACTCAAGAAAACAAATCCATTTGTGGGAAACCCAGCCGGACCTAAGATTTACGGAAAAAGGATGAAAGATTGCACCTTTAGGGAAGTAGCATTGTTGTTTTAATGACTCGATTTGGGCATCACTAAAAATACACGTCTCCTCATCTGGTTTAGCAAGGAGATTTTGACATGAGAAATCTTCAAAATTAATTTCTTTGGGAGCCTGTAGAGGTGGTGCACTCTTTGTTTTGGATGAACTCCACCTAGTCCTACCCATGGTTGACAAGCGAAAGAGAGAAGCAAACAATGGAGGAAAGTAAGAACGAGGAATTTTACCTTGCAGAGAGAACAGCGCCGTAGTGAGGAAGGACGGAATGAAAGGTTTGAGAAGTTTATTAAGAACCATCCAAGCAGTTATTTAAATTAAAAAAAAGCTCTAATTCCAAAAAATCACTTTTTCCTAAGTTTACTCCCCAACCGTCCATTACCTCCACGTATCACTATACCCATCCCATCATGCAAGCTGGCAGTTGAGCATTTATTGAGAAAAACATTTGCCTCTTCAGTTGCCAAGATAGTCAAATGTTTTTGGGGACAAATTGTTGTGGGTATTTTTCAGCATGGTGACATCTTCAGTTGCTCCTGCATGTCAAGATGTTATTTCATTGTAAGTATTATTTAATATTTACTTATTTGTTTTCTTTTAATATCTTTATTATAATTTTACAGCAAATAAGAGAAATAAACGTGGGATATTTCCAAACACGTTCAACCTCTCTTCAAATGGCAAAGTGGGCTCGGTCTTATGGACGTTGAAGGGATAAGCTTAGATGCCGAGATTTTAGGAACTACTTCTTACCCGTTGATAGTAATCTTATTTAAGGGGAGATGGAGATGGAGATTGACACGTTCTTTTACATACACTACGCACACATCATTTGTAATCCTCTCCATCATCTTTCGCAGTTGTAATCCGAATTATCATAGTGAAACTTTTAAGGTTGGAGACCTAACTCTCGGGATTTTTTCCGAAGAGGTTATTATCTCTAAGGTTTTCCTCATTAACAACTCTTGGTGTCACTTTTTCATTTCATGTCTTTATTCCATTTAATCGAATTCCATAGTCCCCTCCTAGTTGTTTAATCCACACACTTGTCTAAGTTAAGATTCAACATTATTATTATTTTTTTTTACCAAAACAATGAGTTAGTTTAAATAAACAAAGATTTTCTTTCCAATTCTTGACTTTTTAAGCGAAACATTTTTTGAATTAACAATCTTAAAATTCTTTATGCTTCACCTTATGGCTAGACTCTGGAAGTCAATCCCCTTGGTTTCTTTGGTCACTTCAAGTATTACTTCGTCCGCTCTTAAATGAGAGTCTTGTTTGATTGACTCGACATAAAAATTAATTGACTCTATTATAATCATTAGGATGTTATGTATTTCCTTGATACTCATGTGCAGTGGGACCCACCAATTAAAGTAGTAAGAATATGAAGGGTAAAATGGTAATAGTTACATCCCAAAAAGAAAAAGATTAGAAAGTTGACACTTTTTCTGAATGACCTAAGAGAATATTGGATTCTTTTGAACGGGAGCAGTAAATTTATATTGCTCTCGTCCTAGTTATTTTGACCCTTTTTTTTAGTTTGTGCCAATTAATTGTTGTTTTTCATCCTTGATGTTTCCTTTTTCTTCTTCTTTTGTTGTTGTTGTGCGATAGTTATGCAGAAGAAGCAGGGCTTTTGGTTTGACTTTACGCATGCCAATGGTAGCCAAAGGAAGTGGCATTTTATAACTTTATTGAGACAAATGGAGTCTGGATCACAATTTTACAAGTTCCTTCTGCAGCCTTGCCAGCAGATTACATGCCAAATGTTGTGGGTATTTTTCAACATGGTAACATCTTCAGTTGATCCTGCATATCAAGATGTCATTACTCTGTAAGTATTGTTTTAATATTTACTTATTCAATATTTCCTAATATTCTTATTCTTATTTTTCAGTAATTAAGAGAGGAATGCGGGATATTCTCCAGCACGTTCAACAGACCTTCAACAGCTAGGGCGACTTAGTCTCACGGAGGTTGAAAGGATAAGCCAAAATCCCGAGATTGTAGGAACCGTATTAACTGCTTCATACTTATTTATATATAAGGGGAAATGGAGATGGAACACACTAATGCTCACACGCACACACTCTACACACAAGCTCTTGTAATCCTCTCCATTATCTTCCAAAGTTGTATTCGTGGTCATTATAGTGAAACTTTTAAGGTTGGAGACCTAACTCCCGGGGTTTTTTCCAAAGAGGTTGTCACCTCTAAGGTTTTCCTCGTTAACAAATCGTGGTGTCATTATCTCTTTTTCGTGCTTTTGTTCCATATAGTCGAATTCCACAGTCCCCTCCTTATTGTCCAATCCACACACTAATCAAAGTTAAGATTCTACTCTATTGTTTTTTCTACCAAAACAATTTGGCGCCCACCGAGGGGCCTCGTGGTTTATCGATTATTTGGATCATTTCCTAAGCAAATTCATTATGTACGCACCCCCAATGTGTCCGCCGCCGGCAAGAGTCCCGCCGTTGTTCCCACATCGGGAGGAAGAACCGGCTTGTTACCACCACCTCCTCGAGACCAGGACCTCGGCCCGGCTCAACTTACGAAGACTCCACAAAAGGGAACAACCTCTTCCAATGTAGATGCCGACATTCGGAGTATCCTTACCGGAGTTGAATCAAAGGTTGGACCGGCAAGACGGCAATTCTAAGGTGCGACCAATTCCATGATTAAGATGCGAGAAAGATCAACGGCTCATTGCGTCTCGGCTTGACAACATATCACCAGCTGCGTGCAAGGGTTCTCAACTTTGACAACACTGGAGGATCTACATTTCAGAATGAATTCATCCCAATGGGCAGTCCTCCTCAAACTCATCCGCTGACATCCTTAATGATGTCGACATCCTTGCCCGGGGATACCCCATTGACGCCATCTTCCGCAGGATTTACCCCGTTCATCCCATTCACTGACAACACTACCGTTACGACTACTACGGACAACTCTGGTTTGCTAAATAATCTTTTTAATAATAATAATTTCAATCGTATTCCTATGGCTGACCCTTTTGCAGGAAACCCACTAGCCAAACAGATGCAGGATCTCAGAGAGCTGATAATGAACGTGCCAGGCGTAACTCCCCCAATTCAACCGGTGACGCAGAACTGTTACAATCAATCCCGGTTTGTCCCAGCAATTGCAAATGTTGACATCCCGAAGAGTTTCAATGTACCATCTATGAAGTTGTACGACGGCACCACGGACCCAGAGGAGCATGTTGCACACTATCAATAAAAGATGGACATAATCCATATTCCGCTTCAATTCAGGGAAGCATGCTTATGCAGGGGATTTGGATCCACCTTGTCTGGACCAGCTCTCAAATGGCTGATTAGGCAACCCCTAGGTTCAATTGGTTCATACGCCCAGCTCATCAACATGTTCTATAACCAATTCTCATGCAGTCGACAATTTGAAAGATTGACAAGTGATCTCTACAATGTGACCCAGCAGCCTAATGAAACCCTAAAGGATTACGTCCACCGGTTCAATAAGGAAGTGCTAGAAATTCCCAATCTTGACATGTCGATGACCACGAAGCATTCAAAATGGGGTGAAGAAAGATTCACAATACTATCGGGATTTGGTGATGACTCCTTGTAAGCGGTTGGAAGAAGTCGGGAGCACGGCATTGAGATTCATAAGGCGAAGGAAGATGAGCTGCGAAGATCAAAGTCATCGTCCAAGATGTCGACATATGACCATCCCGACAGAAAGACTGAATCGTCCCATCGCAGGAACAACCGTTCCAATCCTTATCCGAGAATTGACACTAGCAAAATTAATTCAATAGACGGTGAGGATGAAGATAATGATAATGTGCCTAACATCTCTGATTATTGTTTTTACGTTGACATTCGGTGTACTGCGTGCGATGGGCAGCACAGGGGACAAAGCCGGATGGCGAAAGAAAACGGACAAAGCCACGGGGTGGCGTGACAAATCAAAATGGTGCGCTTACCATGAAGACTTTGGACACGTTGCGAAGATTGCATCGCACTAAGAAAGGAGATCGGTTACTTGCTCTCGAAAGGACATCTTAAGGAGGCTGTTGGGGTCCCGAAAGAAGAAGGCTGAAAATGCGTAAGCTCCTCATGAAGTGAAAGACCGGTTTCTCCCCGGTATCAACAAAGGTGATCAACTTCATCGGTGGAGGCTCGAAATATGTGGAACATCCTATTACGCCGCAAAACGACATGCTAAGGAGTCAAAAGAGGAAAATCCGTAAAGACGGCCCGGTATGTCGACACCTGCCAAGATCCAATCACCTTTGATGAAAGCGATCGAGAGAACTCCGCTAGAACCCCATCACGACGGTCAAGTTATTTCCTTGCGGATCGCCAAGCTGTACAATACGGCGTATCTGGTTGATGGGGGCGGCTCTGTCAATCTTATTATGTTGGGTACCCTTAAGGAAATGAACATCCCGGCATCGGAGATCGTTAAGAAGTCTTGATCTTTGGTAGGCTTTAGTGGTGAAGTCAAAGAAACGGTGGGGGAGATAAAACTTCCAATATACTCAAAGGGCCTCAACACCATGGAACGGTTACGCGTAATTGATTGCGCAACATCTTACAATGTCATTCTTGGAAGACCGTGGATTCATGGAATGAAGGTCGTACCCACCACTTACCATCGGTGTGTGAAGTTCCCAACACCTTGGGGTGTTGCTAAGATTCTGATGATCAACGGTAGCCAAGGAATGTTATAAAACTTCAATGAAGGCGTCGACATCTCCAAAACAAGCATAGCAATTACCGAGGAAAGTACGTGAAGTCTGGAAGCTAGGGAGGATGATGTGAAAGAAGTATTGCTAGACCCTTCCAACCCGGACATCAAAGTACTTATTGGCACCGACATCCCATCGAGATATAGAAGAGAAGCTTGTGGACCTATTAAGAAGAAGAATAAAGAGTTTCGCTTGGAAGCATGATGACATGACGGCATCGGCAAAGATGTCATCACTCACAAACTTAACGTAGATCCTAGCTTTAAACCGGTGCACCGAAACGTAGGAAGTTTGCGAAACCAGAAATCAGATCATCAAGGAAGAGGTAGAGCGCTTACTCAAAGCCAACATGATACGGGAGGTCGATTATCCAAGATGGTTAGCAAACATGGTTGTGGTAGAAAAGAGAAACGGGAAATGGCGAGTTTGTGTCGACTTTACCGATTTGAATAAAGCCTGCCCAAAAGATCCTTTCCCTTTGCCGCACATAGATTCGTTAGTTGATGCAACCTCCGGACATGAACTCCTCACATTCATGGACGCATCCTCAGGATTTCAACAAATTCAGATGGAACCATCTGACCAAGAGGACACCGCCTTCATAACACCCACAGGTATTTATTGCAGGTTTAATTGCAGCCCAGGACTTAGATGTCAAGCATATCCGGGTGTTCATGGATTCCTTGCTAATTGTTAACCACTACAACGGGTCCTACGTAGCAAAAAATGCTAAGATGACGACATATTGGGAAATCGAAAAAATTCTTTCGGCCAAATTCAAATCATTTTCCTTGGAACAAATCCCACGAGAAGAAAATTCTCAAGCAGATGCTCTGGCAAACTTGGGTTCAGCCTTCAAAAGCATTTCACAAACTAGTATCCCAATTGTGCATGTTGACATCCCAGCAATTGATCATTTTGAGATGTTCGCTCTAGATGTCGACATACCTTCCTCTCCATCAGCAATTTCTTGGACAGCTCCTATTATCAAGTATCTCTTAGATGATACGATCCCAGCTGAGGAGAAAAATGCTAGAGCATTTAGGGTAAGAGTTTCTAAATATTTACTTATCGATAACCTCTTGTTTAGAAAATCTGCTGCAGGTCACTACTTAAGATGTCTAGAAGCGTATAGAGCCCATCGGGTTCTCAAGGAGCCGCACGAAGGAGATTGTGGAAATCATACGGGTAGAAGTCTACATACTAAGGCTCTTAGAATGGGCTATTTCTGGCCCACAATGAGAAAAGACGCCGTTGACTACGCAAAGAAATGTGATTCCCGTCAACGACATGGGGACATCTGCCGCACCGGTGACTACCGAACCGCTACATCCTATCCTGTCGCCATGGCCTTTTATGGTTTGGGGAATGGACATAGTAGGAAAATTGCCCATGGCACCAGGTGGAAGAGTATTTCTATTGGCTATGACAGACTACTTTTCTAAATGGGTAGAAGCTGAGGCATACGTGCAAGTCCGTGACAAAGAAGTTATATCTTTTATCAAAAGAAACATATTCAGCCGATTTGGAATACCATCGAGATAATTTGTGACAACGGCTCTCAATTCATTAGCAAGAGAACCCAAGATTTCTTGACATCTTGGGGTGTCAAGATGGTGACATCTTCGCTGTTCACCCTCAAGCCAATGGACAGCAGCGAGTCTAGCAACAAAATAATCATAAGCAACTTAAAAAGAGCGAACCGGAAGAAAGGACGATGGGCGGAAGAGTTACCAATGGTTCTATGGGCCGACAGATGACATCTAAGAATGCTACCGGTCAAACCCCTATTCACTTGTATTTGGAACCGAATCGGTTATTCCAGCGAAGTCCTTGTACCTACGGCAAGATACGGTTTGTTGACATCCGAACATAATAAAGACATCTTGGTACATGACCTAGATACCGTGGACGAACCGAGGGACATGGCCAAAGTTCGCATGGAAGCATATCAACAAAGGGTAGCCGAGATCCTACAACAAAACGTAAGGATTAGAAGGTTTCAAGTAGGAGACTTAGTCCTACGAAAGGCATTCCAAAATACTAAGGAGCCCAATGCAGCAAGCTCGCCCCAAAATGGGAAGGACCCTACCTAATAGATGCACAAGCCGGAAAGGAGCATATCGCCCGGCAACCTTGGATGGCCAAATGATACCGCGAAGTTGGAACGCCATTCATCTTAAAAGGTATTACGTTTAAACAAAATTCCCCATGAACTCATCTTTCCGGTATGGATCGTCTTTTAATTCGTTGCAACCTTTCTTTTTCCTATGCACCTTTTTAATTCTTTACAAATTAAGATGTCACTAACGTACTTTGTGGAGAGACGTCAACCTTAGTTGGCGTCCGTTTTAACATGTTTCTGTCTTATGAGGTATTGACATATTTACATAGGGACATGTCGAATGCGCGCAAAGAACAACGTCTTCTCCTCCGTTAGAGACTGGCCATCTCTTCTCAAGTAAAGGTACACAATCCCTTCTAAGGTTTAAAGAGTTTAATTACCTCTTTCTTAGATGTTTAGGTTACCACACCTTCGCTGGAGCGCAAGTTATCTCTCTAATTGAGGTGTGGGGTGGGCCTATATGGGTAAACTCATATAGCTTACCCATTCCCACTCAGTTGGATGATTGATCTTACGTATTATTCTTATGGTTATGACATATACGTGTCATCTGAAGTATCTACGGTTTATGGCATATACGTGTCATCTTAAGTACCTACCGTTTTGGCATACTATCATGTCACCTTATGAGCATAACAGAGAATCATCCAAAGAAAAATCTAATCCAAAAAGAAACAAGCCTTGACATGCTTGAAAACTACTAAACGTTAACCAGATAAAAGTAACCATAAAATATCCAAGCTACCAACAATAAAAGTGCAAAAGTGTTGGACCAACCCAACACGTAAAAAGGATTGTCTTTGGTCCTTATGGACCCATTACATAACCAAACGAAAATAAAAATTGTTTTAAGGGATTCCACCCCAGTAACATCATCAAAAGACCAAGAGCAAAGTTCTTTTACCTTCTTTTTTAGGTGGCTTCTGCCGCAGGTGTTGCATTTGGGTTCACTTCTCCAACTACGGGTGTATCCTTAACGATCGCTTCTTACGGACTTGACGACACCTCGCCTTCATCCGTCACCTCACCTGTCAACTTAAACAAATAGGCACATTCCCTATTGATATCCCAAGTATCAGCCTTCCCTTCCTGATACTCCTTCATCATTTTTACCTTGCATTGAGAGACAGTTTTTGCTGCAGCCAGTTTGCAGGAATTCTTCACATCTGCTATCTCTTTGTTATGATCATCCTCACTTTTCGCTAAGCTATTCAGTAAATCCTTTACCGTTTTCTCTTGCTCTGCCAGTAACTTAGCTTGTTGCTCTAAGGTTTTCTCGTGCTCTTTTATCTTATTCTCCAACATTGTTTTCTCTTTCTTGACCAAAGCAATATCCGCCTTGGATTTCTTCTTCAATATCTCCGTTTCCTTTACCAGACCTTCCAAAAGTCCTACTGCCTGTAAAATATTGCACTCGATATCAAAAGGTCTTATAAAACTTTGGAAATAGTACAAACCCATTTAATATTATCTTACCCCAGTTGTGAAACTCGTACATTTCTTTTTAAAATCTCCTACGGACATTTCTTCAAAAGTATCTTCAACTTCAACCACCTCCTCTTGAATCGCTTTTCTCTTCCTTACCCTAGATCCAATACCTATGCTCTCATCCGGCACAGGAATCTTCTTAGGGGCAGGTGGAGGTTTCATTTCAATCTTAACAACAGGCTCAGTGAACATAGCCTCAATATCATCAAGGTCAAAGTCAGATCCTGAAACTACCAGTTTGGAGACTGCATGGACATATAGATATTGTCAACAAAGAATAACGCATCAAATTGATAACAATTAGCAAAGGTAAAGAGACACTATGCTTACCGGTGGACATAATTGCAGAAGTAGAGGCCTTTAGGTCTTCCGGGATAGTCGAAGATGCTTCCAACAAACCCTTAGGAGATCTCTTATCTGGAGGGAGCCCGAAAAATTCTTCAATCTTGGTTAGAGTGTCTTCAGCAGGTGGAAGCAATTCTCCCCAATCGATATCTGCATAAAAGCAAGAACAATTACAATTCAGTTTGTCTCAAGAACAGGAAGTCACAAAAGTAAGAATTTAAGTACCTCCCTTGTTGTATTGGCTCGATATCTCATTCTTTTCTCCAATAGACGTCCTATCAACAAAGAAAAATCTATTCTTCCATCCCCTATCATTGGAAGATGTGGTGCTAATCAAGGAACTTCTACCTGACCTCTTTTTAAAAAGGTATCTTTTGGAACCAAATGGTTGAAGGTCGTACGAATATGCGATTTCATGGAGCCCTAGGTTTAGTCCATTTTCTCGATTCATTTTAATGACAAAAGCAAAAACTCGCCAAGCCATCGGCATCAGTTGAGCATAAGCGAGTTGGGTTTTTTGGAAGAACTCAGAAACCAACAAAGGAAAAGGGTAGCTGAACCCTAGAAGAAAAGGATACTCAAAGAAACAGATCCATTTGCGGGAAACATAATCAGACCTAAGCTTCACGGAAAAAGGATGAAAAATTGTACCATTTGGGAAGTAGCATTGTTGTTTCATGGACTCTATTTGGGAATCACTAAATAAGCAAGTCTCTTCGTCTGGTTTTGCAAGAAGGTTTTCGCAAACGAAGTCATCGAGACTAATTTCTTTGGGGCCTTGTGGGGTTGGGACACTCTTGGTTTTGGTCGAGGACCACCTTGTCCTACCCATGGTTGACAGAGCAAAAGGAGAAAAATAAGCAAAGGAAGAAGGTGAGAAACGAAGAAGTTTTACCTTGAAGATGAACGGCGCCGTAGGCCAATGGAGGTGAAAAAGAAGATTTGAGAAGTCTAAATGATCTTACCAAGCGGTTATTAAACAGAAAAAGGATTCTTTTTCAAAAAAGTTACTTTCCAGACCCTTCTCCCCAACCGTCCATTTGACGCCACGTATTCCTAAAAACATCCCATCAGGCAGAGTGTGCAGTTGAACAATTAATTCGAAAGAAAAACATTTTGCCTCTTCAGTTGCCAGCATAGTCAAATATTTTTGGGGACAAATTGTTGTGGGTATTTTTCAACATGGTGACATCTTCAGTTGATCCTGCATATCAAGATGTCATTACTCTGTAAGTATTGTTTTAATATTTACTTATTCAATATTTCCTAATATTCTTATTCTTATTTTTCAGTAATTAAGAGAGGAATGCGGGATATTCTCCAGCACGTTCAACAGACCTTCAACAGCTAGGGCGACTTAGTCTCACGGAGGTTGAAAGGATAAGCCAAAATCCCGAGATTGTAGGAACCGTATTAACTGCTTCATACTTATTTATATATAAGGGGAAATGGAGATGGAACACGCTAATGCTCACACGCACACACTCTACACACAAGCTCTTGTAATCCTCTCCATTATCTTCCAAAGTTGTATTCGTGGTCATTATAGTGAAACTTTTAAGGTTGGAGACCTAACTCCCGGGGTTTTTTCCAAAGAGGTTGTCACCTCTAAGGTTTTCCTCGTTAACAAATCATGGTGTCATTATCTATTTTTCGTGCTTTTGTTCCATATAGTCGAATTCCACAGTCCCCTCCTTATTGTCCAATCCACACACTAATCAAAGTTAAGATTCTACTCTATTGTTTTTTCTACCAAAACACCAAATACATAATATGATCAACCATTTCAAAAGTTGTGAAAGTTTTGTATAGCTAGGAAGCTTCAAACACTCAACAAAATATAGATGTGAGTACAGATGTGTCTCACAACTGTCCACACAACCACAGATAATGCAGCGGAATAAAACATAATAAAACAATAACACAAGGGTTATATACGCTTACTGATCCAGAGATCAGGAAACTAGGCTTACGCTCAAAAAAATTTCACTATAAAAACTTTTGATGCTTACAAAAATAAGAATAAGTGAAAAACTAAAAGACTAAAATACTAAATGAGTTCTAATCACCTTCTATGACAAGAATACTTCCCCTTTCCCAAGTAGGACCTATTCTAGTCAGAAGTAAAACAAAGAACTCAATGAAAACCTAGATGTGAGTTCGGATGTAAGGCACAACCTTCATTCACAACCTAAAACAACAATGTTGAAAGACTGTGAAGAACAAGTATTTTTCTCTCTCAAAATTCGTGTCTTCTCTTGTGCTGATGGCCTTATATTTATATGCACCATGGAGAAGGTCTTCACGCAATCAACTTCATTCCTTTGTGAGATCTCAAATCCTATAAGGAAACAATATAACATACTCACAAAGAAATAGTTTATTATTAAGTTAGTCCTAATATAAAACTTATGTACATAAATAAAAGATATTTACTTTATTTACGATCTCCTAAACAAAGTAGGACATAATAAATCTTTCATGAAAGTCACAAAATCTACTTACCATATTTGAAGATATTTCGAAAATAAGGAAACAAAGATTGTTCCCAAAAACTCGCGTTTTCAATCTCCCCCTATTTTGGACTTTCTGGTCAAAATCAAAGATTTATGATTTGATCATTTTAGATCAACATTTTCAGCAAAGACTCCCCCTGAATGGATGTGTGTGCAGATGTGTTTACACATCCACACACAAAAACTGCATACAACAGATTAGAGCAAAAACCAGCAGTTCATTAATTAAAAGCAAAAGCAAACTGTTTTGGTAGAAAAAACAATAGAGTAGAATCTTAACTTTGTTTAGTGTGTGGATTGGACAATAAGGAGGGGACTGTGGAATTCGACTATATGGAACAAAAGCACGAAAAAGAGATAATGACACCACGATTTGTTAACGAGGAAAACCTTGGAGGTGACAACCTCTTTGGAAAAAACCGCGGGAGTTAGGTCTCCAACCTTAAAAGTTTCACTATAATGATCACGAATACAACTTTGGAAGATAATGGAGAGGATTACAAGAGCTTGTGTGTAGAGTGTGTGCGTGTGAGCATTAGTGTATGTTCCGTCTCCATTTCCCCTTAAATACAAGTAAATATGAAGCAGTCAATACGGTTCCTACAATCTCGGGATTTTGGCTTATCCTTTCAACCTCCGTGAGACCAAGTCACCCTAGCTGTTGAAGGTGCATTTGAGCGTCTTTGGAGAATATCCCGCATTCCTCTCTTAATTACTGAAAAAATAAGAATAAGAATATTAGGAAATATTAAATAAGTAAATATTAGAACAATACTTACGGTGTAATGACATCTTGATATGCGGGATCAGCGAAGATGTCACCATGTTGAAAAATACCCACAACAATTTGTCCCCAAAAACATTTGACTATGTTGGCAAGCGAAGAGGCAAAATGTTTTCTTTCGAATTAATTGTTCAACTGCCCGCTCTGCCTGATGGGATGTTTTAGGAATACGTGGCGTCAAATGGACGGTTGGGGAGAAGGGTCTGGAACGTAACTTTTTTGAAAAAGAATCCTTTTTCTTTTTAATAACTGCTTGGTAAGATCATTTAGACTTCTCAAAGCTTCTATTTCACCTCCATTGGCCTACGGCGCCGTTCATCTTCAAGGTAAAACTTCTCCGTTTCTCACCTTCTTCCTTTGCTTATTTTTCTCCTTTTGCTCTGTCAACCATTGGGTAGGACCAGGTGGTCCTCGACCAAAACCAAGAGTGTCCCAACCCCACAAGGCCCCAAAGAAATTAGTCTCGATGACTTTGTTTGCGAAAACCTTCTTGCAAAACCAGACGAAGAGACTTGCTTATTTAGTGATTCCCAAATAGAGTCCATGAAACAACAATGCTACTTCCCAAATGGTACAATTTTTCATCCTTTTTCCGTGAAGCTTAGGTCTGATTATGTTTCCCGCAAATGGATCTGTTTCTTTGAGTATCCTTTTCTTCTAGGGTTCAGCTACCCTTTTCCTTTGTTGGTTTCTGAGTTCTTCCAAAAAACCCAACTCGCTTATGCTCAACTGATGCCGATGGCTTGACGAGTTTTTGCTTTTGTCATTAAAGTGAATCGAGAAAATGGACTAAACCTAGGGCTCCATGAAATCGCATATTCGTACGACCTTCAACCCTTTGGTTCCAAAAGATACCTTTTTAGAAAGAGGTCAGGTAGAAGTTCCTTGATGAGCACCACATCTTCCAGTGATAGGGGATGGAAGAATAGATTTTTCTTTGTTGATAGGACGTCTATTGGAGAAAAGGATGAGATATCGAGCCAATGGAACAAGGGAGGTACTTAAATTCTTACTTTTGTGACTTCCTGTTCTTGAGACAAACTGAATTGTAATTGTTCTTGCTTTTATGCAGATATCGATTGGGGAGAATTGTTTCCACTGCTTGAAGACACTCTAACCAAGATTGAAGAATTTTCGGGCTCCCTCCCGGATAAGAGATCTCCTAAGGGTTTGTTGGAAGCATCTTCGACTATCCGGAAGACCTAAAGGCCTCTACTTCTGCAATTATGTCCACCGGTAAGCATGGTGTCTCTTTACCTTTGCTAATTGTTATCAATTTGATGCGTTATTCTTTGTTGACAATATCTATATGTCCATGCAGTCTCCAAACCGGTAGTTTCAGGATCTGACTTTGACCTTGATGATATTGAGGCTATGTTCACTGAGCCTGTTGTTAAGATCGAAATGAAACCTCCACCTGCCCCTAAGAAGATTCTTGTTCCGGATGAGAGCATAGGTATTGGCTCTAGGGTAAGGAAGAGAAAAGCGATTCAAGAGGAGGTGGTTGAAGTTGAAGATACTTTTGAAGAAATGTCCGTAGGAGATTTTAAAAAGAAATGCATGAGTTTCACAACTGGGGTAAGATAATATTAAATGGGTTTGTACTGTTTCCAAAGTTTTATAAGACCTTTTGATATCGAGTGCATTATTTTACAGGCAGTAGGACTTTTGGAAGGTCTGGTAAAGGAAATGGAGATATTGAAGAAGAAATCCAAGGCGGATATTGCTTTGGTCAAGAAAGAGAAGACAATGTTGGAGAATAAGATAAAAGAGCACGAGAAAACCTTAGAGCAACAAGTTAAGTTCTTTGGCGAGCAAGAGCAAACGGCAAAGGATTTACTGAATAGCTTGGCGAAAAGTGAGGATGATCATAACAAAGAGATAGCAGACGTGAAGAATTCCTGCAAACTGGCTGCGGCAAAAATTGTCTCTCAATGCAAGGTAAAAATGATGAAGGAGTATCAGGAAGGGAAGGCTGATACTTGGGATATCAATAGGGAATGTGCCTATTTGTTTAAGTTGACAGGTGAGGTGACGGATGAGGGCGAGGTGTCATCAAGTCCGTATGAAGCGATCGTTAAGGATGCACCAGTAGTTGGAGAAGTGAACCCAAATGCAACACCTGCGGCAGAAGCCACCTAAAAAAGAAGGTAAAAGAACTTTGTTCTTGGTCTTTTGATGATGTTACTGGGGTGGAATCCCTTAAAACAATTTTTATTTTCGTTTGGTTATGTAATGGATCCATAAGGACCAAAGACAATCTTTTTTACGTGTTGGGTTAGTCCAACACTTTTGCACTTTTATTGTTGGTAGCTTGGATATTTTATGGTTACTTTAATCTGGTTAACGTTTAGTAGTTTTCAGGCTTGTCAAGGCTTGTTTCTTTTTGGATTAGATTTTTCTTTGGATGATTCTTTGTTATGCTCATAAGGTGACATGATAGTATGCCAAAACGGTAGGTACTTAAGATGACACGTATATGCCATAAACCGTAGATACTTCAGATGACACGTATATGTCATAACCATAAGAATAATACGTAAGATCAATCATCCAACTGAGTGGGAATGGGTAAGCTATATGAGTTTACCCATATAGGCCCACCCCACACCTCAATTAGAGAGATAACTTGCGCTCCAGGCGAAGGTGTGGTAACCTAATATCTTAAGAAAGAGGTAATTAACTCTTTAAACCTTAGAAGGGATTGTGTACCTTTACTTGAGAAGAGATGGCCAGTCTCTAACGGAGGAGAAATCGTTGTTCTTTGCGCGCATTCGACATGTCTCCATGTAAATATGTCAATACCTCATAAGACAGAAACATGTTAAAACGGACGCCAACTAAGGTTGACGTCTCTCCACAAAGTACGTTAGTGACATCTTAATTTGTAAAGAATTAAAAAGGTGCATAGGAAAAAAGAAAGGTTGCAACGAATTAAAAGACGATCCATACCTGGAAAGATGAGTTCATAGGGAATTTTGTTTAAACGTAATACCTTTTAAGATGAATGGCGTTCCAACTTCGCGGTATTATTTGGCCATCCAAGGTTGCCAGGCGATATGCTCCTTTCCCGGCTTGTGCATCTATTAGGTAGGGTCCTTCCCATTTTGGGGCGAGCTTGCCTGCATTGGGCTCCTTGGTATTTTGGAATGCCTTTCGTAGGACTAAGTCTCCTACTTGAAACCTTCTAATCCTTACATTTTTGTTGTAAGATCTGGATACCCTTTGTTGATATCTTTGCCATGCGAACTTTGGCCATGTCCCTCAGTTCGTCCACGGTATCTAGGTCATGTATCAAGATGTCTTTATTATGTTCGGATGTCAACAAAGCGTATCTTGCCGTAGGTACAAGGACTTCTGCTGGAATAGCGATTCGGTTCCAAATACAAGTGAATAGGGGTTTGACCGGTAGCATTCTTAGATGTCGTCTGTCGGCCCATAGAACCATTGGTAACTCTTTTGCCCATCGTCCTTTCTTGGTTGAGTCTCTTTTTAAGTTGCTTATGATTATTTTGTTGCTAGACTCTGCCTGTCCATTGGCTTGAGGGTGCACAGGCGAAGATGTCACCATCTTAACACCCCAAGATGTCAAGAAATCTTGGGTTCTCTTGCTAATGAATTGAGAGCCGTTGTCACAAATTATCTACGATGGTATTCCAAATCGAATTTGAATATGTTTCTTTTGATAAAAGATATAACTTCTTTGTCACGGACTTGCACGTATGCCTCGGCTTCTACCCATTTAGAAAAGTAGTCTGTCATAGCCAATAGAAATACTCTTCCACCTGGTGCCACTGGGCAATTTTCCTACAATGTCCATTCCCCAAACCATAAAAGGCCATGGCGACGGGATAGGATGTAGCGGTTCGGTGGTGGTGCGGGATGTCCCCATGTCGTTGACGGGAATCACATTTCTTTGCGTAGTCAACGGCGTCTTTTCTCATTGTGGGCTAGAAATAGCCCATTCTAAGAGCCTTAGTATGTAGACTTACGCCCGGTATGATTTCCACAATCTCCTTCGTGCGGCTCCTTGAGAACCCGATGGGCTCTATACGCTTCTAGACATCTTAAGTAGTGACTGCAAATGATTTTCTAAACAAGAGGTTATCGATAAGTAAATATTTAGAAACTCTTACCACTGAATGCTCTAGCATTTTTCTCCTCGATTGGGATTGTATCATCTAAGAGATACTTGATAATAGGAGTTGTCCAAGAAATTGCGATGGAGAGGAAGGTATGTCGACATCTAGAGCGAACATCTCAAGATGATCAAGCTTCTTTGGGATGTCAACATGCACAATTGGAATCTTGGTTTGTGAAATGCTTTTGAAGGCTGAACCCAAGTTTGCGAGCATACGCTTGAGAATTTTCTTCTCGTGGGATTTGTTCCAAGGAAAATGATTTGAATTTGGCCGAAAGAATTTATACGATTTCCAAATATGTCGTCATCTTAGCATTTTTTGCTACGTAGGACCCGTTGTAGTGGTTAACAATTAGCAAGGAATCCATGAACACCGGATATGCTTGACATCTAAGTCTGGGCTGCGATTAAACACGCAATTAGTGCCTCATACTCTGCTTCATTGTTGGTAGCCTTGAAGCGCAGCGATAGATTGTGGTATTATGTCCCCTTGTGGTGATTTTAGTACAACTCCAAGACCTGTACCTCTCATGTTGGAAGCACCGTCTGTAGAGAGTCCAAATTTTTAGGATGTCATCATCTTGAAGTTCTTTGTACTTCCAATTCCACCTCTTGTTGCGGGGTTGGGTGAAATCGGCCACAAAATCGGCTAGGGCTTGGGATTTTATTGCGGTTACGGGCTCGTACTTGATGTCGTATGTGCTTAATTGTACGAGACCATTTCGCCATTCGACGACATCTACGGTTTTCTCATAACATTCTTAATAGGAGAGTTAGTGCGTACAATTATAGTATGTGTTTCAAAATAGTGCCTTAATTTAATAGAAGCGAGTTATCAAAGCTAAAATTAATTTTTGTAAATGAGAATACCTGGTCTCTGCATCTAAGAGTGTCTTACTTATATAGTAGATGGGTTGCCGATTACCATCTCGTTCTGTCACCAAGGCTGCGCTTACGGCGCCTTCGGACACTTGCTAGGTAGACGTAAAGATGTTCTTCCTTCGAGGTTTGGCCAATAAGGGAGGTGTCGACGGGTAAGTTTTGAGTTCTGAAAGGCTTCTTCATGTTGGTCCTCCCATTGGAACTTCTTGTTCTTTCTTAAGATGTCGTAGAAAGGTTTGCATCGATACGAGGATTTTGAAATGAATGCGGTGAGTGCGGCAATCTTTCCCGTCAATCTTTGGACGTCCTTGACAGATTGAGGTGATGACGGGTTGATAATAGCACGTATACGTTGCAGGGCGGCTTCAATGCCTCTTTTAGTAACCATGTAACCCGAAACTTCCCGGCCTTCATTCCAAAGTTGCATTTAAATTTGGATTAAGTTTCATATTGAAACAATCCAAGATGTCAAAAGCTTGAGAGAGGTTGCTTATGTGATCCTCGGCTTTCTTGGACTTTACTACCATGTCGTCGATGTATACCTCCATTGTGTCCCCAATCTGATCTTTAAACATTTTGTTGACGAGCCTTTGATACGTTGCACCCGCATTTTTTAGTCCGAAAGGCATGGCAATATAACAATAAATACTGTGGGTGTTATGAAGGCGGTGTCCTCTTGGTCGAGATGGTTCCATCTGGATTTGTTGAAATCCACGAGGACGCGTCCATGAATGTGAGGAGTTCATGTCCGAAGGTGGCATCAACTAACGAATCTATGTGCGGCAAAGGGAAAGGATCTTTTGGGCGAGGCTTTATTCAAGTCGGTGAAGTCGACACAAACTCGCCATTTCCCGTTTCTCTTCTCTACCACAACCACGTTTGCTAACCATCTTGGATAATCGACCTCCCGTATCATGTTGGCTTTGAGTAAGCGCTCTACCTCTTCCTTGATGATCCGATTTGGTTTACGCAAACTTCCTACGTTTACGGTGCACTTGGTTTAAAGCTAGGATCTACGTTAAGTTTGTGAGTGATGACATCTTTGCTTGATGCTGTCATGTCATCATGCTTCCGAGCGAAACTCTTTATTCTTCTTCTTAATAGGTCCACAAGCTTCTCTTCTATATCGATGGGATGTCGGTGCCAATAAGTACTTTGATGTCCGGGTTGGAAGGGTCTAGCAATACTTCTTTCACATCATCCTCCCTAGCTTCCAGGACTTCACGTACTTTCCTCGGTAATTGCTATGCTTGTTTTGGAGATGTCGACGCCTTTATTGAAGTTTTATAACATTCCTTGGCTACACGTTGATCACTTTGTAAATCTTAGCGACACCCCAAGGTGTTGGGAACTTCACACACTGATGGTAAGTGGAGGGTACGGCCTTCATTCCATGAATCCACGGTCTTCCAAGAATGACATTGTAAGATGTTGCGCAATCAATTACGCAGAACCGTTCCATGGTGTTGAGGCCCTTTGAGTATATTGGAAGTTTTATCTCCCCCACCGTTTCTTTGACTTCACCACTGAAGCCTACCAGCACTGAAGACTTCTTAACGATCTCCGATTCTCGGGATGTTCATTTCCTTAAGGGTACCCAACATAATAAGATTGACAGAGCTGCCCCATCAACCAGGATACGCCGTATTGTACAGGTTGGCGTCTGCAAGGAAATAACTAGACCGTCGTGATGGGGTTCTAGCGGGTTCTCTCGATCGCTTTCATCAAAGGTGATTGGATCTGGCGGGGTGTCGACATCTGGGTGTCTTTCGGCTTCTCCTCTTTTGACTCCTTAGCATGTCGTTTTGCGGCGAATAGGATGTTCCACATATTTACGAGCCTCCACCGATGAAGTTGATCACCTTTGTTGATCTTTGGGGAGAAAGCTGGTCTTTCGGCTTCATGAGGAGCTTCCGCATTTTCGGCCTTCTTCTTTACGGATCCCATGACTCCTTAAGATGTCCTTTCGAGAGCAAGTAACGATCTCCTTTCTTAGCGCGATGCAATCTTGATAACGTGTCCAAAGTCTTCATGGTAAGCGCACCATTTTGAATTGTCACGCCATCCTGTGGCTTTGTCCGTTTTCTTTGGCCATCGGCTTTGTCCCCCAGGTTGCCCATTGCACAGAGTACACTGAAATGTCAACGGAAAAACAATAATCGAAATGTTAGGCACATTATCATTATCTTCATCCTCACCGTCTATTGAATTAATTTTGCTAGTGTCAATTCTCGGATAAGGATTGGAACGGTTGTTCTGCAATGGGACGATTCGGTCTTTACGTCGGGATGGTCATATGTCGACATCTTGGACGATGACTTCGATCTTCGCGGCTCATCTTCCTCCGAGTCTTATGAATCTCAATGCCACACTCTGACTTCTTCCAACCGCTTACAAGGAGTCATCACCAAATCTGATAGTCTTGTGAATCTTTCTTGACCCCATTTTGAATGCTTACGTGGCTGTCGACATGTCAAGATTGGGAATTTCTAGCACTTCCTTATTTAACCGGTGGACATAATCCTTTAGAGTTTCATTAGGCTGCTGGGTCACATTGTAGAGATCACTTGTCAATCTTTCAAATTGTCGACTGCATGAGAATTGGTTATAGAACATGTTGATGAAAAGGGCGTATGAACCAATTGAACCTAGGGGTTGCCTAATCAGCCATTTGAGAGCTGGTCCGGACAAGGTGGATCCAAATCCCTGCATAAGCAAGCCTCCGGAATTGAAGCGGAATATGGATTATGTCCATCTTTTCTTGATAGTGTGCAACATGCTCCTGCAGGTCCGTGGTGCCGTCGTACAACTTCATAGATGGTACACTGAAACGCTTCGGGATGTCGACATTTGCAATTGCTTTGGGACAAACGGGATTGATTGTAACGGTTCTGCGTCACCGGTTGAATTGGGGGAGTTACGCACAGCACGTTCATTATCGGCTCTACGAGATCACTGCATCTGTTTGTCTAGTGGGTTTCCTGCAAAAGGGTCATCCATAGGAATACGATTGAAATTATTATTATTAAAAAGATTATTTAGCAAACCGAGTTGTCCGTAGTAGTCGTAACGGTAGTGTTGTCAATGAATGGGATGAACGGGGTGAATCTGCGGAAGATGGCGTCAATGGGGTATCCTAGGGCAAGGATGTTGACATCATTAAGGATGTCGGCGGATGAGTTTGAGGAGGACTGGCCATTGGGATGAATTCATTACGGAATGTAGATCCTCCGGTGTTGTCAAAGTTGAGAACCCTTGCACGCGGTGGAGATATGTTGTCAAGCCGAGACGCGATGAGTGTTGATCTTTACGCATCTTAATCATGGAATTGGTCGGCACCTTCGAGTTCTTTGTCTTCTTTGGTCCAACCTTTGATTCAACCTGGTCAGGATACTATGGATGTCAGCATCTACGTTGGAAGAGGTTGTCCTCTTTTGTGGAGTCTTCGTAGGTTGAGTTGGCTGAGGTCCGGTCTGAGGAGGTGGTGGTAACAAGCTGGTTCTGCCTCCTGATGTCGTAGCAACAGCGGGACCTTTGCGGGCAGCGGACACATTGGGGGGTGCAGACATAGTGAATTTGACTAGGAAATGATCCAAATAACCGATAAACCATGAGGCCCCTCGGTGGGCGCCAAATTGTTTTGGTAGAAAAAACAATAGAGTAGAATCTTAACTTTGTTTAGTGTGTGGATTGGACAATAAGGAGGGGACTGTGGAATTCGACTGTATGGAACAAAAGCACGAAAAAGAGATAATGACACCACGATTTGTTAACGAGGAAAACCTTGGAGGTGACAACCTCTTTGGAAAAAACCCCGGGAGTTGGGTCTCCAACCTTAAAAGTTTCACTATAATGATCACAAATACAACTTTGGAAGATAATGGAGAGGATTACAAGAGCTTGTGTGTAGAGTGTGTGCGTGTGAGCATTAGTGTATGTTCCGTCTCCATTTCCCCTTAAATACAAGTAAATATGAAGCAGTCAATACGGTTCCTACTATCTCGGGATTTAGGCTTATCCTTTCAACCTCCGTGAGACCAAGTCACCCTAGCTGTTGAAGGTCTAAGACCAAGTCACCCTAGCTGTTGAAGGTCTGTTGAACGTGCTGGAGAATATCCCGCATTCCTCTCTTAATTACTGAAAAAATAAGAATAAGAATATTAGGAAATATTAAATAAGTAAATATTAGAACAATACTTACAGTGTAATGACATCTTGATATGCAGGATCAACTGAAGATGTCACCATATTGAAAAATACCCACAACACAAACCATTTAGCAGCAACCTGTTTTTAGTTATTACAGACCAATGTTTAAAATTTAAAACAGAAATTAAAATTGTCTTAAGAACCACCAAAGCAAAAAAATTCTTCAAGGCTTCTCCCCCTCAATTAAAGTTCTCACTGTCTCCAAGTACCAGCAGCAGCAGCAGCTTCAGCAATAGTCCCTTCTCCCCCTTTTTGAGCAGAAAGAGATGCATGCCACCTTAGAAGTCTATCTTTTAGAGCTTTGAGGTTGTTGGCATGTGATTTGGAGGCTTGCAGTTTATCAGTCAATGCAAGGGTCAGGGCTTCAGCAGCAGCTATTTTTTCATCCAGGTCTTTCATTTGAATATCAAAGGGAGGTACAGATGTGGGACTGGATGTGTCCACATTTGGCATTGCTATTTCAGCCACAACTCCCAGTGGGAGATCAACAAATCTCTGTTTGTCATCCAACAAGGTCTTGGATTCCTTGAACAATTCAAACTTATCAATTCTATCCTCACCTTTTTCAGGCTTAACTTCTTGAGCAACCAAAATTTGAGAAATGAGAGAGGGATAGGGCAAAGACCATTTCTTTGAAGGGGATTCTCCATAACCACAAATTTTCCTAAAAATGAAATCTCCAAAATTGATGTTCCTTTTAGCACCCAACCTATAAAGCAAGTCAGCTTGTACCCTAGTAACAGAGGTCTTATTATTTGAGGGGCACAGGTTGGCAGTAAAGATTGTATGGAAAAAACAGTAAAGGGAAGAAAGGGAGCCACTACCCAAATCTTTTGGCTTAATGGGCCAGGAGGTTACTTTTCCTTGGGTGATGGTAGAAACAAGGTCTTCCTTAGAAACATCACAAACCTGATCTAAAGTATCATCAAACCCAAGCAAATCATTTATCACAACAGGAGAAAATGGAATAAATTTTCCTCTCACATAAACAGAATATAAGGATGAGGGTCTATCTAACCTTTTAGTCAAGTTAGCATAAAACTCATAAACCATTTTGGGATAGAAGGGGAGAGGGTGATCCACAGTAAAAAATAATCCTCTCTCTTCAAAAAACTTATCCATACCCAACTTAGATAAAGTATTTATATCCCTTTTCATTTCAACTATGAAGGCCTTATTCACAATCAGGCCAAATCTATCAGAGGCATCCTTATATAAAAATTTAGAAGAAATAGGTTTTATGGCAGAGGATATGGAGAGGGATTTAGAATTACCCTTTTCAGCTTGCTTTCTAGTGGATGTGCGTCTGGATGTGTGCACATCTGCAGGCACATCCTTGACAGGAGATGGCACTTTGACAGATTCAGCTTCTGTCTCATCACCAGAGGAGGCATCAATGTTTTGATCCTCTTTCTCTTGTTCAAGCTATTCACATCCCAGTTTGTAATTTTCATCGGAGGCAGTATCATCACTCTCATAACTACCTTCAGAATCAGCATCTTCAGCAATTGGCTCTAAGTTAGTAGCAGTCATTTTCTTCTTTTCTCTCAACTCCATGAGGATATTTGCAAGTGGTTCCTCATCACTATCAGCAGTAGGCTCAGCAGCAGCAGGGGCAGCCTCAGGAGCAACAATAGGAGTAGGATCAGCAGGAGTAGGATCAACAGGATCAGAAGGAGCAATAGCAACAGTAGAAGCTACGGCAGGAGCAATGATATCAACAGAAGGAGGAGCATTGGATGGAGGAGTGGGTTGAGTCCTGGTTCTAATGAGGGGTTGCTCTTGTCTTTCTTCTTCATCATCACAAAGAATGGTAGATGGTGGTTTACCTTCAGGTTTCTTGAGGTTTTTGGCTTTGTCAGCCTCTGACAGTTTTCGCACCCTGTGCGATCGACGAAGGTTCCTTGGGGGAGCAGGATTAACGAAGTGGCCCAAGGGTTTCGAGGGGGTGGGCTTCCTCTTTTTGGATGATGGGGCTTCCGTAATGGGAACAAAGGTCAAAACAGGGGTTACAACTTGTTTTGGCTAAAAACAGTCAACAATGGAAGAATTTGAAATGAAGCTAAGGAGGGTGCAATGGAGTATAATTGGTACGATAATGAAATTAGGATGGCTCGATCATGTAACGAGGATAACCCTTGAGATAACTATCTCGCCGGCACAAAACCTCGGGAGGTGATTATGAGCACCTACCTTCCCAAACAATTGCATTATCACTGAGTTACAAGGTAGAAAGCTATGGCAGATTACAAAGTACTTGTGAGCTAAGTGTGTGTAATACGTGTGTTTCTGTGTTCTTCCAGCCATGAGCTTAAATAAAAAAAGAAAATAACGGAAAAATAAAATCCTAACAAACTCCCCTATAATCTCGGTAAGTTATCTCCATCTTGACTTAGTCTTCCAAGCCGTTGAAAGGAGTCTATTGGACACGTTTTTTTCCATGTTCTATTTATCCCTGTAATTAAATATAACAGAAACAAATAATTAATTAATTAAGTAAATAATTTTTACCTTGCCTTCGAGTGTGAAGATGTCGACATGCTGATAACAACTCAAGATGAAGCAATCCTGAATTTTACCCACAACAATTGTCCCTAAAAAACTGTCTTTTAGATGAATTTAAAAGGTCAGTTTTTTCCACTACTTTCTAGAAACTCTGCAGTTAATTAATTGAAAGGATACGTGGCAGTTGAGGAGTTAATCTCCACTTAATTAGCGTAATCACCCCCAAGATCTAGGGCTTTAAACTGAAAACTCTTTTCACTTTCTCCTTCACTTTTTCCAATCACTTTCATCCATTCTTCTTCACGGCAGTGATTCTCCCTTGAAGGTAAAATCTTTCCCTCTCTTTTTCTTTCTGTTTCTTTTTCAAAAAATGGTGAAATCAAAAAAGGGAAAATCCGCGAAAAATCCTCTGAGCTTACACGAGGACAGGAGTTTTTTGTGCGAAGGTTTGTTGACAAAACCAGATGAAGAAATCTGTGTTTTTAACAATGAACTGATCGAATCCATCAAAGATCGACACTGCTTCCCGGATTCTACCATCTTTAGGCCATTTGATGTTCTCCTTAGGTCTGATTTCGTTTCTCCGAAATGGGTTTGTTTTTATGAGTACCCCTTTACTCTAGGTTTTTCTTATCCCTTCCCTGCACTGATAAACGAGTTTTTTAGAAAGACTAACCTTGCTTTTGTACAACTGATGCCCATGGTTTGGAGGATCTTTTCTTGTGTTCTGAGGGTGAACCGTGAATTCAGTTTAGACATAGGTTTAAAGGAGTTGGCCTCTGTGTATGAGCTCCAAACTTTTGGTTCCACGAGATACCTTCTTAAGACTAGGTCTAGAATGAAACCTTTGTTCTTGAAAGTAACTGTGAGTGATAGGGGTTGGAAATCAAAATACTTTTTTGTCGAGAAGGATTCCTTGGAGGAAGGAGATTTCTTGGCGACTGAATGGAATAGGGAAGGTATCCCTCTTTCAAATTTCAATTTTCCCTTATTTCCCGCACTTACCTGTTGTAATTTCTTTGTTTGTTTTTGCACCTATCGATTGGGTTAAGCTTTTCCCTCCATCTACTGAGACGATTGGGAAGGTGAATAGGTTGTTGGAATTCTCAGAGGGGGAAAGATCTTTCCAAACTTACGAAGACATAGCCGTCTCTGAAAATAAGAAGATACCACCCTCCATCGAAATGTCTACTGGTAAGATTTTTTAATCTTTGTACAAATTTTCTTGGTGTTTCTAGATTCTGCATTCTTCTGACAGTGCATTTCCTTTGACAGTTTCGAAATCAACTGCTGCCTTTTCTCTTAAGGACCTTCAAGATTTCGTGGGGCAAACCCAGGCAAACAATCAGATGTTGGCACCTAAAAGGGAGATGGAGGCACCATCTGTAGGAGCCAGGGTGAAGAAGAGGAAGAGCAGTTCCAAGGAAGTAATAATTGTGGATGAAACAGGTCTAGGAGATGTGGAAGAAGCTTTGGCTAGGGCTGCATTGGTAAGTTTCTTGGAAAAAAAGAGGTTCAAATACATTCCTTATTTGAATAATGCATCTTAGGGTTTTGATCGAATATTTGGCTTTTGTAGGTTGTTGATACTGCTAAGATGAAAATGAACAGTCTCGAGGAAAGAAATAGGAAGTTTGTGCTGAAAGTTATTCAAGTCAAGAAACAGAGGGAAGCTGGGGCAAAGAAAATTGAAGATTTACAGAAGGAGGTGGAAAGCTTGATGACAGGAATGTCTTCCCTTCAAGACACGCAGCTGAATGAGATTGAAGATTTAAAGAAGAACATGATGGCCTCTGCAGCCCGAAGCATGATAGAGATCAAAGTTCAAATGATGGAAGAGTTTCAGGATAGGAAGCACAAAGAGTGGGATGTTGAACAACAATGTTCCCTTTTAAAGGCTTTGGATGCTAAGGGAGAGGAGGTAGGAGAAGGATCTTCAGCAGCCAAGGGTGATGATATCTTTGAGGAAGGAGCAGCAACAATATCAGCGGCAGTAGCCACCCCGTGAAGGAAGAAAGTAACATGGTAAAAAACTTTTGGTTTTGAAAAGTTTGGTTTAAAAACTTTGGTTTTAACTGGGCTGCGTCCCAAAGACAATTTTTTTGGTTTGTAATGGGCCCATAAGGGTCAAGACAATTTGTTTTTCAAGTGTTGGGTTGGTCCAACACTTTTTATGCTTTCTGTAGGAAAACTTTTGCTTGGGTTTTGGTAAAAACATTCCCCAAATATCTTTGTGAAAAATTATTTTAGGAGGTTGATATGTTATCCTCTTCGTAGATGGTAACAACTTGCGAGTGGATGTAGAAATCCTTTGCAATTACTAAGATTGACATGTAAATGTCAATAACCGTTTGTTCTTAGATGACACGTATGTGTCATAACCAATTGTAAAGATCTTAGGGTCTAACACATTGATTAAGTGGTGATGGGTAATTTGTATATATTAAACATACGAGCCCACCACACACCTCAATCAAGGTTGTCATCGTGCACTCTAGGCGAGGTGTTTAAACCTTAATGCGGTGAAAGAAAGTAATTTCTTTAAACCTTTGAAGGGATTAAGTACCTTAAACGGAAGTGAGATGGCCAGTCTCAAAACGGTTGTTTTCACGAGGATTTGGACTGAATTTTGAGACTTCCAATTTAAGGTGTCAACTTCTTGCAAAATAACAAGTTAATGAAAGATTTCAACATCTTTTCTGATGTCACATTTTATTTGATAAAAGAAGATAAAAGAACTATAAAAATACTTTCTAAACAAAGAGTAAGAGATAGTGCGTACCTGATTTAAGATGTTAAGTTCCTGGGAGGATGCTTACATCTTAGTTAACCAATGAGTTTTATTCTAATGTTTCTTGTTTCCTTGCAAAACAGAAACATGTTAGGGGTGGGCGTTAGCTTAGCTAACGCCCCTCCGATGCTTAAGTCAGTAATTATTCCAAAAAATAAATAAAAACAGAAACAAGTACTTTTATTGAATTTAGAATGATAAAGATCGTACCTTGGTTTTATTTGCATTGTAAAATAATCATGTAAACTTACATAAAGTAGGTTTTGAGATGGATGGCATTCCAGCTTCTTGGAATCCTTGCTCCCTCTAGAGTCGATAGCCAATATGAACCTTTGCCTGCTTCAGCATCTACTAGGTATGGCCCTTCCCATTTGGGAGCCATCTTTCCAGCATTGGGCTCTCTTGTATTCTGAAACACCTTTCGTAGGACTAGATCACCAACTTGGAATTTTCACAATCTAACATTCTTGTTGTAGGATCTTGCAATCTTCTGCTGATATGCTGCTATCCTGATCTTAGCAAGGTCCCTCAGTTCGTCAATGGTGTCTAGATCATGACTCAGGTTGGCATCATTTTGCTAGGGTGTCACCATCTTGAATCAGTGGGGACGACAACTTCTGCCGGGATGACCGCTTCTGCTCCAAACACTAAGGAATAGGGGGTTTGACTTGTCGCGTTCTTTGGTGTGGTTCTATCTGCCCAAAGGACAAAGGGAAGCTCCTCTGCCCATCTTCCTTTCTTTTGATCTAGCCTCTTCTTTAGGTTATTGACGATTATTTTGTTGCTTGATTCTGCCTGGCCATTAGCTTGAGGATGTACAGGTGAAGATGTCACCATCTTAACTCCCCACCTAGCAAGAAAATCTTGCATCTTCTTGCTGATGAACTGAGAGCCGTTGTCACATATTATTTCAGACGGGATGCCAAACCTACTAAATATATTTCTCTTAATGAAGGATATGACTTCCTTATCACGAACTTGCACATAGGATTCAGCCTCAACCCATTTAGAGAAATAATCAGTCATAGCAAGCAAGAATACTTTTCCTCCAGGAGCTTTAGGTAATTTTCCCACTATATCCATTCCCCACCTCATGAACGGCCAAGGAGAGAGAATTGGATGAAGCAATTCTGCGGGCTGATGCAAGATGTCGCTATGCCTCTGGCAGGAATCACATTTCTTGGCAAAGATGGCAGCATCTTGGCGCATTGTTGGCCAGTAATAACCCATTCTTAGAGCCTTTGTATATAAGCTTCTGCCCCCAGAATGGTTACCACATGATCCTTCATGTAACTCTCTTAGGACTTCTTTGGCTTGGTCGGCTTCGAGACATCTCAAATATGGGCCTGCAAATGATTTCTTAAATAGCACATTATCTATTAATATAAATTTTGAAATCCTTACCCTGAATGCTCTAGCATTCTTTTCCTCATCAGGGATAGTACCATCTTGAAAATATTTAATTATTGGCTTCGTCCAAGATATCTCCATCTGACTGTCTGGGATGTCGTTATCTATGCAGAATAGTTCTAACCTTTCCATAGCAGGGATGTCAACATGTATGATTGGGATATTGGTCTGAGATAAGCTTTTGAAAGCTGATCCAAGATTAGCGAATGCATCTGCTTGAGAGTTATCTTCTCGGGGTATTTGTTCGAAAGAGAATATTTGAAATTTGCTTGCCAAAATTTTTACAATGCCCAAATAAGCTGTCATCTTGGCATTTTTTGTTGCATAGGAACCATTAAAATGATTTATAAGTAATAATGAGTCACTATATACCTATATTGCTTTAATGTTCATGTCTAGAGCCACGGTTAGGCCCACGATTAAGGCTTCGTACTCTGCTTCATTATTGGTGGCTTTAAAATCACAACTAATGGCCTAGGGTATGATGTCCCCTTGTGGTGACTTTAGGACAACACCTAGCCCTGTGCCGCTCATATTAGAAGCACCATCTGTGAATAGAGTCCACATCCTCGGGATGTCCCCATCTTGGAGTTGTTGAACTTCAAGTTCTACTTCTGGTTGCATACTTGGACTAAAGTCTGCCACAAAATCTATAAGTGCTTGTGATTTTATTGCTGTTCTAGGCTCATATTTGATGTCATAAGTGCTTAACTGAATGGACCACTTGGCCATCCTTCCTGACATTTCTGGTTTTCTCATTACACTTTTTATTCGATAGTTAGTATGAATGACAATAACATGAGTTTCAAAATAATGCCTTAACTTAATTGAAGCAGAAATTAAAGCTAATATTAACTTTTCAAGGTGTGAATACCTGGTTTTCGCATCGAGCAATGTTTTACTTACATAGTATATTGGCTGCTGGATGCCATCTTGATCACGGACCAGGACGGCACTAACTGCGGTTTCGGAGACAGCTAAGTAGACACACAATGGCTCACCTTCTTGAGGCTTTGAAAGCAGGGGAGGTGTTGACAGGTACAACTTCAAATCTTGAAAGGCTTGTTCATGTTTATCAATCCACTCGAACCTAGAATTCTTCTTTAAGATGTCATAGAACGGCTTGCATCTGTCTGAGGATTTTGAGATGAATCGATTCAATGCTGCCACCTTCCCTGTCAATCTTTGAACATCTTTTATGGATTTGGATGATGTTAGATTGATGATAGCTTTTATTTGTTCTGGGCTTGCTTCTATCCCTCTCTGCGTCACCATGTACCCCAAGAATTTCTCGGACTTCATGCCAAAATTGCACTTTGCTGGGTTCAGCTTCATGTTGAACTTGTCTAGGATGTCAAATGTTTGAGCAAGATCTCGAACATGATCTTCAGCTTTCTTTGACTTTATCACTATATCGTCGATGTATACCTCCATGGTGTCCCCAATCTGCTCTATGAACATCATGTTGACTAGCCTCTGGTATGTAGCACCTGCATTTCTTAGTCCAAAAGGCATTGCAATATAACAATAAATACCTGTTGGGGTAATGAAGGCGGTATCCTCTTGGTCGGATGGCTCCATCTGGATTTGCTGGAATCCTGAAGATGCATCCAGGAAAGTCAACACTTCATGTCCAGAAGTAGCATCTACCAGAGTATCAATGTGTGGCAAGGGGAAAGGATCTTTGGGACAAGCTTTGTTTAAGTCTGTGAAGTCAACAAAAACTCTCCATTTTCCGTTCTTCTTTTCTACTACCACCACATTTGCTAGCCATCTTGGGTATTCGACCTCTCTGATCATCTTAGCTTTTAGCAATCTGTCCACTTCTTCTTGGATGATAATGTTCCTCTCCTGTGCGAACTTCCTTCTCTTTTGGTGGATTGGTCTAGAGGATGGATCAATGTTGAGTTTGTGGGTGATCACATCTTTACTGATGCCTGTCATATCTTCATGTTTCCATGCGAAGCTTCTAATCCTGCTTTTTAAGAGATTAATAAGGTCTTCTTCAATTTCTGCTGGAACATCTTGGCCAACCAGCACCTTGAGATCTCGGTTTGAGGGGTCTAAGAGTATCTCTTTCAAATCATGCTCCTTCGCCTCCAGAACCTCACGGGCCTTTCTCTGTAATTGCTATGCCATCTTAGGGGTTGTTGATGCCTTCATGGAAGTCATATAACATTCTTTAGCTGACTGTTGATCACTGTAAACCTTGACAACCCCCCAAGGTGTCGGCATCTTGACACATTGGTGATAGGTGGATGGTACAGCCTTCATCCCATGGATCCACGGTCTTCCCAAGATTACATTGTAACAAGTTACACTATCAATTACGCAGAATCTTTCCATGGAATTGATACCCTCGACGTAGACTGGAAGTGTAATCTCACCCACTGTACTTTTGGTTTCTCCACTGAAACCCACAAGCACCGAGGTTCTTTTTACAATGCTGTCTTCAGGGATCTTCATTTCCTTCAGAGCATCCAGCATAATGAGATTCACAGAGCTGCCCCCATCTACTAGGATATGTCTGACCTTGCAGTTGGATATCTGAAGTGCAACGACCAAGGCGTCATGATGTGGATCCATAACATTTTCCCGGTCACTTTCTTCGAAGGAGATGACATCTTGGGATGTGAGCTGTGACATCTTGGAAGATCTTTCGGGCTTCTCATCCTTAACTTGCTTGGCGAATCACTTAGCTGCAGAATAAGAAGTACCACAAATATCAGAACCACCACTAATAACATTTATTACCTTTGTTACCAGTGGTGGAGAAGGTGGTCTGGTTGCAACGGGTTCTTTGTTCTCCGTCTTGGTCTTGTGGTTCCCAAGGAGCTCTTTAAGATGTCCCTTAGACAACAGGTAACTAATCTCTCTCCTCAAGGCGATGCAATCTTCGGTAAGATGTCCAAAATCTTCGTGATAGGCACACCACTTGGATTTATCCTTCCAGCCGGATGACTTGTCAGTCTTTCGAGGCCACCTTGCTTTATCTCCAAGATTGCTCATTGCACACAGGATACCTGAAATATCAACAGAAAAACAATAATCAGAAATTTTAGGAGATTCAATATCATCATCATCTCCATCATCTTCCACATAATTGACTTTGTTATGGTCATTTCTGTGGTATGGTCTAGATCTACTCTGTTTTTGATGAGATGACTCTATCTTCCTGTCAGGATGGTCATATGCTGAAGCTTTGTCAGGATTCTTGGATTGCTGCATCTTGTCCTCTTCCAGCCTGATAAATCTTAGGGCCCGATTTCGGATATCTTCCATCTTCTTGCACGGGTTCATCACCAGATCTTCATAGTAAGGGGAATCCTTCTTCAAGCCCATTTTGAAAGCTTCTGCAGGTGTTGCCATGTCCAGGTTGGGGATCTCCAAGACTTCTTTATTAAACCTGTTAACAAAGTCTTTTAAGGCTTCAGTGGGTTGCTGAGTGATACGATAATGATCGCTGGTGAGCTTTTCAAATTGTCGGCTGCAAGAAAATTGATTGTTGAAGAGGTTGACAAGCTGAGCAAATGAGCCAATGGAACCAGGAGGTTGGCAGATCAGCCACTTCAATGCCGGTCCTACCAACGTCGAACCGAACCGTCGACACAAACAAGCCTCACGAAACTGGAGCGGGATGCGAACGATCTCCATCTTTTCTTGGTAGTGGGCGACATGCTCCTCAGGATCAGAACTTCCATCATATAACTTCATGGCAGGAATGGTGAATCCTTTCGGGATGTCGACATGTGCAATTGCTGTAGTAAAGAGAGATTGATTGTAACATGTTGGGGAGACTTGTTGGATAGGCGGGGTGACACCCGGCACATTCATGATCATATCTCTCAATTCCTGAAGCTGATTTGCAATGTAGGTTCCTGCAAAAGGGTTAGTGGTACGAGCAGTATTATCTAGAGCAGAACTAGTATTGAAATTAATGAAAGGATTAACATTATCTATAGAGGACGTCAAAACGGTGCTATTAGTGAAGATAGGCCCTTCTGGAAAAGTCATCATGTAGGCACTGGTAGCCAAGGGTGTCGACATCTCCACAGAAGTAATGGGAGGAGAAGATGTCGACATCCTCACAGATGAAGCCATCGGAAGGAATTCGTTGAAAGTTTGAGAGCTATCCCCAATGTTGAAATCAAGGGCTCTAGGACGGTAAGGAGAGACAGCATCCATTCTTTTGGAGAGTAACTCCTGATCTTTCTGCACCTTGATCAAGCTTTCGGCTATCAAGGAGGTGCTATTCTGTTGACGATCCAGCTGATTCTTCATCTGTATCAGCATGCTCTTGATCTCAAGATCAGGAGATGGCGACATCTGCTTCTTGCCAGAATTCACAGGAGGAGGAGGAGGAGGCAATATTTCTTGGCCTCCGGTTGTCGACTGCTACTGGTTTAAGGATTCACACTGCTAGGAAGGGCTTTGGTGACGGCGGAAGTCAAAGGTTGGGTAGACATGGTAGAAATGTAAGAGTTTTGAACCAATTAAAAAACCAATGGCCCCTCGGTGGGCGCCAAACTGTTTTGGCTAAAAACAGTCAACAATGGAAGAATTTGAAATGAAGCTAAGGAGGGTGCAATGGAGTATAATTGGTACAATAATGAAATTAGGATGGCTCGATCATGTAACGAGGAAAACCCTTGAGATAACTATCTCGCCGACACAAAACCTCGGGAGGTGATTATGAGCACCTACCTTCCCAAACAATTGTATTATCACTGAGTTACAAGGTAGAAAGCTATGGCAGATTACAAAGTACTTGTGAGCTAAGTGTGTGTAATACGTGTGTTTTCGTGTTCTTCCAGCCATGAGCTTAAATAAAAAAAGAAAATAACGGAAAAATAAAATCCTAACAAACTCCCCTATAATCTCGGTAAGTTATCTCCATCTTGACTTAGTCTTCCAAGCCGTTAAAAGGAGTCTATTGGACACGTTTTTTCTCACGTTCTATTTATCCCTGTAATTAAATATAACAGAAACAAATAATTAATTAATTAAGTAAATAATTTTTACCTTGCCTTCGAGTGTGAAAATGTCGACATGCTGATAACAACTCAAGATGAAGCAATCCTGAATTTTACCCACAACACAACTGATGGTTGAGAAATCGGAGAAGTTGGAGGATTAGGGTTTGTAGGGGACAATAGAGCATTCGAGGGTTCCAAGGAAAGGGATTTTGAGGTTGGAACTTCCATAGATGAGCCATACGAGGACGAGGGAGGGGGAATTTAGGCGAAAAACTTGGATATTGCAGGATTGGCGACAATGGGGGTTTCATCTATGGCCACTGAGATTGGCTCAATATCGAGGACGTCTTCTTCACGAGTTTGATTATGAGAGGCCATTTAATCTGCAAAACAGTGTTAGGTAGCACAATAGAGAGAAAATTAATTGCAATGTGTGTGATTATGAGTAATTACGAGTGAAGAACAAGGGTTTAGCTGAGGGTTTATAGGGGATGGGATGGATGTGAGCCCTAATAAATACTCATAACTCTCCCTTTCCAAATTAATCAGGCATTCCTTTTCCAAAAAGGTTTCACACATCCTAAATACCTTAGAAGCCCTCCAACGGCTATAACCCCTTGAGATTTCCACACACAACAACCTTCGAAAAATTAGGGATTAAAATAAACAAGATTTTGACAGATTTTTATGGAAACAAAATTCTTCAGCCATATCCTTTCAAAACTGAATCCCATTCAAAATTTTCCTTCCTTTTCAAATAAGGATTGATACACATCTTTTTCTTTCATGAGAGATATTGAAGATCAAAAGCATATTAAATCAAAGAATAAATTAAGAGTGAAAATAAATTAACTAGCATACTTACAAAGTATCCTATATGACCTAAAAAATGCAGTATGCCTAGCAAGATGCAAACACACAGGTGAAGGAAAAATCTCAGCTCACAGATGTGGCATAGGATGTGAGTCACATTTGGGGACACATTTAGATCACAAAAAGTCAATGAGCAATAATCAAATCTGCACAGCCTCTAGGATGCATCCACCAATTTTTTGTTGTGGATTTTTGCATTGTGAGTAGCTTTCACTTTACTTGAATCCCAAACATTTTCCCAATGATCTTGTCAAGTTTGATTTCAAGATTTCTTATGAGAATCACTTGATCACAATGGTATGGCTTCATACTAAGGGTGAAGCAGCTGTTTCTCACTATTTTTTTCTTTTATAGCACCCACTGTGAGATTCCTAGGAAGGTTATATCAAGTCATCAAAAGATGACAAGAAGAGGAAGTGCTCAAAATTAAGTGATCAGAACAATGTCAAGGATGAGAACTCAAAAGTGACCACACTGAGATAATTCGTGCTAATGCATGATATATTTTTTTTTCTGTTAATCTAATATACAGATGTGTTAGAGGATGTGAGACACAATTGTGCTCACAACCTTAGATATCACGCAAACCAAGAGACTTCCTCAAGGAGGAAAATCTCTCTAAATCTAATGCCTTTGTAAATATATCAGCCAATTGATTTTCAGTCCCAATAAATTTCAGACACACAGTTTTTTATTCTACAAGATCCCTAATGAAATGATGTCTAATATCAATGTGTTTTGTTCTAGAATGTTGGACAAGATTTTTAGATATGTCCAAGGCACTTTTGTTATCACAAAAAGCAGTCAAAATTTTGCTATTCAATCCATAGTCTTTCAGCATTTGATTCATCCAAATCAGTTGTGTGCAGCAACTTCCAAGGGCTACATATTCAGCTTCAGCAGTGGATAAGGACACACAATTTTGCTTCCTACTGTACCAAGACACAAGGTTGTTTCCTAGGTAGAAGCATCCACCTGTAGTACTCTTCCTATCATCACTGTTTCCAGCCCAGTCAGAGTCTGTATAGCCAACCAGATTGGTGTTTGTCTCTTTAGAGTAGTGCAGCCCTAGGTTCACAGTCCCACTCACATATCTAATGATTCTTTTCAAGGTTTTAAGATGGGACACCTTTGGGTTAGCTTGATATCTAGCACAGAGACACACACTATACATTATGTCAGGTCTACTTGCAGTGAGGTAAAGCAGACTTCCAATCATGCTTCTGTATAGGGTTTGGTCAACACTCTCACCATCTGAATCATGACTCAGCTTTTGGGAAGATCCCATTGGTGTCCTTTGATGTGAAGAGTGTTCAAGTTCAAACTTTTCACAAGATTCTTGGCATATTTAGACTGAGAGGTGAACATGCCATCCTTGAATTGTTTTATCTGTAAGCCCAAGAAATAATTCAACTCACCTACCATACTCATCTCAAATGTGGAAGTCATACTATCCACAAACTCAGCTAGCATAGGGTCAGAATTTAACCCAAACACAATATCATCAACATAGATTTGTGCCACAAGAATTTACTTTTTATTTTTCCTTACAAACTAGGTTTTGTCAACTTCTCCTCTCTTGAATCCTAGGTGAAGTAAATGGTCAGTTAGCCTACCATACCAAGCTCTAGGGGCTTGTTTCAGTCCATACAGAGCTTTCTTCAGATTATACACATGGTTAGGATACTTGGAATCCACAAAGCCTTTAGGTTGTTCAACATAGGCTTCCTCATTCAATACCCCATTTAGAAAGGCACTCTTAACATCCATTTGATGAAGAGTAAGCTTGAGGTAACAACAATGGCTAACAGAAGCCTAAAGGACTCAATCCTTGCAACAGGAGCAAATGTCTCCTCAAAATCAATTCCCTCAATTTGAGTGTAACCTTGAGCAACTAACCTAGCTTTATTTCTAGTGATCACACCTTGCTCATCAGTTTTGTTCTTGAAAATCCATTTGGTTCCTATGACATTTCCATGAGAGGGTCTAGGGACAAGAGTCCAAACCTCATTCCTTTCAAATTGAATCAACTCATCTTGCATAGCAAGAATCCAGTAAGCATCTTTCTGTGCTTCAGTAATATTCTTAGGTTCAATCTTTGAGACAAAGCAGCAAAAGCTTACCTGGGAGTATGCTGAGGAGCAACTCCATAAACCAGCCATCTTTCTATAGTCAACTTTTCCCTTTTGTTTAGTTCTCACTTGAGCATGCACATCTCCCATAACTTGTGAAGTGGGGTGATTTTTCTGGATTTTAGAGGGAATATCCCTTGATCTATCCACACACCCATTCACATTATCTTTTGGAGCATCATCCTGATCAGATTCAGAGAAACTGTCCTCAGTTTCAGGATTTTGAGTGGATGTGGGAGCAGATGTGGGTTCAGATGTGGATGCAGATGTGTCCACATCCTTGGTTACATCCTTTTCGGGTTTAGCAGGTTTTTCAATACTGGTAGTTTCTGTTGATTCTTCAGCACCTGTATTTGCATCCTTCCAGTCCAGTAAGCAATCTGAAACATCATCCTCAGCAGTCTTGAGGTTAAGATCAAGTGAGTCATCAAAAACAACATTAGCAGATTCCATAATGGTCTTTGTTTTGAGATTAAAAATTCTGTAAGCTCTACTATTAGTGGAATAACCCATGAAAATTGCTTTATCAATCTTTGAATCAAATTTGGACAAATATTCTCTATCATTGAGAATGTAACAAATGCACCCAAATACATGAAAGTACTTCACAGAGGGTTTCTTTCCAAGGAGGATTTGATATGGAGTGACAGTGCTACCAATCCTAAGAAACACTCTATTGCCAATATGATAGGCAGTGTTCAAAGCTTCTGCCCAAAATTTCTTGGACAGGTTTTTAGAACTTAACATAACCGTAGCCATTTCTTGCAAAGTTCTATTCTTCCTTTCAGAAATTCCATTTTGCTGTGAAGTGATTGGTGCAGAAAATTCATGCGTGATTCCCTTAGAGTTGCAGAAGGCTATAAACATTATGTTCTCATATTCAGTGTCATGGTCAGACCTAATCCTCACAGTCTTAAGACCATAAAGATTTCTAACCCTTTTGTACCAATTCTTGAATTCTCCAATTGTTTCAGATTTTTCTCTTAAGAACATCACCCAAGTGTACCTAGAATAATCATCAACACACACAAAGGTGTACTTTTTCTTACCAAAGCTCTCTACTTTAATAGGTCCCATCAAATCAGTATGAATTAGCTCCCACCTAGATGTGGAGCACTGTTGGACCTTTTTATGTGATGCTTTTGTTTGCTTTCCCTTTTGACATGAACCACAGACATTAGGGTTCTTGAAGTTCAGTTTAGGAAGGTCTTTAACAGCTTCAAATCTTTGAAGTTCTTCCAGAGTTCTACAACTAGCATGCCCTAATTTTTTGGTGTCACAGATTGACATCATTAGCTTTTGAACTTAGGCAAGAAAGATTGTCACCAAATTGGTAACAATTGTCAGAAGATCTAGGACCAGTAAACACACACTTATTATCTTTATCAAATACTTCACACAAGTGTTTGTTAAACTTCACATAAAGGTCATCATCACACAGTTGACTGATACTTATCAGGTTGGCTTTCAAGCCTTCCACATGGTACACATTGTGCAATTTAGGGAGACCCTTGACATCTAGGATTCCTTTCCCAACAATTTTGCCTTGAGCACCTCCACCAAAGTTCACTTTCCCCCCACTAATTAATTCATAGTCAAGAAGAACAACTTGGTTCCCAGTCATGTGCCTAGAGCACCCACTATCAAAATACCAAGAGCCAGAGACAGTACTCTTGAGGGAAGAGTAAACAACATTGCAGGTAGCACTTGGTTTGGCCACCCACTGCTTTACAGCTTTCTTTTTGTGGTGCAGAGGTCTCAGATTACCAGGATGTGTGTTCGGATGTGCATACATCTTCTCACACATCTGAGGCTGATTGAAGTAACCAGATTTTTTGTCAGCCTTAAGTTTGTAACAGAAGGGTCTAATGTGCCCAGGAGCAAAACAATAATGGCAGATGTAGTGCCTCCTCCTAGGCCTGTTCTCACTCAAAAAGGATTTTTCTTTAGAACTTGGTTTTTCCACACTTTTTGAAGTAGAAGCCTCACATCCCTCCTTTACAAAATTACTTTGTTCAAAGCCCAGACCAGTTTTGTTAAGCTGACCCATAGAAATAGCTTCATCAAGTTTCATTTTACTTTTGTTTAACTTGGTAAAAGTACTTTCAGCTTTTTCACACTCATTTTTGAATTTTTCAAGCTCAACTTCTCTCTTGGTCACAAGGACTTCAAGTTTGGCAATGGTATCTTTTTGAACATCATTTTCTTTTGAAAGTATGGCTTTTTCATCTTCACAAGCAGCTAATTTATCAGAAAGAGATTTATTTACCTTAGCAAGTACCTCAATCTTGTCCATTCTCTTTAACCAATCTGTATGCAACTCCTTGTAAGTTGCAAAGAGTTTCTCATAGGGAATGTCCCTATCCTCATCTTCAGAGTCTCCTTTTACAGAGAAACAATTCAGCATTAGGTCAGATGTGACACCAGATGTGCTCACATTTGTGACCACATCCACAGTTTCTTCAGAAATTTCTTCTTCTATATCTGCAGAAAAAGCATTGAACACATAATGGCAATTGATTATAGACATGTTAGCCACTTCTTCTTCATCCTCACTATCACTAAGAGTAGCAGTTAAGCTCATTCTCTTCTTTTTAAGTGTGTTAGCACACTCATTGGCATAGTGACCAAAGCCACGACATGCCCTACATTGAACAGACTCAGAGAATTTTTTATTGTCAAAGCTTGGTTTCTTGAATCCATTCTCAGTGCTAGGTTTTGGCTTTTCAGCAGCACTGGGAGCAGGTCTATTTGGAGACTTACTCATCCTTTTGTTTTTCAATATGGAACTGAATTTTTTTGAAATAAAAGCCACATCCTCTTCTTCAAGATTTGATTTGTCAATCTCAGAGGATAGTTCCACAAGCTCTTTTGAAAGAGCAGCAGCACTTTTGAGAGCAAGACTAATTGATTTGTTCTTTTTCTGAGCTTCAAGATTGAGCTCAAACACAGTTAAAATATCAACAATTTTGTCTAGACCTACGGTATTGGTGTCATTTGTCTCCTCAATCACAGCTACTTTTATGTTAAACTTCTCAGGTAAGGTTCTCAAAATTTTACTCACATGTCTTGCATTGGAGATTGATTCTCCTAAACTTGTACACTCATTTGAAATTTCATGAATTTTAGCAGCATATGAAACAATGTCCTCAGATTCTTCCATTCGAATGATCTCAAACCTATCCATTAAAATTCTAAGCCTAGTAGCTTTCACACTTGGTGCTCCCTCACATTGAGTTGGCAATATATCCCAAGCAGCTTTAAAAACACTTTCATTAGTGATAAGCTTGTACATATTTCCAGAAATATGGCTGGAAATAGTACCCATTGCTTTTGAATTGTAATTTGCCGAATGTATTTCATCAAGAGTCCATTACTCTTCAAGTTTTCTTTCAAAAATAGACTCACCAACACCAGACGCAGGTTTCTTCTCCACAGTAGGAGGTTGCCATGCAACAAGGATACACATTCAAGCCCTTTCATCAATACCTTTGATGTAATTTTGCATCTTAGACTTCCAAAGAGAATAATTAACAGGAGGCCTGTTTTGGTGATTTTGTCATTCCATAGTGACTACACTTTCTGGATCAACTGTCAGTAATATATCGAGAGTTGGCTCTTATACCAATTGAAAGTTTCGTGTAGCTAGGAAGCT
The DNA here is from genome assembly GCA_022495995.1 of Adenophora triphylla var. japonica. Lineage (NCBI taxonomy): Eukaryota > Viridiplantae > Streptophyta > Magnoliopsida > Asterales > Campanulaceae > Adenophora > Adenophora triphylla. The sequence continues at coordinate 219,179 of JAFEMH010002142.1, read as the reverse complement.
TCAAACACTCAACAGAATATAGATGTGAGTACAGATGTGTCTCACAACTGTCCACACAACCACAGATAATGCAGCGAAATAAAACAGAATAAAACGATAACACAAGGGTTATATACGCTTACTGATCCAGAGATCAGCAAACTAGGCTTACGCCCAAAAAACTTTTCACTATAAAAACTTTTGATGCTTACAAAAATAAGAATAAGTGAAAAACTAATAGACTAAAATACTAAATGAGTTCTAATCACCTTCTATGACAAGAATACTTCCCCTTTTCCAAGTAGGACCTATTCTAGTCAGAAGTAAAACTAAGAACTCAATGAAAACCTAGATGTGAGTTCGGATGTAAGGCACAACCTTCACTCACAACCTAAAACAACAATATTGAAAAACTGTGAAGAACAAGTATTTTTCTCTCTCAAAATTCGTGTCTTCTCTTGTGCTGATGGCCTTGTGTTTATATGCACCATGGAGAAGGTCTTCACGTAATCAACTTCATTCCTTTGTGAGATCTCAAATCCTATAAGGAAACAATATAACACACTCACAAAAAAATAGATTGTTAGTAGGTTAGTCCTAATATAAAACTTATGTACATAAATAAAAGATATTACTTTATTTACAAACTCCTAGTTAAAGTAGGACATAATAAATTTTTTATGAAAGTCACAAAATCTACTTACCATATTTTAAGATATTTCGAAAATAAGGAAACAAAATTATTCCCAAAAACTCGCGTTTTCAAGTTGTGATCGTAGTGTGCATATTATTGGGTTTATAAACTTTTCTCTAAGATTCGTGAAAGCAGCTGGACTGGTGTCTGGTGGTGTGTTTTGGCTTTCTAAACTAACCAAGAAAATGCCAGATTTATTATATCGACAATTTTGTGTCTTTCTTTCCATTAGCCAATAGAAACACAGCAGTTATGCTTTTTCAGCAGCCAATTCAATTCAAAATCAAATTATTTCCGCTCAAACAGAATTAAAGGAAACCGACCTCAGATTGGGATTCATGGATTTCCTCTCCTGTCATGTTTCCACTTCAATCCAATACAAAAAAAGCTACTGCTTTTGAGAAGGCATAAAAGTACTTATCAATGTCAATTCTTTGTTGCTTCCATGGATTGAAGCGAGTGCAATAAGTATACATAGAAGGGTTTGAAGAGAGAGGGGGAGAATTGATTGTCTGCAACTGGGTATGGGAGAGTGAATGTGAGAGTCGGAGAGATGTGCCAGTGGGGAGGAAAATTATGTATAAAATATTTACATGATGACTGAAATGCCCCAACTTAAAGTGTTTGAAGGGCAAAAAGACCGGGAGCATAGTTTTTTTTTTTTTTTTTTTTTCTCCTTAAAAAGAAGGGGATCAACACATTTCACCGCTCCCCCCTTGATGCACTTCACAGAGGCGCCTAGCTATGCTAGGGAGGGCAATGTCATTCCCTCTAACCACTGGTGGGGAAATCGAACTCATGACTTCCAGGTTGGAAGCCATGAACTCTAACCATCAGGCTAAGACCCCGCGTGCACCGGGTGCATAGTTGTCAAGAAAAAGTGGGGAGATGGCTATCCTCCACCAATATATATGTGTGTGTATGTATATATATACACCAGTGTTTCCTTCTCATAGTCAGTTGAAATATACTCCCTCTGTCCCATAAAACATTATCCCTTTTACTATTTTGGGTGTTCCACTTTAAAATCGCACTTTCCTAAAAAGGAAAAAAAAATTACTATTCTCTCCACTCATTCTCTCTCCTCCCACTCACAACACTTTTCAAATTTACTATTCTCTCCACTCATTCTCTCTCCTTCCACTCACAATACATACTTTAATAACATTATTTCTTATTTTCCGTTCTCAATAGTAAAGGGGTAAAGTTCTCCGAGACGGAGGGAGTATGTAAAATAACTCATTTGGACTGATCTTTCTGCTATCTACCTGATCTCGTGACTCACAATATTATTTTATCCGCCTACAAAACGGGGGACTGAGTATTCGAAAGAAGTATCCTACTTTGAGTTAATGAAGGGAACAAAGATTCGCCCTGATGCCACCACACTTAATATTGTGATCCGTTGCCGGGTAAAAATAGGACAATACGAGAAAGCCACAGATATTTTTCATTCAATGAGGGAGAAAAGGTCTGAATGCAACCCTGATGTTGTGACATTCACTAGCATGATTCATTTACATTCGGTATCTGGGCAGATTGAGAACTGCAAAGCTGTTTTTGGTACTATGCTTGCAGAAGGTCTGAAGCCTAATATTGTCACATACAATGCTCTTTTAGGTGCATACGCTTCACATGGGATGAGTAAAGAGGCATTGTTGGTATTTAATGAAATAAAGCGAAATGGATTTCGTCCAGATATTGTATCTTATACATCTTTACTCAATTCTTATGGAAGATCACATCAACCTGAAAAGGCCATGGAAGTCTTTAGGATGATTCAAAAAAACAACTGCAAGCCGAATTTAGTTAGTTACAATGCCCTGATTGATGCATATGGATCTAATGGTCTCGTAGCTGAGCTGTGGAAGTACTGCATGCCATGGAACAAAATGGTGTGCAACCGAACATTGTTTCTATTTGTACTTTGTTGGCTGCCTGTGGCCGCTGTAGTCAAAAGGTGAAGATTGATTCCATACTTTCTACGGCTGAGTCAAGAGGTATTGAACTGAATACAGTGGCATATAACTCTGCGATTGGAAGTTATATGAATGTGGGAGAATATGAGATAACAATCTGGCTGAGTATGAAGCAATAATAGCAGGCATGGAGCTAGCCAGAGATTTGGGGGTCCAAAACATTGAGATAAGTAGTGACTCTCAGCTCATAGTAAACCAAATAAAGGGGGAATATGACACAATCAACCAAGTTCTAGCCAAGTACTGTGGTCTAGCAAAATCCCTTCTCAAATGCTTCAAATACTATGAGCTAAACCAAGTAATGAGAGAGGACAACACAGAAGCAGACCTCCTCTCCGGAATCACCGATCAGGAAATCATAGACTTAAATGCAGACTGCCAAATAGAGTTCGTAGAAGCACCTGCTATAGATCGGATTCAGATCAACAACATTGAGGATCAGGAAAGGGACTGGGTAGATGAAATCAGAGATTACATCGAAAAGGAAACCCTCCCCGAGAACCAAGCAAGGGCTAGACTAATTAAAAAGGTGTCCGCGAAATACACGATCCTAGATGGAGTATTATATCGGTGATCATTCACCAAGCCTTTGCTGAGATGTGTAAAAACTCACATGGTCATCAATCTACTTTAGGAAGTCCACGAAGGAGTTTGTGGCGGTCATCCGGGTGCTCACACTCTCTCGAACATGATCAAATTTCGGGGTTTCTATTGGCCGACCATGAGGAAGGATACCGAGAAGTACATGAAAAAGTGTGATAAGTGTCAGCGGTTTGCGGACATTCCTAGACTCCCATCAACAGATCAGACTTTGGTTGTATCATCGTGGCCATTTGATACTTGGGGGATTGATCTAATAGGACTGTTCCCAACTGCCCAAGGAAGTATTAAGTACGTAGTAGTGGCCGTGGATTATTTCACAAAGTGGACGAAAGCAAAAGCCTTGGCCACTATCTCAGAGGAGAATGTTATCAATTTTGTCCACGATCACATCTGGTGCAGATTTGGGGTTCCAAGAGCAATAGTCTCGGACAACGGCACTCAGTTCGCTGCAAAATTCACAGCTGAATGTGAGAGAATGAAAGTTCAACATCGTCAGTCCGCAGTAGCTTATCCGCAAGGAAACGGTCAAGCTGAGGCCACGAACAAGTTAGTTCTCTCCGCCCTAAAGAAAAATTTGGAAGGGCGAGGAGGACACTGGTTAGACGAGCTCCAGACCGCACTATGAGTTGTCCTGACTCCGTGTTCAAACTTAGTGAGTAGCCGGTAGGAGACCACGTGTGTTATAATTGGATTGGTTGTCAACCCGTACACGGCTTGACCCACGGTGACCTGAGAGCTACTAATGAGTAACTATTTGCTTCCTAGGGATTCATGCGTTATTGTTTTACCTTGATTGGTTAGCCTAATACATTAATAAAGTATTAGTGTTGTGAAGAATACTTTATCTATTATGAATAGATTGTGAATAATATGAACATCCCATATTAAGTGTTTGTGCATAGTAGATTAATATGCTACGTTGCATGAGATTGATGCCATGTCTATATGTGTTTATGGTATGTGTTGTTGAGACCGCGTTTAAAGGATGCTTTTATGTGATTCATGAACACCCCGCATCCTATACGACGAAAGCTTTTGAAGCCATTTCAGCAGGATCCCTGACTTGGTTATCAAGAGATCTTCGTCAGAGACTAGAATGATATGAGATAGATAGAAATTGACTGAACCCGTTACCAAAATGGAATAGAACTAAAAATGGTATCTTATTATACTTTTGCAAATATGTGCAACTTGCATATTGAAATCATCCCATGAATGAATTGAACTTGTGTTGCTTGATTGAACGAGTGACTTGATATCGGGTGTCTTTCATGAGAAGCGTGTTTGTGGTCTGTGGTGGTGATTGATTACATGACCCACGTGTGAGGGCGTTGGACCCTAGAGATTTGTGTTGTTACCGGAGTAATTCAGTTAGCCCGGAAAATTTCTTGATTTGGAGTTTGTTATTCGGTGCAAATAGTGCACATGATTAATTCGCTTGCTTGGTTAGTAGAGAGACTTTAAACCTCGACATCCACGTTTAACCGGGATTTAGGTTGTGTCTTTGTATTGTTGTGCCTTGTCGAGAGTCAGGCATGACTCGGTTTTATAATGGATTTGAGAGGCACCCCCTTAGGGAATTCTTAATTGTGTTGTAGGTCATGTTTTCCAAGTGAGCAACTGTAACCTGGTTCTTTAAGGACCAACCAGAGTAGTCACTTTTCAACTCATAAATTTCAAATAGGGAAAATTCAGGGGGGTCAACACTTGTTACTAGATGTAAATGACCCCGAGACTCGCCAATATACAGGGCAAAGCGAAATAAATTGGGAGGCAATGGGGAATCTTTCATGCATTCTGTTTTGAGGTCATAATAACAAAAAGAGTAGTTTTGATTGTGATACGAAATCCAGTGAATTGCATCATTGCAGTAAACTCCACAAAAACGAAAATTAACAAAAGTTGTTGGCTGCGGCAAACTGAATGTTTGATTCTCAGATGAGTAGATCACGATTTGAAACTCTTGGTTTTTCAATTCATGGTACTTGCACAAAAATGCGATTTTGTAGTGGATGGATTTACAAGGATCAAAAGCTAAATTTTCAGAAACTAATTTCGAATCCCTTATGAGTTTTGGAACGACGGGGAGGTGTTTGAACTCATTGGTAGTGGGATTGCAAAAAAAGTAGCCTAGAACGCACCTGAGTTGAAGATCGAAAGATTGGCACCGTCTATAGTAGTAATCCTGAAAGTTTCATGTAGCTAGGAAGCTTCAAACAACTCAACAGTTCACAGATGTGAGTACAGATGTGTCTCACAACTGTCCACACATCCACAAATAATGCAGCGGAATAAAATAATAAAACAAGAATTATATACGTTCACTGGTTTTGATCCCAGCAAACTAGGCTTACGCTCAAAAACTTTTCACTATTAAAAATTGTGTTGCTTTCAAAAACACAGATTAGTGAAAACTAAAAGACGAAAATACTAAACAAGTTCGAATCACCTTCTATGACAAGAACAGACTCTCTTTCCCAAGTAGACTCTATTCTAATCAGAAGTAAAACAAAGAACTTGACAAAAACCCAGATGTGAGTTCGGATGTATGTCACAGCCTTTACTCACAACCTAAATTGACAATGTTGAAAACCGTGAAGAGCAAAAGTATTTTTCTCTCTAAAATCCGTGTCTTCTCTTGTGCTGGTCTCTTTGTATTTATATGCACCTTGAGAAGATCTTCACGCAATCAACAGCTTTCCTTTTGTGAGTTTCTAAATCCTACAAGGAAACGTGAAGCACACTCACAAGGAAAGATCTTTTGTTAGTAGGTTAGACCTAATATAAATATATGTACATAAATAAAAGATATTTACAATATTAACAAATAAATAAATCTTTCATGAAAGTCCCAAAAATCAACTTACCATTTTTGATATTGATTCGAAATAAGGAAACACTTTGTTTCCTAAAAACACACTCTTTCAATCTCCCCCTATTTTGGACTTTCTGGTCAAAACCAAAGATTTATGATGATCATATTATGACCAAAATTTTCAGATATAAAAACTCTCCCTGAATGGATGTGTGTGCAGATGTGTCTACACATCCACACAAAACTGCATAGAACAGATTAGCACTAAAAACTGCAGTTCAACAAATATAGCTAAAAGCAACCATTCAGCATCAGTTTAGGATTACAGACCATTGCTTAAAACTAACAAAAGTTTAAAACAGAAATTAAAATTGTTTTTGGAACACAAAGAAATAAGGCATTGGTTTTTAAACCATCAAAAGCAGACATAGTCAACTCCCCCTAAGTTTAAAGGTCCCAACTTCTCCAGGATGAGTAATCAGGAGCAGCAGCAGTAGCAGCAGGATCAGCATCAGCACTAGTTCCTTCTTCCTCTTTTTGAACAGAAAGACTAGCATGCCACCTTAGGAGTCTGTCTTTGAGTGCTTTGAGGTTGTTGGCATATGATTGAAAGGCTTGCATTTGAGTAGACAGGGCTGAGGTGAGGGCTTCAGCAGCAGCTATTTCATCATCCAGTTCCTGCATTTGTGCTTTAAAGGGATCCACAGATGTGTGGCTGGATGTGCCCACATCTGACATGGCTATTTCAGGAATAATTCCCAATGGGAGATCAACAAACCTCTCTTTTTCATCCAACAAGGTTTTGGATTCCTTAAACAAATCAAACTTATCAATCCTAGCCTCAGATTTTTCAGCCTTTACACCTTGGGCAATCGAAATTTGAGAAATGAGAAAGGGATAAGAAAGAGACCATTTCTTTGAGGGGGATTCACAATACCCACAAATTTTCCTAAAAATGAATTCACCAAAATTGATTTTCTTCTTAGCACCCAACCTAAAGAGCAGATCAGCTTGAACTCTAGTGACAGAGGTTTTATTGTTGGAGGGGCAGAGGTTGGCAGTTAGGATGGAATGGAGAAAGCAATAAAAAGAGGTGAGTGAACCACTTCCTAAATCTTTTGGCTTAATGGGCCAAGAAGGTACTTTCCCATGGTAATGGTAGAAACAAGCTCATCTTTAGAGACCACACAAGGTTCATCATAGCCTCCCTCAAGCCCTAAAATATCATTGATGATTGAAGGTGAAAAGTTGATAAATTTGCCTCTAACATACACAGTATGGAACATGGGGGAAGAGGGTTTGTCTAATCCTTTGGACATGTTAGCATAAAATTCATGAGCCAGCTTACGAAAAAAGGGTATAGGGTGATCAACAGTCAAGTATAAACCACTCTCCTCAAAAAATTTATCTGCTTTGATACACATCCAAGCCCTTTCATCAATACCTTTGATGTAATTAATCATCTTAGACTTCCAAATCCCTTTCAAGTGTAATTACATCAAAGGATGTGTGGGCATTTGTGAGACACATCCTTTAATGTAATTGGTTCTCTTGGGTCTTGATAAATTTTTTGAGGAGAGTGGTTTATACCTGACTGTTGATCACCCTATACCCTTTCTTCCCAAGCTGGTTCATGAATTTTATGCTAACCTGTCCAAAGGATTAGAAAAACCCTCTTCCCCCATGTTTCATACTGTGAACTCTTGAGTTGTTTGAAGCTTCCTATCTACACGAAATTTTCAATGAAATATTTATATATTTGTTAATATTGTAAATCACAACTGTAGGCTTAGATAAAATTGTGGGAACTTTTAATTGTGGATGTGTGGACAGTTGTGAGACACATCTGTACTCACATCTGTGAACTGTTGAGTTGTTTGAAGCTTCCAAGCTACACGAAACTTTCAATTGGTATCAAAGCCAACTCTCAAAATATTATTGAGTGTTGATCCAAAAAGTGTAGTCACAATGGAATGCCAAAATCATCAAAACAGGCCTCCTGTCTTGGATGGCACAAACTTATCTACTTTGATACACATCTAAGCCCTTTCATCAATTACATAAATAAAAGATATTTACAATATTAACAAATATATAAATCTTTCATTGAAAGTTTCGTGTAGCTAGGAAGCTTCAAACAACTCAACAGTTCACAGTATGGAACATGGGGGAAGAGGGTTTGTCTAATCCTTTGGACAGGTTAGCATAAAATTTATGAACCAGCTTGGGAAGAAAGGGTATAGGGTGATCAACGGTCAGGTATAAACCACTCTTCTCAAAAAATTTATCAAGACCCAATTTAGAGAAGGTTTCCCTGTCTCTCTTCATCTCCATAATAAAGGCTTTATTAACTATTTGACCCATCCTATCAGAGGCATCAACAGATAAAAACATAGATGAAATGGGTTTTAAAACAGTAGAGATAGTAAGGGTTTTAGAAATACCCTTTTGAGCTTTCTACATGGTGGATGTGCGCTTGGATGTGTGCACATTTGCAGGCACATCCTTTGAAGGTGAGGGCACCTTCTCAGGTTCAGCTTCAGGCTCATCATCAGAGGGGGCATCAAGGGATTGATCTTCCTTTTCTTGGTCCAGCTCTTCACGACCCAGCTTGTAGTTTTCATCCTCAGCAGTGTCATCACTTTCATAGCTTCCTTCAGAATCTTCAGCCTCTTCAACAATAGGCTCTAAATCAGCTTCAGCTACCTTCTTTTTTCCTTTCAGCTCAATCAGCAGGTTTGCAAGGGGTTCCTCATCTTTGTCTACTAGTGGAGCAACAGCTGGTGGAGCACTTGGCTTTCTTGTTCTGATTAGTTGTTGTTCTTCCTTTTCTTCCTCTTCATCATCACAGGCAATGGCTGTGGATGGTTTGCCTCCAGGCTTCTTTAAGTTTTTGGCCTTATTATTGCCCCTGCTCTTCCTTTGGAAACCCCCTAACCAAAAATAGGAAGTTACCTACCTCTAAACCAAAGGGGAACCTTGTCAATTTTGTACCCCCAAGAAATCTACGAAGATCTCACAGGGTTAGAAGGCTCTCTGAGGCTGATTTATGGTTCAACCGTTGGTTGAGTAACAGGAGGTAGATGAGGAATGGGGATATTTGGGGATGATGGAGCAGTAGAGGGTTCCAATGTAGGGGAATTAGAGAGAGGGATTTTCATTGAAGAATTAGACGAGGATGATGAAGGGGGTACCTCGAAAGCGAAATTAGGTTTTGCAGGTTAAGATGGAGCTGGTTGATCAGCTATGGCAACAAAAATAGGCTCAATGTCGAGCACATCCTCCTCACGAATTTCTTTAAAAGACGCCATTGATTCTGCAAAAGCTTGTTAGGTAGAACAGGAGAAAGAGAGATTAATGTTGTGTGTGCGTGTGAGTAATTATGGAAGAAGGAGAAAAAGGTTTAACAAGGGTTTAAGGGGATGGGATGGATGTGAGGGCAATTTAATACACACAACTCCTCCTTTCCAATTGATTTAAGGAAGCCTTCTCAAAAAAGGTCTCACACAGCCAAAATTCCACAAAGATCCTCCAACGGCTATAACCCTTTGATATTTCCACACACAACAAACCTTGAAAAATTAGGAATTAGAATAAATCAAAATTTTGCCACTTTTTATGGAAACAAAAATCACTTCAGCCATATCTTTTTCAACTGAATCCCTTTTTAAAATTGTCCTTCTTTTTCAAATAAGGATTGATACACACCTTTCTTTTTCATGGGAGATTTTGAAAAACAAAAACATGTTAAATCAAGAGTAAATTAAGAATAAAAATAAATTAACTAACATATTTACAAAGCACCCTATATGACCTTAATATGCATAATGACTAGCATGATGCAACACACAGGTGAAGGAAAAAATCTCAGCTCACAGATGTGGCATAGGATGTGAGTCACATTTGGGGACACATTTAGATCACAAAAAGTCAATGAGTAATAATCCAATCTGCACAGCCTCTAGGATGCATCCACCCATTATTTATCATAGATATTTGTATTTGAGTAGCTTTCACTTTTCTTGAATCCCAAAGATAGCCCTTTTTCCCAATGATCTTATCAAGTTTGATTTCAAGATTTATTATGAGAATCACTTGATCACAATGGTTTGGCTTTATACTGAGTGTGAAGCAGCTATTTCTCATTGATTTTAAAAGCACCTACTGTGAGATAACTAATAAGATTATATCATGTTATCAAAAGACAACAAGAATAGGAAATGTCCACAATTAAGTGATCAATAAAAGTCAAAGATGTAAGACTCACAAGTGACCACACTGAGATATTTCGTGCAAATGCATGATAGATATATATCTATCTATCTATCTTTATATATATATATATATATATATATATATATATATATATATATATATATATATATATATATATATATATATATATATATATATACTCCCTCCGTCCACATAGTTGCTTCACAGTTACTGTTTGCGCGGGAATTAAGAAAAAAAATAATGATATAAATGTTGTGAGTGTAAAAATAAAATAAGAGAGAGAATGAGTGGAGGGAATAGTAAATTATAATGGTGTTGTGAGTATTAAAATAATGTAGGAGAGAGAATGAGTGGGGTAGGGTTAATATTTTAATGATATAAACTTTTCATTTTAAGTAAAAAAACAAAGTGTGAAGTATGTATTTGGACACCCAAAATAGAAAGTGTGAAGTAAGTATGTGGACGGAGGGAGTATATATATTCAGTTAGATAATATACAGATGTGTTAGAGGATGTGTGCACGTTTTGGCGCACAACCTTAAATATCACACAAGCCAAGAGACTTCCTCAAGGTGGAAAATCTCTCCAAATCTAATGCCTTTGTAAATATATCAGCCAATTGATTTTCAGTCCCAACAAATTCCAGACACACAGTTTTTTGTTCTATAAGATTCCTAATGAAATGATGTCTAATATCAATGTGTTTTGTTCTAGAATGTTGGACAGGTTTTTAGATGTGTCTAAGGCACTTTTGTTATCACAAAAAGCAGTCAAAATTTTGCTATTCAATCCATAGTCTTTCAGCATTTGATTCATCCATAGCAGTTGTGTGCAGCAACTTCCAAGGGCAACATATTTAGCCTCTGCAGTGGATAAAGACACACAATTCTGCTTCCTACTGTACCAAGAAACAAGGTTGTTCCCTAGGTAGAAACAACCACCTGTAGTACTCTTCCTATCATCACTAGCCCAATATGAGTCTGTATAGCCAACCAAATTGGTGTTAGTTTCCTTAGAATAGTGAAACCCTAGGTTCACAGTCCCACTAACATATCTTATGATTCTCTTCAAGGCTTTAAGATGGACACCTTTGGGTTAGCTTGATATCTTGCACAGAGATACACACTATACATGATGTCTGGTCGACTTGCAGTGAGATACAACAGACTTCCTATCATGCTTCTGTACAAGGTTTGGTCAACACTCTCACCATCTGAGTCATGGCTCAGCTTTTGAGAAGATCCCATTGGAGTTTTGAGATGTGAGGAATGTTCAAGCTCAAACTTTTTCACAAGGTTCTTGGCATATTTGGACTGAGAGATGAACATGCCTTCTTTAAATTGCTTTATATGTAGGCCTAGAAAATAGTTTAACTCTCCTACCATACTCATCTCAAATGTTTAGGTCATGCTTTCCACAAACTCAGTTAGCATAGAGCCAGAATTTGACCCAAACACAATATCATCCACATAGATTTGTGCCACAAGAATCTCCTTTTTATTTTTCCTCACAAACAAGGTTTTGTCTACCTCACCCCTCTTGAATCCTAGGTGAAGCAAATGGTAAGTCAACCTACCATATCAAGCTCTAGGGGATTGTTTTAGCCCATACAGAGCTTTCTTCAGTTTATACACATGGTTGGGATACTTGGAATCCACAAAACCTTTAGGTTGTTTAACATAGGCTTCCTCATTCAATACCCCATTTAGAAAGGCACTCTTAACATCAATTTGATGAAGAGTAAGCTTGAGGTAGCAAGCAATGGCCAACAAGAGTGGAATGGACTCAATTCTTGCCACGGGAGCAAAAGTCTCCTCATAATCAATTCCTTCAATTTGGGTATAACCTTGAGCAACTAGCCTAGCCTTATTCCTAGTAATCACTCCCTGCTCATCAGTTTTGTTCTTGAAAATCCATTTGGTTCCTATGACATTTCCATGAGAGGGCCTAGGGACAAGGGTCCAAACCTCATTCTTTTCAAATTGAATCAACTCTTCTTGCATAGCAAGAATCCAGTCAGCATCTTTCAGTGCTTCAGTCATATTCTTAGGTTCAATCTTTGAAACAAAGCAGCAAAAACTTACCTGGGAGTATGCTGATGAGCAACTCCACAAACCAGCCAGCTTTCTATAGTCTACCTTGTCTTTCTGCCTTGTTCTCACTTGAGCATGCACATCTCCCACAATTTGTGTAGTGGGGTGGTTCTTCTGGATTTTAGAGGGAATATCTCTTGATCTATCCACACACCCATCCACATTATCTTCTGAAGCATCATCCTGATCAGATTCAGAGGAACTGTCCTCAGTTTCAAAATTTTGAGTGGATGTGGGAGCAGATGTGGGTTCAGATATGGATGCAGATGTGTCCACATCCTTGGTTACATCCTTTGCTGTTTCAACAGGTTTTTCAATTCTGGCAGTTTTTGTTGGTTCTTCAGCACATGTTTCTGTATCTTTCTAGTCCAGTAAGCAACCTGAAACATCATCCTCAGCAGTCTTGAGGTTAAGATCAAGTGAGTCATCAAAAACAACATTAGCAGATTCCATAATGGTTTTTGTTTTTAGATTAAAAACTCTATAAGCTCTACTATTGGTGGAGTATCCCATGAAAATTTCTTTATCACTCTTTGAATCAAATTTGGACAGGTATTCCCTATCATTAAGGATGTAGCATATACACCCAAACACATGAAAATACTTTAGGTGAGTTTCTTTCCAAGAAGAATTTGATTTGGTGTTACTGTGCTACCAATCCTAAGAAACACTCTATTGCCTATATGACAGGCAGTATTCAAAGCTTCTGCCCAAAATTTTTTGGACAAATTTTTGGAACTTAGCATAACCCTAGCCATTTCTTGAAGAGTTCTATTCTTCCTTTCTGCAATTCCAGTTTCCTGTGGAGTGATTGGTGCAGAAAATTCATGTGTGATTCCCTTGGAGTTACAGAAGGCAGTAAACTTTTAGTTCTCATATTCAGTGTCATGGTCAGATCTAATCCTAACAGCCTTCAGACCATAAAGATTTCTAACCCTTTTATACCAATTTTGAACTCTCCAATGGTTTTAGATTTCTCTCTTAAGAACATCACCCAAGTATACCTAGAGTAATCATCAACACACACAAAGGCATACTTTTTCCTACCAAAGCTTTCTACTTCAATAGGTCTCATCAAGTCAGTATGAATTAACTCCAAACACAGTCAAAATTCCCACAATTTTATCTAAGCCTACAGTGTTGGTGTCATTGGTTTTTCTATCATAGCCACTTTGATATTGAACCTCTCAGGTAAGGTCCTCAAAATCTTACTCACAAGTCTTGCATTAGAGATTGATTCTCCCAGACTTGTACATTCATTTGAAATTTCATGGATTTTTGCAGCATATGCAACTATGTCCTCTCTTTCTTCCATTCTAAGAATTTCAAACCTATCCATTAAGATTCTAAGCCTAGTAGCTTTTATACTTGGAATCCCATCACATTGCATTTGTAAGATATCCCAAGCATTCTTTGCAATGCTTTCATTAGTGATGAGTTTGTACATATTTTCAGAAACATGGCTGGAAATAGCACCCATTGCTTTCGAATTATAATTAGCAGCATGTATTTCTTTAAGAGTCCACCTCTCTTCAGGTTTCTTCTCAAAGACAGAATCACCACTCCCAGATTCAGGCCTTTTCTCCACAGTAGGAGGTTGCCAGGCCACAAGGATACACATCCAAGCCCTTTCATCAATACCTCTGATGTAATTACGCATCTTAGACTTCCAAAGAGAATAATTTATGCCATCCAAGACAAGAGGCCTGTTTTGATGATTTTGGCATTCCATTGTGACTACACTTTCTGGATCAACACTCAGTAATATTTCGAGAGTTGGCTCTGATACCAATTGAAAGTTTCGTGTAGCTAGGAAGCTTCAAACAACTCAACAGTTCATAGATGTGAGTACAGATGTGTGGATGTGGGCCCTCGAGATCGAACCGTTTTATAGGGTCGCCGTTTCACCTCAGTTTGAAGACACCGGTTTTATTGAAAAAACGGAGTCGCCACGCCATTTTGATTTCCTCAAAACTTTGAAAAAAAGGATAAGAGTCCGGAGGTTAAGTTACTCCTTAGGAAGAACGAATCGCGTTCACCCAAGGAGCCTTGCAAAAGCAAGTCTTCCTAGATACGAAGTTTGTGCTTGTTTGTGCGTTTGTGTGTGTGTTGTGATTTGAAAAAGGGAGGAAATGTGCCAAGTTATCTATCGGACATATAAACCATATAAGAAGGTTATAGCTCGGGATTCCTTGGATTTGATGTTTTTGGGATTTTGATCCCGTGCTCATTTTGGACTTGTGATCATCATTACGTGACCTTTTTACCCTCCCGTTGGATTAATCAACCATAGTAGGCGTAAGAGCCTTAATTGGTATGTCTTAAACCAACTTTCTTTGGGGGCTTGGTTACATGTGATCGAGAGAGGGACACCTTTGAAAGTCCAAGAATGAGACTCTTTAGAAAAGGAAGAGTCTTTGCCCATCAATCCTACATCTTGAGACGATTGAGCTTCGAAGGGACATTTATGCTCATCTCAAGTGATAATCGGAGATGTCGGGACTAAGATCCGTCCGCTTCTAAAGGGACTACGACTATTGCATTTTAGTGGCGGAAATGATATAAAGATGAGGTCTTTACACCTATCCACACCACGGGATGCTCCAAGAACCAAGGGGACTAGGGAAAGGGGTATAAAGATTGGATCTTTATACTCATCCTATGTCTTTCGTGCCTTAAAAGGCTACTAGACAATCCTCGGAGAGTGATCCATTCTTAAGGGACATGGGGGAAATGACATTGAAAGTAAAGATTGCATTTTTATGTAAAAATAAAGGGACATCACATCATCATGTGGTGGATCTTCCCTAGAACAAGCCACGTGTGGACCCTTGTTCATCCTTGGGAGAGGATCCCCGATGAATCCTTTGTGTGGGGGAAATGATATTTAAAATAAAGATTGAGATCAGATTACAACTGAAAATAAAGATTGAAATCAGATTACAACTGAAAGAAGGAAGTTTCTGCAAACTGGCCAATGTTGTCGCGTGACACAGGACTTGCATGGCAAGTTGTGTCGCGTGACACCTCTAGCCATTTGCAGAGACTTTTACAAATGAGATTTACAGACATAGCAAGGCAATAATATGGTCAAGTTACACCATAGATGGATCTCAGGGAGCTCATACATCAATAACAAACATTTTAAGAGGGTGTGGATATGAGGGATCCACACTCATCTCGAATGTTCATGCAAAATAATATTAAGCCAATTCGATTACATGTAATAATATGAAAACAGCTAGTGATCTAAACAATCTAAGATTAGAACATGCAATCCTAATCCGAATGCATCATAATCAACACATTTAGTATGGAGATCTCATGTAGAAGAAGATAGAGAGAGAGAAAGGGAGAGAGAATCGTTACCCTTGATGACCACGACTCCTATATCAAGTTAGATATAGGAGCCTTCAAATATCAGCTTTAGGAACTGATATTCAGCTCAGGTGAATCCAACTTAGAGACTTCAATGTGTGTGTGTGAAGTGTGTGTTGGATTGTGTGTGATAGTGAGAGGATTGGGAGAGAAATGGATGAGATTTAGATGGGTTGTGTGTATATAGACTAGTGCGTGCGTATCTGGAGTGATTTCAGCAGAGTAACATTAAGGGGGCTGGAAAAGGGATCCCAAAATGAGAGGGGCAGCCTCTGATTTATAGCTGCATGGAGCTGGCTGTGAGCGTCGTGATTGATTTTTTGAGTCGCCACCTATATTATTGTTTGGAAAACATAGAAAAACCATTTTTTGAAAGAGATTGGGTTCGGGGCTTAGGTTATGGAATGGATAGGTCAAGGAGCATCCATTCCACCCAATCCGGAGATCGGTCTTGCTAAAGAAAAGAGAGGTTTTTCGAAAAGAAGAAGATTTCAAATATAACAAATAAATATCCATTTAACGGGGTTAAATGGAATGTAGGATCGATTGCTTCGAGACCGTCCCCATGATTTGGAGAGGCTCTAGGCCGATCCTAGATTCAATAGATTTATACCACTCTAATAATCAATTAGAAAGGGATTTAGGAGATTACCTTGCGTGAGGTGATTTGGGCAGAGTTTTGACTCAAGTTTAGAATCGAATCTTGATACGGACAGAGCTTCGCCTCAGTCCTTGACTTGGATCTTGATGTTTGTTTATCAACAAGGTTGACAAACAAACTTTGAGGTGATTTTTAGGGTGATTTTGTAGGAATCTTTCAGGGAAAGAAACCAACAAAATATGTGTATGTTGTGAAAATTCGTGGTTCCTTGAACCTTGGAAGTCACCAAGTATTTATAGGGGTTGGAGAAGTGTTGAAGATGAGATCAAACACTTCAAGAAGCTTCCAGACTCCAAACTCTATTGGTTGGCCGGATGGATGAAGTTTTATCCCGAAAAGAGGTTGAAATCGACGAGGAAACTGTCATCTGCATGCTGCAGAGGGACAATATCTCCCGCGAGACACGCCATTCCGCGGCGAGATATTGTTCCTGTGGACAATTCTGTCCTTCCCTCGCTGTCTCGTATGTAGTTTAGTCCAAACTAACGGTGGTTAGTTAAAACTTAATGAAACATGACGAAATGGTGGATTTCTACTTCTTGACTCAAAGCGAGACTTAGAGTGGTATAAATTTGATCTGATGTGTTCAGAATGGGGTGTCTACACTGGCCAAGTATGTCGCGCGACTATACAAGCCATAACCGTCTTCTTTCTAGAAACATGCAAGGTGGCAGATTCTGGAATGCTCTTTCCAGCGAGGTCCTGCTTGGAATTTTAATTCCTAGCAAGTCCTTCCTCCCTTGGAAAGTTTGGAAAAGTTCCCGAATCGCCCCTGAACTTTATGAAAATTTGGGGAATTGCCATGAAACTTAACCGGAAGGCATGAGCCAGATTTGGGTACTTACAAGATGTGTCTCACAACTGTCCACACATCCACAAATAATGCAGCAGAATAAAATAATAAAACAAGAATTATATAAGTTAACTGGTTTTGAACCCAGCAAACTAGGCTTATGCCCAAAAACTTTTCACTATTAAAAATTGTGTTGTTACAAAAACACAGATTAGTGAAAACTAAAAGACGAAAATACTAAACAAGTTCTAATCACCTTCTATGACAAGAACAGACTCTCTTTCCCAAGTAGACTCTATTCTAATCAGAAGTAAAACAAAGAACTTGACAAAAACCCAGATGTGAGTTCAGATGTATGTCACAGCCTTCACTCACAACCTAAATTGACAATGTTGAAAACCGTGAAGAGCAAAAGTATTTTTCTCTCTAAAAACCGTGTCTTCTCTTGTGCTGGTCTCTTTGTATTTATATGCACCTTGAGAAGATCTTCACGCAATCAACAGCTTTCCTTTTGTGAGTTTCCAAATCCTACAAGGAAACGTGAAGCACACTCACAAGGAAAGATCTTTTGTTAGTAGGTTAGACCTAATATAAATATATGTACATAAATAAAAGATATTTACAATATTAACAAATATATAAATCTTTCATGAAAGTCCCAAAATCAACTTACCATTTTTGATATTGATTCGAAATAAGGAAACACTTTGTTTCCTAAAAACACACTCTTTCAAATCTGCCGGATGATTTAAAATTGATAGGCAAGTCCAAAAGGGGGAAAGTAGTGGGAACTAATCGGTTTTCGAAAGGAAGGAAATCCAATTTAGGGATTAGTGCGGGACACTTTGTAAAGAATACGCCTTTTGTAGAGGCGATGCGGGAAGCATGGATTTGCCGAAATCGGGGATTAGATGCAATGGAAAGCCATTGTTTGGAGACGATTTTGAACCTGAGAATTGATTTTATGGGTAATCGGAGCAAGATTTCGGTGATTAGGTCTAAGTTGAAGCCCATCCCCATTGCCGGAGCGGAGATGTCAGATAGATTTGGTGTGGTGGTTTGACTACTAATATAGGGAGTTGCTTTGCTTTTCCTAATTACAGAGGGAATAGGAAAAACAGTAGGAAAGTGCTATGCGATTGGGGTGGATTACATAAATTGGGGTTGTTTGTTTACGCTTTTTACCCAAATTCCCAACGGTGTGATTTCTCTGTGTGTGTGTGTGTGGGTGAGAGAGAGGATTTTTTTCTTAAATAATTCTATTTTAAAAATTTTAATCCCAAAATAATCTACATTTAAAACTATTTGTCAAAATGACCAATTTTTTGGAGCTGCTACACGGTGTAGCGAGTTTATAATTTTGTCCGGTTAAACTCGCTACACGGTATAGCGAATTTAAATTTGCTCAATTTTATTTTAATATTTATGCTATTAAAAAAACTAAAATTTGAACTCGCTACACAGTGTAGCGAGTTCAAATTACCATAGACAACCAAACCATAGATCCAAACTTCGTCTCACTCTAAATTACAAAATAATAATATAAAAATTATGTATACTAAAGAAAACTAAATAGAAATATTATTTTTTTCATCTCAAATAAATACTTTAAAAAATGTATTTCTATAAAAAAAATTATATTTTTCATTTCAAAAATAAATATTTCTTTCTACTTAAAATGAATAACCAAAATATAATACTAATTTTTTTGTCCAAAAAAAAATGAACACTACTTCCTTCATCTCAATGAATATTTAAAAAAATATTACTCTTCATTCGGACAATGAGCTAGGTCGACTGATCTCTGCTGCTAGGCCTCGGACCTTATAATAGTTGGGCTGACCCACTAAGGAAGTGGTGGCAATAATACTTGGATAACTGGGCTTTGATCGTTGGGCCTAGCCCGTCACTTTTATTCCGTTCAGTGGCCCCCAACTTTCTAGGTGAACTTTGTCGACCAGGAAGTTATTAGAATTTTTTATGAAGCTTTATGTAGATCGCAAGTAGATGCTCGAACAACTGGTTGGTCGACCGATGATGACGTGGCTTAATCTCGACCCTAGATAGATTTGACGGCCAGATCTGCAAGAGCGCTGTTTTTCCGTAGTCATTACCTATTTTGACGTTTGGACAACTGCTCTGGGAACTGCTCTTTGCATTGATGATAGAAGTAAACCGTTTGAAGCCCTAGCTTTTCCAATTCACAAACGGATTAGGAAAGGTATAAAAGGTAAATCCCTTTCCTTTTTGATTTTTTACGAACTTTCAAACTCTGATTATATCCAGCAAGCACGAAGAGTGAAGTGGTTTTCTGATTCTGGTGCAATCGAGCGTTCGTTTCCTTCTCATTAACTTCCGTCTTCGACTTTCATTAAGGTACCCCTCGATTTTCTGTTTCTCTAGCTTTATTTCGAGCTTTTTCTTCGATTTCTTCCATGGCTCGGACCTTTAGCTACGAGTCAGGTGCTTGGTACGGATATTGCGTCACAAACCATAGAGTATATAAATGTTTAGGTGGAATATGGAAAGAGATGTCCATGGAGGAATGTGCCATTATACTGACGAGGTGGGGTTTAAAATTTAGCGAACTGGATTTGCCTGTAGGAGATAACCTGGGTGATTTTGGAGTAGACGATCAAAGGATAGTTAACTTTCATCTTTTTCACGAACTGCTAGATCACTTAGCTCTGTTCTATGTTAGGGGTCCCAATAAACCCTCATTCCTTAGAAATAAATAAGGGTTTCCAGGGGAATCTAGGTCGCCCATAGGTAGGTCGCATGTTTCAGTAGCTAGGACTGATTTCCTTGTTTCTTCTTCTTCAGATATGTCGACCCAGGACTTAGCGGGCTCTCCCTCCGGCCACATTGTGGATGCCTTTTGCTCGACCGATGTACCAGGTCGTCAAGAAAGTGGGTATGTGGCCCCCAAGCCACTTAAGGGGAAGAAAGGTTCAGAGTCAAGGTTTGAGCTTTTGTATACTTTCTTCGAGGTTAGCCAGGACGAGTATCATCTTACCCATTTTATTGAGAAATAGAGGAAGGCCCAGGAATGGGCGTATTGGTGTAAGTACCCCAATCTGGGTCGTTAATGTTCCGTCAGCCCAAATTAATGATTTATAATCATCTAGGGGCATTTTGGACATTATTTTGACAATTTAAATGAGGAAGGGCACTTTAGGAATAAAAAATAAACAAAATCTCATGGATATTTGTCATTTTCAATAAAAAAGGGAGTATTGACCAAAGATAAAATGCCAAAACTGCTTTTCTGCACTGGTCAGGCACGCTGCTTGGTTAGTCCGCGCGGACAAGATTGCACCTACAATCTTGTCCACGCGGATAAGATCATCACCCAGCAACCCTATAAATTCAGCTCTTCCCCCTCAGTTTCAAGAGGTCAAAATTCATAAAACTTACTGTTACTCTGCCCAAATTCACCCTCAAACAGCCATTTACACTTTCAAAACTAAAAATCCACACCATATCCATCCTCAAATCCATCCCAAAATCACTTTTGACCCTTGAAATCCTTCAAACCCTAGATACAACCCAAGAACCATTGGAAAACCCTTACTCTCCCTACTTAAATCTCTCTTGTTCATACTCTCATTTCATATCTTGAAGATGTGACTTTGTTTGTTACTTACTTGTTCATCCCCTTCCCCTTTGTCCTAAGGATCCAAGAGGATCTCCATGGAACCCATTTCCATGGATGATCCTCCAAAATGATCCACATTCCCTTTTATTTTATGTCATTTCTGCACTCCCTTTTTTATACTTCTTGGTACTTGCTTGTTTGACCAAGAAGATGGTTACCTTGGAGTTCATCTCCATGGATGACCACTTCAAATGGTCCATATTTCATGTCTCTTTACATTTTAGCCTTTACTTGCTTCCTTGACCTACATATGGTCATCTTGGAGTCAATCTTCATAGATGATCATCTCAAATGG
The DNA here is from genome assembly GCA_022495995.1 of Adenophora triphylla var. japonica. Taxonomy (NCBI): domain Eukaryota; kingdom Viridiplantae; phylum Streptophyta; class Magnoliopsida; order Asterales; family Campanulaceae; genus Adenophora; species Adenophora triphylla. Next base: position 197,995 of record JAFEMH010002142.1, on the reverse strand, counting down.
TCAACATTATCTATATTTCTTGCAAATTTCCCTCCCCTTATCCAAGATGCTCACCTTGGAACATTTTCCTTGGATGAAAATCAACACAAAATGGGTCACACAAGATGTACAAGATACACTTGAGTATAGGTTTCAAGGTTGGTCTTCCTATGACAACCTTAGAAACCTTCCTCTAAAAGTTGATACATCTTGACCTAACCCCCTTTGTTAACTTAATTTTTATGTCAAAACCCCCATTCCCAAGCAAATGAAATGCTCACAAAGTCCCAACGTACCCCCGGTATGACTTGATTAAGTGGATTCATCATCTATGACCACTAATCCAAGTCTAGGGAAAGAGAGGACAAGCATGGATGCCAAAAATCCAAATCCCCTTTCATTTTCTGTCTTTCAGTTACAATTCCAGTTAAGTCCTGTAAATCCAGTTAACTTTCTGGAAATTACAGTGACTAAACTGGAAACTGTAAAATATTTATATTGCATGTTATCCCGCGCGGACAAGATTGTACTACAGTCTTGTCCACGCGGATGATAGTGTCATTTGCAAACAGTCCCTCAATTTTCTATTATTTTTAGTTTAATCACTGCTTTCCAACTGTTTTTCCAGTTCAGTCCCTAAAGTCCCAAGTATTTTCAGAAAAACCCCTTTTAAACACACACACACACACACAACAAAATTTTTCAAGTGAGGAAGACTCGTCGTATGAGGCATTCCGGGTGAACACTAACGTTCTTCCCGTAATGTAACGTGACCTCCGAACTCATTTTGGGTATTTTTCAAAGTTTTGGCCCTTAAACTAAAAACGGCGTAGCGACTCCGAAAGCATTGATTTTTTCCAAAACGATTCCGAAAAAGAGAAAAAAGGAAAAAACAAAAATATTCGCGGATGCACATCATCACAGTGGAGACTCCGCTGGGGAAGTAAAAAGGGTTTTTTTTAAATAATAATAAAAAAAAGATACTCAGTATATAGGTGGAAACCATTAAATTTCCTCTTCAACGCCTCCGTACGGAGTCGGGGATAAACTATGGGTGAACAATGCCACGTACCGATGTCGTTTAAAAAAAAAAAACTTTTGTGGGTCAAGCTTCTGTCCCAACACTTGAAACTTTTTGTTCTGTGTGTGTGTGTGTGTATTTTTCCCGCTATGCTTTGTTGTTGTTTTGATCGTCCCGGGAAAAAGTCAAAATTTTGACTGTCGAATCCGTTTCTTTAATTGTTTGAATTTTATGTGTTTATGTGCTTATGTGCTTGCATGTTTTCAAAAAAAAAAAATTAAAAAAAAAATCTTTTTCTTGCATGCATTAATCTTTTAAAACACATTTGAAAATTTCTTTTTTTACTCAAAAAATGAAAATAGACTGCCGCACACTACGCGCACGTTGACCTTACACTGCACACTACGTCCTTAACCCGGGAAATCTCAGTAGCAGCCTGGGAGGCCTTCCTACCCCTCTCGGTGCGAGCTCGGGATGACCCAAACAGCCATTGGTTTACCCTCGTGTCGACCCTGCACTTGTCCGTGATACACTTTGTCCGAGACTCAGTTGGTTTTTGGTCCGGTCCGTGTCAGACTGCGCAGTGCATGTCCCGTAGTAGGTCAAATCCTAGTCAATGTTCCAAGTCAGGATCCCCCCGGACCTAACTCAGTCGAAGCCATGCCGGTTTTCTGTCATGAACTTTGATTCGATCTTGACTGGAGCTCGGACTTTGACTTTGACCCGCACGGTTCATACACCAGCTCCCAGTGCGATACCGAGTCATCTAGGATTAAAGCTCGATCCATGCCTAATTACCGCTTAACCAACAACGGGTCAAGATCCCTTGTGGACTATTATCAGTCGGAGTCATGTCGATTTTCCGTCAGACACTCTGACCCGATCTTGATTCCCGACACAGGCTTCACCGGTAATTTACATCGAAGGCGCGTTAAGACTCCATGATCCGCCAGACCTTAGGTACGTTTTCCTTTCCGGTCGATGGGACCCGCTTGCCCTACGGACCCTTGTTCGAGGTTACAGGTTGAGGGTCCGCAGGCGTAGTGATGGGTTCCACTGATCCAGGACTTAGAGTAGTTTGCGAAAAAGAAGAGCAATCTTTTCCAACCACTTAGGTTTTAATAAAACACGTTTTAAGTAAATGGGAACAAATAACTGCATGTTGCATGAGCCCTGAGCCCAAACACCTACCCTTTTTTTCTTCCACCCCAAAGTTTGAACCTCCCTTATATCATCCTCCTGCAGCACCTCGCAAGGCTTGGGTACGGACACCGGGTCACTGTCTGATTAGTTGGGAAGAATCAAGTGCATCATCAGCTTCACCGTTTGCTTCGACTCCGATTTTTAGAATGTCTGCATCAGCTGGTAACAATGAGGACAACACCACCCCGCCTCCCGGGACTCCCCATACAGAACAGCAGTGGAATCAGTTGGCTGAACAAATGAGACTGCGATAGGAAGCACAGATGAATAGCCTTATGGAGGCTATTAGGAGCCATAGTTTGGCCGCCAGTCTCAATCCAGATGGCACTTTCACCGTGGAAGAAGAGGAGGACCCCAATCCCACTCTTGGTCGCCCTGACTACTCCAGGATGCCACCACCAGCCTCCTATGGTACTACTACCGGAGCCCATGCTTCTCGATCTACGAGTCAGCCAGCTCCCCAACCATAGACTACTGGGCCCATCCAGTCTTGCGGGACAAGCCAGTTCGCAGTTCCTTATTAGGGACAAAATCAGTACAGAATGTCTTCCCATGGTTGGGGGTACCTCAAAATGCCGTAGCAAGTTGGGATCCCGCCTCAGTTTGGAACCGATCAACCCAGACCTTCACAACAACAGTTTAGAGTACCACAACAATAGTTTGGAATGCCGCCACCACAGTTCGGTCTAGGGCAACAGTCAGGTGCCCCTCTTCTAGATGATGTTGGTCCAGCTGCCCCAAACACCTCACCAGCTTCCACAAACCCATTTCTCACTCATGGTCCAATGGGCCAGCGAGCCCTCATCCCAGTCTCATCAGAATCACCAGGACCGCAGTGCCCTCCCGGCTATACACCCTCGCCACAGCCTGCATTTAAGACTACTTATGAGTCTCACCCAGGAAACCCGAGCTACCTGGCTACCTCAGGTCTGCCACCACCCTCTTTGCCAGTTGGAAGCCAACAGCAAGCCGCTGGGTTTTACCCCTTTACCCAGGGTCCTACTTACACTCCCCAGGGCAATTTAGGCCAAGGACAGGTTTTCACTTATGTCCTGGGTCCGGCCATCCCCTCCACCAGTGTGCCACCAATGGTAACTTCTCTCTCCAGCACAGTCACTAGTTTGAATGCCACAGCTCCACCACAGGACCCTCGCCTGGCCTGGTTCATGGAATAACACAAGGAAATAAAAGCACAGATTGCCGAGCTGATAGGAAAGAAGGCTGCTCTCCGGCCCACAGATCCTGATTCTATTGTGCCTTTACCCTACAAGTTCGTGATGCCCAGTTTAGAACTGTTTGATGGAACGGCCTGCCCAAAAACCCATATGGATACCTATACCTTAGCTATGAAGGCTAAAGGATGCACAAACCAGTAGCTGGCCGATTACTTCAGCCTCTCTCTGAAACTAGGGGCTCTGAAATGGTTCTTCCGGCTGAAACCCGAGTCTAGAACCACTTGGGAACAGATCACCAACGCCTTCACCGAAAAGTATAAGGCCAACTTAGAATGGGAAATGAATCGGGTAGACTTGCAAACAACTGTGCAACACCCTGATGAGAACATTGGCGACTTTTACAAACGTTGGAACCTTAAGCTGAGTGAAATGGCCATTCCTCCTTCTGATGAAGAACAGCTGGATATCTTTCAGTCATGTTTGAAGCCTCACTTAAGAGCATCCCTTAGCAAATTCCACTATCCAGATATGCGTGCCATGGTCAGCTCTGGGGCCAAGTTTGAAAAGGCCTACAATCAGCAACAAGCAACTGCCCCTACTTACCGGTACCAAGCCACCATCGCCAATCCTGTTCCTACCCAACCCAAGGGCAAAGAAGTTGTTAACTTTGCCGGACAAAATTGCAACAATTCCACTCCTTTCGTGCCTAAGAAAGTCGAGACGCCCAAGCCTCAGAATATAAGGTTCAGTAACTTCAAAATGCCCCTGAGTGAAGTCTTCAGAGGACTGGTCAAGGAAGGTTTGATTCGACCTTTGGATAATTACCAGCCCAGGGATCCCAGCATCCCTCTGGACACCACCAAACATTGTGCTTTCCATCAGTACCACGGGCACCTTACTGACGATTGTATAGTACTAAGGAAGGTTATACAGGGGCTAATTGAAAAGGGAAAGCTAGAAGTACCCGAGGGTCCCAACACTGTCAACAATCCATTCCCTAGAAACAAGAACAGGGTGAACATGATTGAGATTGGAGAGCCCTCTCACGCCAAGAAAGGTTTGCATGATGAGCCAGACGAAAACTTCCAAATACCCCTAATTAACTTGGTTGAGGATCCCGAATTTGGATTCCCACTCAGCCTTGGGGATGAGGGACAGGCTGATTCCCCCTGGTCCCATATTAGCAGCTCTCTGCTCGACTATGAGGTTCGCTACTTCTTTGAAGAAGGGATAGCTGAAACTGAAGAACTGGGGCCATTCAGGTCAAACTATGACAAGACCATTTACACAAGGTGGTTAGAGAACTCAAGGAGAATTGAACAAGAGAGCTTTATACGGGCACCCGTATTAAGGCTTATTAGTAAAGAGGTCGAAGCACACCTTGAGTTAGTACATTTCTGTAAAATGGTCCTGGGAGAAGCCGAGTACAATCCTAATGATAACAAAGGTGAAGGCTCAGATAAGAAGGATTTCTTCCATATACTCCCTGGGGTCAAATATGTACCACCGCCTTTCGCCCTTCTCCCACAGTTCCTGGGAGGAAAAGCTGAGTCACAATTGCCACTTTCAGCACTGGGAGCCTATGACAACTTATGCGGTTGCACACACCCATCCTCTCCTAACAGATATGATCGGCGCTCTCTCTTAGCCGAAGTCCGGATGGTATGGGAGAATGATGATGATTCTGATGACAGTGACGATGACTCTGACGATAGTGATGACGACGAGAGTGAAAAATCAACTGAACCACAAGACCCAGAATCAGTTTGGAACAATCACAATGGACATGACCGTATGGGTGCCAGGCACAATGGTTGGTTGTCGGCCAGTGACGATGAAGAGCCGCTTGAAAATGTGGATCAGGAACCAATGGAAGATGACCCCTATGAGGAGTTTATCTCAAGGTGCAACTGTGGTCAGTGTCCAAACACGTCAGAGGATGAGGAGCAACTGACCCCATCTGAAGAGGAATACGAATCTGAAATCCTGGAGCACAAAGTCCCCTATGAAAAACTAGTAGGTGAATGGAGAAGTTTCACTGAAGCACTAATCAAAAAAGCAGGCTTTCAGCCTCCAGCCGACAATGAGTTTGTGAATGTCATTGGATCCCTCTCTTCCTCCCCCAGGATGGACGGCATCACTATTATAAGAGTCACTACTGAACCTCTCGAGCATACTGAGTGCTTAGAATCGCTAAAAATGGTCATGGATCTGGAAGCCACCCCATTTGCCTTCATACCCATGGACCCCTACGACGCCTTTCCGAGAACTCCTCATTTGGACTCAGGTGTCATGAACCCCCGCTTTAGGCCAGACAAACGGGCATTGCCAGTCCTTCACTTGTGGTTGCTCAACTTGCAAAAATGAGAGAATGTTGGTGTACGATGACATGGAAGCCGACAGTCAGAAAATTGAAGGAACTTTGGGGAACGACTACGTAACCGAAGACATGAAAGCCATGAATTTTCCTGGGGCTGAATACGTAGATGTCATGGAATTCAACACTGCCTACCATGCTCTGGGGAAGGGATTCTCGAGCATCCGATCTAAGCATATAGTCGAAAACCTGCTAGAAAAGGGGAGACTGACTCCTATCTTCCCCAATGAGAAAGTAACCATTGTCAGATCAAGTCCGCCCGAAGGCAAAGTAACAATCCTCGTCAGGATTACCAGGGAAGAAGTCACTTTTCCCAAGTGTATCTCAGCCCTGAGAGAGGTTTTGGACACTGGCATGATACCTGATGCACCTCCCACACAGAATGCCATAATTATCTCCTGCGCGAGTATTATAGAAAGGAGCCAGGACTACTGCGTAATGTCAGAGGCGAAAGGGAAAAGCCACCAATCCCTGGAAGTAACGACTCCTTTTGTATGATAACTATGGGCAAGATAAGCCATGATCACGAGGATGAATCGTAAGACGCCCTCGCTCTGTGGGCTATCCAAGGAACAACAGCGCAAGCCCAGGCTTAAAAACCCGTAACTTGGGAGACAATCTGGGAGGCCGCCCAGTCAGAAGTCAGTCATGCCCAATATCCCCGAGCTTAGCCCCTCACCATCGCTAAACTCAGGGAGACTTGCAACAAAATCAGTCATAATCGGTGGCCAGTCGCTAAGCAAGCTCCTCCTTTGACCCTAGCGGCATTAAAAGAGTCCTGTAAAGAGGCGACAGATAAGCAGAGGGAGAAGTAAACCTGTTGACTAGATCCGAGCAGATCCATCAGAGTAATCCCAAGACAGACAAGAAGTCAGCAGATCCAGCACCCAGGGAAAACTGTAACCCCTATGCCAAGACAGCTGAAACTCCTGACCCCCAGAAAGAGGACCCTGTACACACTCAGTTGAAGCAGACTCAAGCCAATATCTCTCTGTAGTCTTTACTCACATCATCTTATCCCCCACAAGTTGAAGTTAGAGGAAAGTCTGGCCCGCACACTGGTCCCCGTTGATGCTACCCCTGACGACGTGGTGCAACTAATTAGGAACATCCACTACGAAAACATAGTCACCTTCACAGACCTAGATCTCCCCCAATTTGGAGCCGATCATAATGATCCCCTCTTCATCACGGTCTATCTAGATGAACGGCATCTTCCTCGGGTTTTAATTGACAATGGGTTCGGAATAAACATCCTCCCAGCAAAGATCATGAGCCTGCTCGACATCAAGCCCACAGATCTGAAGCCTTCCTCTCTCACAGTCAAGGCCTATGACTCAATGTCTCATACTATACTTGGGGCTGCTACTTTAAACCTCTGGTTCGGCAAGAAAATGATACCCGTGGAATTCCAGGTCATTGACATCTCAATCACCTTTAATGCTCTGTTGGGGAGACCATGGCTGCACCAGGTTAACGGGGTCGCCTCGAGCCTTCATCAGTGTGTAAAGTTTGTTTCAGATGGGGATCTAACGACCATTTATGGGGACTTAGTCACTTTGGAAGGCACCGACACGGGCGGAATACCCATACTAGAGATCAAACATGATGATGATGGTTTCATGCTGGCTGGCTTCACAGTCGAGTCCCCTAAGGTCCAAGTTTGCAACGTGGATCTAACTGTCACCCGGGACAAGATCCCTCCTGCTATGAGGATGATGAGAAAGATGAATTACCTGCCTGGTCTGGGTATCGGGAAGCACCTACAGGGAACTCACAAGGTCATCGAGGTGAAGGAACAGAAAACTCGCCATGGCCTGGGATATGAGCCAACCTTAGAGGGGATTGCAAAAGAAAAAGAAATTACTCGGAAGAGAAAGGAAGCCGCTGCAGGAAAGGTCCCTTTCAACGGTCCCAAATCTCCCTCTTTCAACCTTGACATGACTGACTACTTCGTGAAAGGCACTCCACAGCTAGATGATGCCACAGCCAAAAATCCCACTCCTACAGAAGGCTGGTTGAAGCTACAGGAGAACCTCAGCAAATTCAGGGGAACCAGAGCCAATCCAGTCCAAAGAATGTTTCTCGATCTACCCAAGATACCTGGGGCTACTACCACCATGGAGAGAAAGTATACTTTCAAAGGGGTGCCAGAGCTGGTAAAGCAGTTTGAGAAGCTCAACACAGTTATCCCGACTGTCGAGGAGGCCACAAAAGATGAGTTTTAACTGGTCATGCCAAAGGCCAAGACTCCGAAATTCTCCCTAGATGAATGGGATGGTTCTGTCATGTATCAGATGTTTGGGGAAGAAGTACACATCCCAGAACTGATCGACTGGGGCTCAACGGAAGAAATGGTCGCAGTAATTGAAGCAGGAGGACAGAAGCTGCTAGATCCCTGAGCCATGGTCATACAGTCTACCATGCCCTTGAAGAATTGAGAAATTCTCTCCGGTCCGTCCGCGAGCAAAGAGGAAATGGTCACGAAGCTTGGATTGGTCCCCCGTCCCTTTGTGTCCACTTATTTCAAGTCCTCCGAGTCTCTTGTCATCGAATTCGAATCCCTAGAGTCGTCTGATGGCCTTACGCCAGAAGACTATGAAGTTGTAGCCAATGATGTACTTCCTTTTACTCTGAATGAAATGATCGACCTTTTCGAGTATCCCCTGATTGCCACTTTAACTAATGATAAATTAACTAACAACTTAAAAACGGTTAATAATGATTCACTAGATAAAGATGCAGACACACTAAATGAACAATACATTAAAGAAATCTTTAAGCAGGTTGTTGAGAAAGAGAAAAACCGAGCCCAAGCTGTTGAGGAGGTTTTGACTCGTGTGAACCTGGGAACTGCAGAAGAGCCTAAAGAGACACAGATTGGCAGTTTCTTCGACGGGCCCGAACAAGCAGCTCTGACTGAACTACTCAAGGAATTTGTGGACGTGTTTGCATGGTCTTACAAGGATATGCCCGACCTCGATCCCACCATAGTGGAATAACGGATACCGTTAGATCCAGCAGTCAAGCCAGTCAAACAGAAGCTGAGAAAGATCAAACCTGAGTGGTCGTTACAAGTGAAAGAAGAAATTGAGAAGATGCTCAAAGCAGGATTCATCCGGGTCATTGAGTACTCCACCTGGCTCTCCAACATCGTAACAGTCACCAAGGCTAATGGAAAAGTCCGATGTTGCGTGGATTTCAGAGATCTTAACAAAGCCAACCCAAAGGATGACTTCCCCCTGCCCAATATTGACAAGCTGGTAGACACCACGGCTAATTACGAGGTCAAGTCTTTTGTTGACAGTTTTGCCGGCTACAACCAGATCAAAATGGCCGAAGAGGACCAAGCTAAGACAGCTTTCACTACCCCCTGGGGAACGTACTGCTACACAGTCATGCCTTTTGGTCTAAAGAATGCTGGGGCTACCTATCAGAGGGCCACCACCGCCTGTTCCACAACATGATTCATAAAGAAATTGAGGACTACGTGGATAACATGATAGTCCACTCCAAAGGATCCGATGCCCAACACTTCATCGACTTGAGAAAATTCTTCGATCGTCTCAGAGAACATTCCATAAGGCTGAATCCAGCTAAATGCTCCTTTGGCGTCAAGCGAGGTGAAGTATTGGGGTACATGGTGACTGAATGGGGGATTGAAGTAGACCCACGGAAGATCAAAGCCATAGTCGAGATGAAACCACCTCAAACACTGACAGAAGATAAATCTTTCATGGGAAGGCTGCAATACATAAGCCATTTCGTGATCAACTAACCTCCATCTGCGAGCCTATCTTTAAGCTAATGAAGAAGAGCACATCCACTTAATGGAACCTAGAATGCCAGCTTGTTTTGAAAAGATCAAGGCATACCTTATGAATCCTCCGATCCTTTGTCCCCCTCATCGGCAAAAGCTACTACTGCTATACCTGACTGTCACAGACACCGCAATTGGGGCTATGCTGGCACAGGAAAAGAAAGACTCCAAAGTTGAAAGCGCCATCTATTTCGTGAGCAGAAAGCTACAAGGAAGCGAACTCAACTACTCAGTTTGCGAGAAGACCTGCGCAGGTCTGGTATGGGTAGTGGGAAAATTGAAGCACTACATGCAGTCTCACACAGTGCACTTGGTCTCGAAACTAGACCCCATCAAATACTTGTTCGACAAGCCCTCCCTCTCCATGAGATTGGCAAAGTGGTCATTCTTTCTGGCCAAATACGACATCACTTATGTGACGAGAAAGTCCATGAAAGGGCGAATAATGGCAGAACAACTGGCTGATTTCCCCAGTGATCAATGTCGAGGGCCTGAACCTCAATTCTCTGATGAAGGAATTTTCGCTCTAGAAGGAGAAAACCGCTAGCAACTCTTCTTTGACGGGGCATCAAACAAACGAGGGAATGGGATAGGAATGCTCCTGGTCGACCCCACTAATGAACATACTCTCGGCCATAAAGCTCAATTTTGAGGTCACAAACAACGGTGCCGAGTATGAAGCTTGCATAGCTGGGTTAGAGGCAGCCTTGGAAAGGAACATTAAGGAGTTGGAAGTGTATGGTGACTCTGCTCTCATTATCAACCAAGTGTCCAACAATTGGAAAACAATTGATCCGGGACTGCAAAAGTATCACGCCTATATGGAAGACCTCGTGGCCCAGTTCAAGGAGGTCAGTTTCCATTACCTGCCTAGAGATCGCAACAGGTTTGCAGATGCCCTGGCAACACTAGCCTCTCTTGTTGAAATACCCGAAGGAAAATCAGTCAAGCCCTTTAGGGTTAGGAGAAGAGAAAACCCAGCCTACTGCTTTGAAATCGAAGCAGAGGAGGAACTAGTAGACAACCCGTTGTATGCTCAGATTTACCAATAATTAAAAAGCGGTGAAGCCTCCTTCAAAAATGAAGACGGGGAATACAAAGAAGGGATCAAGGGAAAAAGTATGATGTCTCTGAAATGTCTGGCCTCCCATTACGTCCTTCTAGGGGATACGCTATACAAAAGGCGTTACCGAGGTCCTCTCTTACGCTGCATCAGCAAACAAAGGGCTGTCAAGCTAATGAATGGAGTGCATGGTGGTACCTGTAGCCCCCACATGAACGCTCGAGCCTTAATGCAGGTCATCCTGAGAATGGGCTACTTCTGGATCTCTATGGAAATGGATTACATCCAGTTCGTGAGAAGCTGCGACAAATGTCAGGGCTATTCAAATCTCAACCATCTGCCTCCACACGACCTCTATTGCATGACAACCCCTTGGCCCTTTGTTACCAGGGGAATCGACGTCATCGGCAAGGTTACACCGCCAGGAAGCAACGGTCACGAGTTCATCCTGTTAGCCATAGACTACTTCACCAAATGGGTCGAGACCAAGTCTTACAAAGTCCTCAATTCCAAGAAAGTGGCCCTCTTTATCAAAGAAAACATCATGTGCAGATATGGATAGCCAGCTGAAGTGCTTTCTGATAATGGCTTTCATTTCGAGGGAGAGTGCGATCGATTGTTGGCAGAGTTCAAAATAACTCGTCACAAGTAGTCTCCTTATCGGCCCCAAACCAATGGTGTTGTCGAAGCGGCAAACAAGACTCTGAAAAACATCATCAGAAAGATGGCCGTTCGAGGCAGAGATTGGCCAGACAAGCTCCACCTTTCCCTCTGGGGATACAGAACATCCGTCAGAGCTGCCACCGGAGAAACACCATTTGCCCTCACTTACGTAATGGAGGCCGTGCTCCCAATTGAATTGGAAATTCCCTCGCTCTGCGTGTTGTTGGAGAATCAGATCAACGAAGTCGAATGGCTCCAAAGTTGCCATGATAAGTTGGCCCTGCTAGATGAACGTCGTCTAAAAGCCATGGAACACACCCGTGCTTACCAAGCAAGAATGGCCAGAGCCTTTGATAAGAAAGTGAAACATCGGGACATCTGAGAAGGCAACCTCATGCTAAAAGAGAAGCCTCCAACCCACGCTAATCCACTTTGCAAATGGGAGCCCGTCTGGATCAGACCCTATGTAGTTCAGAAGATCTTTTCTGGAGGAGCCATGCAGCTCACAGACTTAGATGGAAATCCCTTCGTGCATCCAGTAAACGGAGACAAGCTCCGCAAATACTATGCCTGAAGATCGAGTCATTTCCCCTCAAAAGTGCTAAAAGAGTAATACCCAACTAGGTTGAAAACCCGAAAGGGCAGCCTAGGTAAAAAACAGGGTTGCACCTCTTTCGTCCCTCTCTCTACCTTCCCCTTATAAAAAAAAACAACAATTCATAGAGTCGAACTACGGAGACATGAGCCCCTTAGTCCACCTGTAAGAGGGGAACGTAGGCAGCCGGAAACGGTTCGGTCTAAAACATAAATAAACATCATATTTTGTCATAAACAAAATGATCGCATCTGCGTCTCGAAAAATTCTAATGCAATTCACCTGTCCATTATAGTTAAAAACTTCTTGATGAGTTCAAGCCCGGTCTACTCTTAAACTCACAACTGCGCTAAGAGAAAAGACATAAAAAATACATAACTAAAAGCTAATGTGTCTGCAAGGGCGATCAATGGGTACTCAAGGATCTAGCCACTAGTGCCAGCATCCCCCTCTGTCCTCCTCCGTCTCCTCCCGCCATGCCTTGTGTTCTTCCTAGGCACGGGAATGATGTCTGTCCTCCTCCTCCCTAGCTTCGGCATAGGGGCCAGGTCCATCAAGCCTGCCTCTATCAGAGCTCTGGTCGCCTGAGCCTCGTCTCTGATCTCCTGCCTCCTGGGTAGCATCATGGGAACCCTGTCCCTCTGTCGTTCCACTCTCATCTCGTAGTCGAACATGTCATCTCCACTCCTATCATATAGGCTAGCCCTTGCCTCAGTTCTCCTCAATACTGAAACTGAGACATCTTCTCGTCCCATCATGGCCTCATGCCTCCTCATAAGAGCCACCTGAGTCTCCCCCATGTGTCCGTCATACCAATCCAAGTACCAAGAGGACAGATAAATGCGCTTCGAAGGCCTGAGAAGGACCATAGGAGGGAAAGCATGGTACCTCCATACTCGGGAAGGGAAGGAAAATGCAGATGGATCATCCATAGGAACAGACATCACCACCCGGGTGGCAATATCATCGCAGCCCTCCAAAGGAACCTGCTCCATCCCAAACTGTCTGAGAACCAAAGTCGGAATATAGAAGGTAGACCAACTGAGCCCCGAAAGCACGACAACCGGAGATCCCTCCTGAAGCGTCCTCCTTGTCTTAATCTGCCAATGCGGAATCCACCATCGGATGTCCTGGGTACGACGCTGAGCCATCCAGAGCTCCCACGAGGCCTGATTCCCAATCTCAACTGTAACTACCCTCCTGGCAAAGGTCCATGGCTTGAATACGAGTGGAGCCTCCTGCAGGACCCCCAGCCTCTCCATCAGCCACATCGACAAAAGGAACGGGCTTCCCCCGTGCATGTACCGCTTCCCAGTAGCGAACCGATCTATAGCATGAAGGGTCTCTCCCAAGATCAAGGGAACTATGTCCCGGCCCGATCGGCAGTGCACAACAACGTCTAACAGAGACCGGTGGCACATTCCGAAGGAGCAAACCATAAACAAGGACCCGATCGCACAAAGAGCAAAGGCATCCCAATAGCAATCACCAACCACACCCAAGCCCCTAAACCTATCCGGGAGACCAGAAATGTCAAAATAGTCGGGTCCTCGAATCATACCTCGAGCTTCCTCCAGAGGAATTTGAAGGAAAATGGACAATTTGTTGGCAAAAGACATCCCTCCGGGTAAGGGAAGTGCAACCTCTTCCACCTCAGGCCCTCCAAGCAACGCCCTGAAGCCTTCAAAGGTGGAAACCATCTCATTGTAGGAAAAGCAAAGACATGCCTCCGAGTGTCCCAGAACATGACAGAAGCCCTCATCAAGTCATAATCCGGGACAAGCTCCTTGAGAGACAATAAGGACTTGATCTTGTACCTCTCCTCAAAGAAAGCCCTATTCCCATGCATGATCTCCCTAGACCATTCCTTAAACTTGTCAAAGAAGATCATATGTAATTCTTTCGGCAATTTAGGAGAAATTTTCATGATTTCCATGGCTTCTTATGGTTTTGGGTCGTGACTCCAGAAAGAACAGAGAAGAAGATGAAGTTGAGTGGTGTAAACCAAGTCTAAGGTGAAATTTAAATAACCCTGCCAGGTGTTGCCCTCATCCACGCGGATGAGATTGCAGCCTCAATCTCATCCATGCGGATAAGATTGATCCCCAGTCCAAAAACTTTTGTGACAACAATGAAAACTGCTTGCCCAAATGAGGAAATCCTTCCCCAAACGGCCAAACATCAAAATATACCCATTTCCCATGATTTTCACCCAAAATCCCAACAAAGATGCCCCTTTTGTCCCCATAAAACACCAAACCAGGCTCATACAACTTGTATTCAGTACAAAATTAACAAAACAAAAATACAAAAAATACATAGCAAAATAAACTGTAATTATTACATGCCAAAATAGAAAAACGATGTGCATCAAATGTATATGTTTTCTGCCCTAACAGGTACAATCAATCGGAATCACTATCCGAATTAGGAGCGGGATCCTCCTCTCTGGAAATCTCCTTGCTGTGACTCCGCACATTTCTCCGACTCGTGCTCAGCCCCTCCGCCGCTGCCTCCGAAAAAGCCATCCCCGGATCTATGTCGTCCCGCTCAGCGTCAGAGTATCGGTCCTCGGGATCGGCCGGCACTCCCCGATATGGCACCCCAATGTCGGCAAAGAAGTTGTACCCGAAGGAGAAGGCATCAGAACCCTGGCCGTATGTCCCCTGGGTCTGCAAGGGTGTCCCATAACCTCCCTGTGGCTCAAAAGCGCTGTGATCACCGCCGTGTGAAGAAGAGCCATCGTTGGTCCTGCCCTGTACAAAGCCGGGGCCCTCCATACCTCCGAAGATGATATGATTCCTGGAAAGCTCCACGCTCCTGTCCATATAAGGAGAAGGAGAGACGTCCGTAGACTCCCTGGGCTGAGTGCGAGGGGTCTCCATAGATCTCCTACCCGGCATGGTCTCGCTGGTAGGAATAGGGGACCTCTCTCGCATGGAGGCACTGGATCCTAGCTGCCTCACCCTCTCCAAGCCCCGAGCATTACCCTTCATCACGAGGTTGCGAATGAACCTCTTCGCCCCAATAACCTGGCACATAAGTCGATCCACAACCCGGGACGAGTATTGCAAAGAAGAAATAAAAGCATTAAAAGGCAATCGAAACAATGACAAAAGAAGTACAAAGCCTAAAACAACCAAAACGCGACCAGCACATACGTGAGCATTCGGTCGGGGCCGAAAAGCTTGTGGTGTCACCTCTGAGAGTGGAATCTGTGCTCTCATCCTCATCCCCTCCTGGGTATACGAAAAGTCCGCCCGAGGGATCCTCACAACCGACTCCCCCTCCCTTGCCAGCACCTGGGGTGTCCTCAGCCTACGCCTCACAAACTACTGGTAAGGCTCATCAGTAATGTAGTCCAGGGCAGGCCGCCCACCTCTAAACCAATCCCAGTTTGCTGTCCCTTCCCGGGGAAACAGCATGTCAGTAGGAGGCTCTTGCGGCGCCAAAGCAGGTAACCCGAGACCATGCTGTCTCATCACCCTCTTGCCCAAGTAGTAAACATCGCAGGTGAGTCCCCGTATGATCCACCTCTGGCTCGTCCAGCGATCAGTGCCACCCAGCTGGTCCACCTCGAACCGGCTCCAAGGGTAGAAATCAATCCTCTCGCTGGTCTCCTTCTTCATAAAAGGTACCGCGTCACTGTACCGCAGGTTGATCCTAGTCCTGCTCATCCTCTTCACCCGGGCGTTCTTACTCCACCAAAGCATAGCTGGGTATGCAAATTCTCCCCCGGGACATGGTCCCACAAAGCGCAGCCAAAGACCTCCAAGGCCCAAACCTGCACCCAACAAAAGAAACCCGTCAAAAACCAAAAGTGCATACACAACAAGTACAAAGAGAAAAAAGAAGAAAAAAAAGAGTGTATCTCCAAAGGGAACTCGAAGCAGGTCAGGGAGGTGTACGCCTTCCCGCTGTATCTGTCCAAAGCGAAGTATAACTCCGCTAAGCCCGCCTCTCCCCAGGTGTACTCGTCAATCCTGTCTATGTCCGCCAAGGACCCCAACAAGGTGAACATAGATGTACCCTCGGCATGCCCGAACAGAGTGCTGGAAAGGGAGAACCATAAGAAGCATCGAGCAATCTGCTCAGCTGTGATAGTCAGGTCCCCTCTCTCGTACCTAGCGATGCTCTCAGCCAACTTAGCCTCAATCACGGCATACTCCATGCCCATCCCCTTCCACGGCACGATAACAATCCCCAGTAGGTTCGTCAGCTCCGCATCCGTGTACCCGTCGCGCCACTCCAAGCTGAGTCCCTTAAAGGATAGGCCAGTGATAGCAGCATAATCTGTAGGGGTCACGGTAGCCTCCCCCCATAAAAAATGAAAAGTATGGGTGACATCCCACCAATACTCAGTCAGCGCCAAAGTAAGCGCCTTGCTCTTGTGCAAGTCACACCCCCCCTCAGGTTCTCAACAAAGCCATAGAGATTTGAAGCCACGACATGCTGACGTGGACTCCGATAACTCAGCCTACCAGCCGTAGGCAAAGCATCCCAAAGCCTGACCACCGCCTCCACGGATCCCCGTGTCTTCAGCTTATTCCAACTTGCGTTGGATAATATCGCCTCTCTCCTGAAAACAGACACAACACAAAGATGTAATCAAAAACGCCAATATGACATGAACAACAAAAGAACAGGAAAATAAAGAAAATAAACTCCATCCCATTTTCGGATACATTTTTCTACACATCCTTTCTCACATGCAATTTTCATTTAAAATCTCTTATTCAAGAGTCTGTTCCAAATTCGGCAAATTTGTGTCCATTTTAACACACAATTTTTTCAAAAAAATCTTTCTTTCAAAGTCTCTCATTCAAGAGTCCGTTCCAAATTCGGCAAATTTGTGTCCATTTTACAAAATGCAATTTTTTCAAAATCTCTTAAACAAAGAGTCCATTCTAAATTCGGCGAATTTGTACATGTTTTACCTAAACATGCATCTTTTCTCGCATTCATCACAATCATGTCATCAAGCATGCATTCACAAAACAATTTTCAGCACAAAAATCTCTTAATTCATAGAGTCCGTTCCAAATTCGGCAAATTTGTACCCACTGAAATTACCCGGATCCGCTCGCGCGCGGATTTGGCCCCGACACATCTCGCATTCGTGCGTTCGCTTTCGGGAAGTCGCCTGGATCCGATAGGCAGCGCGTTCGCGCCCCGGCATCTGGCTCGTTCCGTTTGTGGTTGGAGGTGTCTCGCTGTGTTTTTGCTTGTAGAGTCGCCACGCCATTTTTATTAAGCCCAAAACATTGAAAAAGGGCATCAGTTTAAAAATAAACTGTTTTTGTGTGATGATGTTTTTGAGTTCGGAGGTCAGATGACTCCTCGGGAAGAGAATATTAGAATATTAGAGCTCACCTGAGTCGCCTCGTAAAAACGAGTCTTTCGGTACCCCTTATATTCTTTAACTGTTGTGTGTGTGTGTGTGCGCTTTTAAAAATGCATGCTGTGTCGGATGTCTACATTGTACACTTCTTTATTGAAATGTATTGAAATAGTGTAGGAAGGAAGCCTTACCAATGTTGGTTCGTGTCTGTCTTCCGCTGGGGAATAGTGTTTGAGGATGGAATAGTGTTCCGGTACGGACCGGGATTGCTTCGGGATGAGCCGGTTGTCTGCGGACAGAGTTTCGGCGTGCGTTGGGATCGCAAGGATCACTCGGGCAGACTTTTGGCATGTATTGAGAAGGCAGGGATCACTCGGATAGAGGTTCGGCGTGCATTGGGATGGCAAGGGTCACTCGGGCAGAGTTTCGGCGTACGTTCGAGTTGCTGGTTTGACTCGGAAAGAGCTGGGACGCCTCGAGAAAGACCAGGCAAGGCCTCGGAGTACCACGAGGGGCCTCAGAGTACCTCAGGGCAGCGTGGGAGCGTCGCGGGAGAGCTCGGAGAGGCTTCGGAGCACCACAAGGGAGCTCGAAAGGCCTCGAAATGATCCGAAAGGGGCCGAGAGTGCCTCGAGAGGACTTAGAGGGGTGCCAGAAGGCTGGAGTGACAGGAGAGAAGAGGGAGATGTGTGAAATGAGGGAGGGGGAGCCCTCTATTTATAGTACTCAGATTTGTGCAATAAGGTCCGTACGGACCTTCCAGGTAATCCAAGTTTTTGGTTTTCCTCGATTTGAGGGAATATGTGGACTTTAAGAAGATTCAGCAATGATGGTGTCTGGTAGCAAAGAGGTCCGTACGGACCAACCTTACATGCATAAAGGTCCGTACGGACCAACCATGTAGCTGAGTAATGATGCTTCCCGGAATTTGAGGGAATAAGTTGGACTTTAAGGGGATTCATTAATCATGGCAACAAAGAGGTCCGTACGGACCATGTTTGCTTTTCCAATTTCTGAAAAAACCCTAAAAAGTCCTTTTGTACTTTTTTGTCCCAGAAAGTTCCCTCCCTTGGTTTGGTTGGGGGGTTTTGAGGGTTTTGAGTGTCACGGATCTTCGAGACTGCGATTGTGTGAGTCTGGGGTGTTTCCCGTATGCTCGAAAGAGGGTGATCCAGATTGGGGTACTTACTGAAACCCCTCGGCGACGTCACTTACAGAGGAAGTGGGGTCGTCAATAAGATAAGGGTCCTAATCTGGATCGCGTGCTGGAAGAGGAAGTGACCGTGTAGGTCGGTGTATGAGGACATGGCGATGTCCTGTTGTGTGACCGTTTAGGTCAGTTGGCTAGACCCTGTGATAGGATTTCTACGTATCCCTAGCGGGAATCAAGCCTGATCGTAGTTTGTGTGTGGGGTGAGTGTTGTTGTGTACGAGGACGTGAGATGTCCTCTGACTGGAACTCTGTTGTGCGGATGCGATGGTATCCTGTGGGCGACCGCATAGGTCGGTGATAAGGATGTGGAGGCATCCTGGGTGACCTCATAGGTCGATAGTAAGGACGTGGAGGCATCCTGGGTGACCATATAGGTCGATGGTAAGGACGTGGAGGCATCCTGGATGACCGTATAGGTCGATAGTAAGGACGTGGAGGCGTCTTGGGTGATCGTATAGGTCAATGGTCAGGACGTGGACGCATCCTGGGTGACCGTATAGGTCGATGGTAAGGACGTGGAGGCGTCTTGGGCGACCGTATAGGTCGATGGTAAGGACGTGGAGGCATCCTGGGTGACCATATAGGTCGATGGTAAGGACGTGAAGGCGTCCTGGGTGACCGTATAGGTCGATGGTAAGGACGTGGAGGCGTCCTGGGTGACCGTATAGGTCGATGGTCAGGACGTGGAGGCATCCTGGGTGACCGTATAGGTCGATGGTAAGGACGTGGAGGCGTCCTGGGTGACCGTATAGGTCGATGGTAAGGACATGGAGGCGTCCTGGGTAACCGTATAGGTCGATGGTAAGGACGTGGAGGCGTCCTGGGTGTGCAATCTTACTAGAAGATGGGTAATCTTACGAGAAGATGAGTAATCTTACGAGAAGATGGGTAATCTTACGAGAAGATCGGTTAATCTTACGAGAAGATGGTTTGCGGTGTAGGAGGGCGTGTCCCGTCCTAAGATGATGTTTTGGGTCATTTATGCGGTCTTCCGAACCGAGTGGTTTAGAGCCTTCCGGGCTGGAGATAGTGATTTGGGAGGTTTATACGGTCTTTTGGACCGAGTGGTTTAAAGCCTTCCGGGCTGGAGGTATGTATGAGGACTTGATTCGTCTTCTGGCTGTGATTGTGTCATGTATGAGGACTTGATTCGTCTTTTGACTGTGGTTGTGTCATGCGTGAGGACTTGATTCGTCTTCTGACTGCGGTTGTGTCTTGCGTGAGGACTTGATTCGTCTTCTGACTGCGGTTTGCGAAGGCGTGGCTACCTTGTGCTTTGATTGTGAGAGGTGTGAATGCCTCACGTTTTGTCCGCTGGGGAAAAGGTTGGACTTACGATGACTGCCGTTGTTCATCTGCTGGGGATATTGTGGCCTTGTAGGGGCCTTTTCTGCTGAGAAGGTGACTTCGAGCTTACTTTGATGGCCGGTGGTTGATTCACCGTTTGGCGTTTTGGAGGCATTTTGTGCCTTGATATTTGTGCTTGGAGGTGCTGGCTCCTTTTGCGCTTGCTTTATCGTTTAGTGGGCAAGGTTCGGGCTTACGATGACAGCCGGTGGTTGCATTGCCGTTTAGTGGGCGAAATCCGGGCTTACGATGACGGCCGGTGGTGGCGTTGCCGTTTAGTGGGCGAAATCTGGGATTACGATGACGGCTGGTGGTTGCGTTACCATTTAGCGGGCGAAATCCGGGCTTACGATGATGGCCGGTGGTTGCGTTGCCGTTTAGTGGGAAAAATCCGGGCTTACGATGACGGCCGGTGGTTGCATTGCCGTTTAGTGGGTGAAATCCGGGCTTACGATGACGGCCGGTGTTTGCGTTGCCGTTTGGCGTTTTGGAGGCATTTTGTGCCTTGAGATTTGTGCTTGGAGGTGCTGGCTCCTTTTGCGCTGCTGGAGAGTCTGGTTAATTTGGAGAGGGTTTGCGAGATAGCTTGGGGCGAGGCGGGCCTGGCCGAGCTTTATTTCTCTTTGGACCGGTTTAGCCGGGGCGTGTCCAGTTCTTTGGGCTGCTTTGATTTCGCTTTAGAGGTATGAGTTTATTGTTGTTTTTGATTTAGAAATTTGTCATTTCTCTGTTTTCTTTTGCACTGAGCCTTTTCTGCTTTTGTCGCAGGTGTGGTTCTATGAGATCTTCCGGTGTTTCCCGTGGGATCGAGACGCTGAGGCCATAGCGGCCTATCCTGCTATGTTGGGCTGTTCCCGCCCATTGAGGAGGAGGAGGAAGAGTAGGGGGAAGCTCACCATCGCCAACGGGGATGTGCAGGAGCACCTGGGGAGAGATAGCCCGGCGGAGTATGATCTATACCCCTGGGCTCGATATGGGGCTGACGAGTTTGAGGGTGCTCTCGTGGTGACGGTGTAGAGGAAGATGCTGCGGGGTCTGACCTGCGATGTCATGTATTTGGGGGAGAGGGTCTTCTGGCAGCATGGCCCGGGTATGCTCCCCTTGGCTCCGAGGGACCCGCCTTTTGGCATGATGGATTCTCGTGACATGGACGTGCTGGAGTTTGAGAGATATCTGGGCGGCGTGAGTGCCGATGAGTTTTTTTTGTTTGGAGAGGAGTATGGGACCTTTATGAGGAGGAAGCTGAGGACGCCACAGGTGTTGGTGAGGGAGAGACAGGACAGCCCGCCAGGTCCCCCAGAGGTTTTGATGCCTGGGCCGGATTTCACCTATGTTCGCGGGGATTCATCGAGGTGGAGGGTGTCGGTACCCGTCCCTGAGCAGGCTCCTGCTGCCTACCGGGTTGACCCTGATATGCCGGTGAGTGTGCTTACTCTTTTCTGTCTTGGCATCTTTTCTGTATTTTTCTCTTTTGTATGCCTGCATCTCTTTAGCTGAGCATTTCTTTGGCTGTTTACTTGTGCAGGTCCCGGGAAGAGCCTTCGACACGCTGACCTGCC
The DNA here is from genome assembly GCA_022495995.1 of Adenophora triphylla var. japonica. Taxonomy (NCBI): domain Eukaryota; kingdom Viridiplantae; phylum Streptophyta; class Magnoliopsida; order Asterales; family Campanulaceae; genus Adenophora; species Adenophora triphylla. The sequence goes on along the minus strand of JAFEMH010002142.1, from coordinate 176,639 downwards.
GTTATGTGGCAATGCGGTCTTTTGCGAAGAAGTTGGCGGGGAAGCTGTCTTGCCGGTCTTCGCGGCGTGTGCCTGCGTACGAGCCAATGCCTTCGAGGCATTCTATGGACATTCCTCCGCCGAGGGCTGAGCCAGGGCAGCAGATGGAGGGACCCTCTCGGGGGCGGCATAGCATCGATGCCGGGACGTCTTCGGGAGTCCAGAGGCAGCCGGTCTTTCACCAGTTCTGGCCTTCGCAGGAGGCACCGGGAGAGAGTTCGTCAGAGCCTGCCTTCTTCGATCCTTTTGCCGGGTTTGACCCTTCCGAGTATTTTGAGTACCCACCCCAGGAGGGGGTTCAATATTCTGATGACGAGGTTGTGGCTGGCGAGTTTACCGGGGTGCCTGACTTCTCGCTTGAGGATGTTGATGATGATGATGATGAGTCGAATTAGGGCTCATTTGCTTTCCCTCTTTCCATATCTTCTCTTTTTTTTTGTTTAGCAACAGACATTTACGGGTACCTGTAATAAAAGACTTGTATTTGCATAGCAAAAGTATTTTATTTTAAGATGTAATGCCGTATTTTGTGATTCCCGAGAATTGTCCTAGGAATTGTTGCTATTTTATTTATTTGTGCATGCCACGTGAGATGGGAGTGCGTTTGTGGGTAGCGTATGCTTGCCGGAAATGGCTTTGACCAGAATTTGGGCAGTTTGGAGCAAGGTCCTGCTGGGAACAGTGGTTGTTGTATTGTTTGCTGGGAAAGTGGGACCATGGTGCAACAAGGTCCGTACGGACCAACCTGGGATGCAAAGAGGTCCGTACGGATCAAATTTGCTTTTGGGAAGGGATAAGTGTTTTCCGAATGTCTGGACTTTCCCCACTTCCCATTTGCAGCCATTTTAGAGCTTTCTTCCCCAATTTCTCTAGGAACCTCCATTTTTGCCATGGATTCTTCGTATGCTCCAAGAATTTTGTCGAGGCTTTCGAAGGAGCGGCAAGCATACTTCCTTGAGCGGCTGAAAATGTGGATGCGACATTGTATGAGGCATCAGAGGCAGGCTTTTGAGGTAAGGTTTCGACTTTGCTCGGTTTGGTCCCTTAAGGAGTTGGTTCCTGATTAGGAATTGTTGCGGGCTGCCGCGAAGTTCTAGGATGTTAGGAGGCATGTGTATTGCTTCTCCTACAATGAGATGGTGCCCACCTTTGAGGATTTCCGGGCTTTGATTGGAGGACCGGAGGTGGAGGCCATCTCGCTTCCTTTGATTGGCGGTGCCGCCGTGAGCGTGAAGCTTGCATGCTTTCTTCAGACTTCGTTGGGAGAAGTGCAGGGCATGATCCTTGATTCGGGTCATATTGACATTTCTGCGCTGCCGGAGCTTTTTTTAATATTGATGATGAGAGTGATGTCTCTTGGGATGCATTTGCCTTGTGCGTGATAGTGACGCTTTTCATGGTTAGCTCCCTTGGGGTTTGCGATGGCGCTTTGCTAGATGTGGTTGGGCACTGCAGAGCTGGAGAGGATATTGTCCCGTTGGTGCTGGGGGAGACTCTTCATGGTATTGACCGTCTGGCGACTAGGGATCGGTTCATGAGAGGGGAAGCCCCGCTTTGCTCACCTTATGACTGCGAGAGAGACTTCAGGCCATGCCCGAGGCTCCGACGTCGTTTAGCCCGTGGTCCTTTGCTCGTCGACCTCTTGTGTTGGATATGGATCAGTCTGCCTGGGAGAGATGGATGGCACGGCTTGGTACGCATCAGATCCGTTGGTGGGTTTCGCACTGGGGGATTGAGACTAGGAGAGCCTTTCAGGAAGGGTCCTATGTGGTTAGAGTTCCAGGTTTGTCTTGGTCCTCCTTCTATATTCCGTCGCTTGTTTCCCGGCAGTTTGGGATGAAGCAGGAGCCTTTGTTGGGCTGGGATGACCTTGCTACTGTGGAGGTAGCTCCTCTTTGTATGGCAGCTCCAGGTGCTCTATTGTATTTTCTGAGGGTATGGAATTATTCCGCTTTCCCTCCTGTGGTGCTCCTTAGACGTCGGGAGAGTGTCGTATTGACTACCCGCACTGGCCCGGGTATGGCGGCGTGTCAAGAGCCCCAAGTGGCTTTGGGGAGCAGGCATGGAGCGATTATGGGGCCCGATTGACGTAGTAGCTATTGCCTTAGGAGTGCCGAAGCTTGGTCTGACCCTCAGGATGTTACGGGAGACACTTTGTTTGACTACAAGACCAGAGTTGACCGACTGACGAAGAGAGGTTCTCTTTTGCAGACTCGCAGGGAGGAGATCCGAGCCAAAGCACGGGCGAATGAAGCCCTGCGAGCTGCTGGATTGTTTGACTCTACTGGGAGGACCCCTGATCTCGGATTGAGAGAGACAGAGATGGCTCACATGGAGCAAAAGAAGACTCGCCGGGGACGAGGGAAGAAAGGGAAGAATGGCGAGGGGACAAGCGCAGATGGCGCGGAATGACCTCCTAGGTATCCATTCATTGTATTTGTAAACACATTATTTGTTAAATGTATTAAGCTGTCTTTTAGCATGTTGTGAACTTGAGAGTAGACCGTGCTTGAACTCATCAAGAAATGTTGTAATCGTTAGTGATTGTGATTTACTTTTAAAGCTTTGTCGAGACGCAGGATCTCTTGTTCGCTTTTGTTTCTTTTGTGAGCCTCGATGGTGTCCATCTTTGGACTTTTCTGTCGCATTTGTGGACTGAAGTAGCCTGGGCCTCGCCGGCAATCCCTTTTGCTTGGGCTTCCTTTTTTTAAGCGCGTGAGGGTGAAGACAAGCCCCTAGCTTGGAAGTTGACATGGGTCAGTCTTTTGACGCTGAGTGACCCTCGGATGTCCTTTTTTTAAGCGCGTGAGGGTGAAGACAAGCCCCTAGTTCGACACTACATGGAGTGCCAAGAGATGCACAGTTTGTTCTTCTTTAGGCGAAGTATCTGCGAAGTTTGCTTCCGTTGACTGGATTCATGGCGGATTGCCGTCCTAGGTCTCGGCGCGCCTTCATGGCACCTCCGGAGAAGATCTTTTGAACCACGAAAGGGCCGATCCATGTTGGTTCCCATTTTCCCAGTGGGTTGGTTCGAGTGGAAGGCTTTTCTTTGAGTACCAAATCGCCTTCCCTGATGTCTCAGGACTTGACTTTCTTGTCGAAAGCTCTATCCATTCTGCTTTGGTAGGCACGGACGTGTTCCATGGCCTTTAGTCGTCGCTCGTCTAGCAGAGCCAATTCGTCGTGTCGGCTTTGGAGCCATTTGACTTCGTTGACGTCATTTTCCAGCAGCACTCGGAGTGAGGGAATTTCCAATTCAAAGGGCAGGACTACTTCCATCCCGTATGTCAGGGTGAATGGAGTTCTCCCGTGGCTGTTCTGACTGATGTTCGGTAGCCTCAAAGTGCAAGGTGCAGCTTTTCGGGCCAATCGCGTCCTCGGGTGGTCATTTTTCGGATGATCCGTTCGAGGGTCTTGTTTGCTGCTTCCACGGCGCCGTTCGTCTGTGGCCGGTAGGGAGAAGACTTGTGGCGTGTGATTTTGAATTCGGCCAGCAGTCTGTCGCATTCACCTTCAAAGTGGGAGCCGTTGTCTGATATGACCTCGTTCGGGATGCCGTATCGGCAGATGGTGTTTTTCTTGAGGAAATGTGCCACTTTCTTGGAGGTGAGTACCTTGTAAGACTTGGCTTCGACCCATTTGGTGAAGTAGTCGATGGCTACCAAGACGAACTCGTGGCCGTTGCTGCCTGGCGGAGCAATTTTTCCGATGACGTCGATTCCTCACGTGGTGAAGGGCCAGGGCGTAGTCATGCAGTAGAGATCGTGAGGAGGTAGATGATTGAGGTTGGAGAACCGTTGACACTTGTCGCAGCTTCGGACAAAGTGGATGCAGTCTGCCTCCATGGAGATCCACTAGTAGCCCATCCGGAGAATGATTTGCATTAGGGCCCGGGCGTTCATGTAGGGACCGCAAGCCCCATTGTGGACTTCGTTCATGAGATCGTTTGCTTCTCCCTGGCTGATGCAGCGTAGGAGTGGTCCTTGGTAGCGTTTCTTGTACAGCATGTCCCCGAGGATGAAAAAGTGAGAGGCAAGGCGTTTTAGGGCCATGATGCTCTTGAGGTATTGGAAGATCTGATTATACCATGGCTTCGAACTTGCGTCTCTTTGGCTCTTCAGCAATCTCGCAAATCGCTGTGATTAATACCTCCTCGGCAGCTTGGGCCCGGTTTTTCTCTCGTTTGACAACATGCTTAAGTGTTTGCTTGATGCATTTATTCAATTAATGTGTTTGCTTCTTTGTGTAGATGAATTGTTATTAACTGTTTTGATTAGTTAACTCATCATTTGTTAAAGATGCAATGAAAGGGTATTTTAGAAAGGTCGGACCTTTTATTGAAAGCGTAAAGACTGTACATTGTTGATTATGGACTCACGATCTTTCGGCGTAGGGCCCTCAGATGACTCAAAAGACATAAATTCACAGACAACACGACTCGACGCTAGACTATAGGCGAAGAGGGATTGGACCAGGCTTCATTACTCTTGGCGGGCTGTAGCTCTAGAGGGGGTGGCAATGGCTCCGGTGGCCAGACTTCACCCGAGGTGGCTCCCGGAGGATGGCTTGTTTGCGGTTCGACTTCAAACCATATCGCGGAGGTTTTTGGTGGCTCCCCTGATGATGTCCCTCCATTAATATTGTTGCCAGTCCTTGGGGGACCTTGATGATAGAAGTCGCTGAGGGCTACTTCCAGGAGGGCGAAGCATTCGCTGATTCGGAGTTGATTCTTGCTAATGTTGATCATTTTCATAGAATCCGCCTCTTTATCTGGGATCTTTGCTTGGACGACATTTACAATGTCGGACTCGAGAGGGCATGCTATCTCTCCTTCCCTGATTAGGCCTTGGAGGAGGTTGCGCCACTGTTCGTCTAGGTCAGACACCGGGATGTTGAATTGGACGATGCTGTGATTGCTGTCCCCGTGAGATCCAAGTGTATCGATAAGAGGGTTGTCTTGTACCAGTGGGTCGGTGATGAGCCAGTTTGCAAGATGGTTCTCGGATAAGTAGGGGTCTACTCCTCGGTCAATCTCCATCTGGGCGTCCATCTCTTGATCCTCTCTTAAGCATTCTTCACAGTCGCATATGTCGGAGTTGTCGTCTTGACCCATGAGCTCTTCAATTTCTAGCTCGTCGCGGCTTAGAGCGTGGATGTAGGGATCCACTTCGTAGCAGGATAGGACCAGAGACTCATCTGGAGAAGAGTATTCGGTCATGTCGGGACCTTCTTCTGGGTCATAGCTTGCTGGCCAAGCCCTTGCCATTGTGCTGCTTCCGCGGATTATCTCGAGCATTCCATTGGCATTGATGAATTTCACCCATTGGTGAAGAGTAGATGATACCGCTTTCATCTGATGTATCCAAGGTCATCCCAGCAAGGCAGAGAAGGTTGGTTTGATTTCCACGACTTGGAACTCTGCCGACTCTAGTTGTGCATCAAATTGGATCCTCAGATTAATGACTCCTACGATTATCCGGGGCGAAGGTCTTATCAGGGAGCGGTCGATGCGGATTCATTTCAGTGTGCTCAAGGCAATGATGTTGACTGCGGAGCCGTTATCAATCAAGACGTTCGGGAGGAAGAACAACTCTATTTTTATGAGGATGAGGAGGGCCTCGTTGTGTCGATTCTCACATATCGGCAAATCATCGTCTGTGAAGGCTAGACCGCTTCCCGTGCTGCCATTTGACTCAGTCTCCTCTGGGGAGCATTCGATCCATCCATTGGTGTGCCTTGGTCGGGGCAAAGATCATAGGGAGACATTTTCCCTTGGGCGTTCTTGTCTGGATTCCCGGTCACGAGACCGTTTGACTCTGGTTTCACGTTCCCAGTCATAGCGGGATAGCATGCTGACGGTTTCAGAAATTGCAGGGGGCCTGCTCTCGCTTGGAGTTTCTTCGAAGGCTATCGCATTCACCCTGTCGTTTCGGGGGAATGGATTTCCGATGGTATTGGGGCCACGAGGGCGTTCCAACTTTCCCTCTTCGATTAGCCCCTGGACCACCTGCTTTAGCACGAAGCAATTGTTGGTGGTGTGGTCGAGGTAGTTGTGGAAGGCGCAGTGCTTGCTCATATCCATGTTGGGCTTGGGAGTCTTTGGTTGGAAATTCTCGAGAGGCTTGAGAAGGTTTCGTTTTACCAATGCTTCAAATACTTGGCCCAGAGGCATTTCGAGGTTGTCAAAATGCTGGAACTATGGGAAGCGAGGGGGATTGTTATTCCTTGGGGCTGCTTGATCGCGGTTTAATTGAGCTCTGTTCTGGATGTAGTGTACCGTTCCGGCTGCTTCCTTTCCTTTGTTCGGGACAGGTGTTGAAGTTGACAGGTTTGTCCGATAGCGGTAAGATGAAGCAGGGGCTGTTGTTGTCTTCTGAAGGCTCAGAGTCTTCTCAAACTTAGTTCTGGCATTGACCATGGCACGGAGATCCGGATAGAAGTGATGGCTAATCAAGGTCCTCAGAGATGGATTGAGGCAAGAATGGAAGATTTCCATCTGCTCTTCTTTGGAAAGTGGATCCATTATCTCACTAACCTTCCAGTTCCATCTTTTGTAGAACTCGCCTACTGGTTTGTCATCCTTTTGCTCGGTGGCTTGCAGATCGTGGCGGTTTGTCTCCCACTCAAGGTTGGCGCGATACTTCTTCAGGAAGATCTCGCTGATTTGGTCCCATGTGGAGCGGTTTTCTGCCTTTACGTTGAGGAACCACCTTAGTGCTGTGGACTTAAGAGAATGCTGGAAGTGGTCCGCCATTTGTTGAGGGGTTGCCCCTTTGGCTCTCATACCGAAGACATAGGTGTCGATGTGGGTTTTTGGGCATTCTGTCCCATCAAACATTTCCATTTCTGGCATCCTGAATTTCGGAGGGAGCGGGACCACCTTGCTTGGATCAGTGGGCAGGAGGGAGTCCTTCCGAGAACTGGCTAGCTTGCCTTGCATGTCCTTCATTTGCTTGATCAGCTAAGCCATGTGAGGATCGGCAGTTTGAGGCGGGTTGCCGTTTTCGGGTATGGAAACCGAAGATGGAGGTGGATTGGCTGATGGGATCGCCATTCGGGAGTCTTGGGGAGGTAATTGAGTATATACCAACCCATACCCTGAGTGTTGAAATTAAGGGCGTGATTGCCAGGTCCGCTAAGGGTTGTGTTTGGGAATTGGGGAAATGTTTCATTAGCCCCAAGTGGCATACTAGCGGGTGGTAGGCTTGAGATGTCGGGATATCCGCTTGGGATGCCTGTCCCAGGTAAGCATGTGGATTTTTGGTTATGGTTGCGAGACTCGTATAGAGGCAGAGGATTGAATCCTGGGGGATACCGAGATGCATTGGGATCTGGCAGAGCAGGCACGTATGTGAACTGTTGATACTGAGCTTGGTGTGTAGAGCTGGGAAACTGACTGTGCTGAGGCGGGCATGTCGGAGCTGCTTGACTGATGCCTGAGGGGAGCTTTGAGCGAGAGCTGCTTTGCGTTGCTAGGATCTCGTAGCTTGGCGGAGGCGGGACCTGCTGATAGCTTTGAGAAACCGGGGGAGCCGGTATTTCTTCGTCTTCTAAAAGAACGAAGGTTCCGTCAGGTTGGGGAACTGCAATGGTTCCTCGAAGACGCAGGGTGTCTACGATCCAGGCTTGCTGCTCTTCTTGGCGCTTCTTGATAGTTTCGAAGGCTTGCAGCACCTCCTCCATTGTCTGAAGGTTCCTTAGTGGCGGGGTTCCGTTTCCCTCATGTTATCTGTTGATCCCGTCATGGGGGAGTAGTGGTCGGTGCGGACCGTTGAGCTGGAAGGGCTGTCGGACCTTGTGGCCTCGATACTGAAAAGGCGGCTCCCGGGTATTCTCAACCACTCTCGGTTCGCTGGAGGGGGTGACGGGCAAGGTTTAGACACGGAAAGGCCGTTCGGGGTAAAAGGGGGAAAGCTCACGTGACATGCGGTTTCCGCTTCTTTTATTATATATTTTTTTTGATTTTGATTTTTTTTTGTTGTTTTAATTTACTTAAAACGTGTTTTCTCAGAGTCCTAGGTAGGTTGGAAAAGATTGCTCTTCTTTTTCGCAACTATGCTAGATCCCGGGTCGCCGGAGACCATCCGTACGGCTATAAGCCCCTCGTTTTGCACCCGTATTTCGACATCCCGGTGGTGGACGGAAATTTCGGGCGAGGGTCCTATAGGGCAAGCAGTTTCCACCGGCCTAAAAGAAAAATCGAACCTAAGGACCGAGCCTGTCATGTTCGTTTTAATGCGTTAGCCATGTGAATAGTGAACCGAGCCGGCCATTGAGTCAAGATCGGGTCAAGAGTTCGGCATGACCTCTCTTTACCTTGCTTGCACAAGGGATCTGTGACGTTAGGCATTGGTTGGGTCATATCGTCATGGCTGACGTATTAAAGGCTTGATGACATGGTGTCATGTGAGCATGGATGTATATCCGGGACGGAACATCGTCTGAGTGTAGCTTCGGAAATCAAGATCAGGTCAAGATTTTAGCATGACCTTTCGTCGCTTTGCTTGCGCAAGGGATCTCGAGTTCCAAGCTTTGACTCAGAAAATGGCCGGCATGGAATATGTATCCAGGCTGTATGACACGGACTGGGTAAAAATCAATCGAGTCTGGACAGAGTGTGACTCAAGACTCAAACGTTCAGGGTTGACGCTTAGCTAGGATGGGATGTTTGGAATGATCCCGTGCGCGTCCGAGAGGCGTAGGAAGGCCAAACGAACTGCAACTAAGACCACCCCGGGTTAAGGGTTGTAGTGTGCAGTGTATCCGAGGCAGCAGTGCGAGTAGCGTGCGGTGTAACCGAGGCAGCAGTGCAAGTAGCGTGCGGTATAATCGAGGCAGCAGTGCTGTAAGTACCCAAATCTGGCTCATGCCTTCCGGTTAAGTTTCCCGACAATTCCCCGAACTTTCCTAAAGTCCGGGAGCAATTCCGGAACTGTTCTGAACCTTCTGAGGGGTGAAGGGACTGCTTCAAATTAAAAAAGCACGTTTTCCTTAATATGAAAACCCTTCTAGAAGTGCCACCTTGCATGATTCTAGAAACATGCTGAGTCACAAGGTATAATGCCGCACGGCTGCATTAGGAGGGAACTCCTAGCCGCACAGCCTCATTAGCTCTATCCAAACTGCCTATAAATAGAGGCCTCCTCTACCCATTTTAAAAGAACAATTTTCAGCATACAAACTCTCCCAAAACATCCCTACGAAAATCCAGGAAGCTGTGAGTGCCAAGAGCCACCTCCCTCCTCCTTGAAGCCTCCAAAAGTTGGTCCCTTCCCTAGGCGAACTCCAAAGAAGAAGAGGTCACCACCATTGGTAACCTCTCACCCCCTTATCTTGCATTATATTTGTTATATGTGATTCTTATTCCTTGCATTTACATATTGCTATATATTGTTTGGGACTTGGTATATTATTGTTAAAGATCATATCTTTGAGCATATAAATCATTTTCCCCCTCCCTTGGCATCATTTTCATTACCATTGCATCCTTTGCTCATAAAAATGTAGTCTTTACATTACCATTGCATCCTTTGCACCTAAAAATCTCTTTTTTTACAATAAAAATGCATCTTTTGCATATAAAAATCATGTCTTTACATTAAAGGTGCATCCTTTGCACATAAAACCCATTTTCATGCATAAAGATGCATCCTTTGCACTAAAAATCATGTCTTTATAATCAAAGTAGCATCCTTTGCTTTCAAAATGTAGTCTTTATGCATCCTTTGCATATAAAACACTATTTTTTCACATAAAAATGCATCATTTGCATTAAAAATCCTTTCTTTACATAAAAAGCATCCTTTGCAATCAAAGAGCATCCTTTGCACCCAAAAATGTCATCTTTTCATTAAAAATGTCATTTTTATCATAAAACATGCATTTCCCTAGTCCCCATTGGTATCCTTTGGAACGGATCGGTGTAAAGATCCCATCTTTACATCGTTTCTTCAATTAAAGGTGCCACAATCTCTTTAGAAAGGGATAAACCTTGAACCCTATATCTCCGATTATCACTTGAGACGAGCATGATAGCTCCAATATAAGCTCAATCGTCTCAAGGTGTAGGATTGATGGGCTAAGGTCACTCCTTTCTAAAGAACCTCATTTTGGACTATAAAAGAGAGTCCTTCTCTCGATCACGCAAAGACCCAAGGTCAAATAGCGATGATCACAAGTCCAAGATGAGGACGGGATCAAAGTCCCGAACACATAAAAATCCAAGGAATCCCGAGCGACAACCAACTAAATGGTTTGTATGTCCGGAAGACCACTTGAAACATTCCCCCCCCTTTCTTTTCAACACATGCACACAAGAAAGCACGCAAGCAAGCACGAAAAATGGAATCTAGGGAGACTTGCTACGGCAAGGCACCTTGGGTGAACGACGATCCGTTCTTCCCAAGGGGTAACTTAACCTCCGAACCCTAAAAACCTTTTTTTCAAAGTTTTGAGGAAATCAAAATGGCGTGGCGACTCCGTTTTTCAAATTAAACTGGATGTTTTCAAACTCGCGTGAATCCAAACTAAAAAAACAAAAAATAGAATTTGGGCACACATTCATAGTTTGGCGACTCTGCTGGGGACAACCCAAAGGAGAAAAGCTTTTATTTTCAAAACCAAAACGATATCGGTATATAGGTGGAAACCACTAACCTTCCTGTATCGCTTCCTAACCCGGGGCTTGGGATAAACGGTGGTCTAAAAATCCCACGTACCGGTATCCCTTTTCGAAAAAAAAAAATATAAAAAGAAAGCTTTCTTCCTTTGAGCGGGTTAGACTCCCATCACGGATTCCAATTATCGTGCTTGCTTTCTTTCATTGCATTGCATTGCATCTTGAGAATTGTGCATACACTGAACAGGAAGCCTACTGAAAGGTGCCTAAAATGTTCGGGAAGCAACCTTAAATTGCAAAGGAGTGGAACCTGGAAAATTGATCCATGCTGTCGTACAGCTTAATCCTCCCTGGATTCTGACCGGGCGGCCTCATTGGCAATTCCACCAGGACAAAATTGAAGTTAATCTGGCAGCCTTGGCAGCTTGGGGCTATTCAGTTCCAAGAACTGACTGGGGCTCCCAGAAAATTTACGTGCCTTAACTGTTGCATTTTCCCCCGTCCCGAAAAACCATTCCTTTAAAATACATTTCTGAAAATCTCTGTTTTAACTCAAAAAGGAACATTTTTTAGGAGACCGCACACTACGCGCACCTTATATATCCTGTACACTTTGCACGCACGTCCCTTTAAACCCGGGGTGGTTTTTCGCCAGGCCACGGACAGCCTTACGATGCTCCCGGGCGCGCACGGAATCACCCCAAACTCCCCATGGCAGCCAGTGTCGACCAATGCACAGTCCGTGTCACACGTTTCAAAAAACCGTGACTTTTGGTTGGTTTTTGGTCTAGTCCGTGTCATATTGCCAGTTGTATATCCCCGTAAAGGTCAAGCCTTAGTTCATAACGGAAGTCAAGGTCCTTCGCACAAGCGAAACTCTGCCAAAATTCTGACAAGGAAAAATTGGCAAAGATCTTGACTCCGGCATTGACTTTGACCTTGACCCGCACGGAATGCATAAGAATCGAGATCGAGTCCATGCCAAAAATCCAAAGATCTTTCGCTCAAGCGAAGCTCTGCCAAAATTCCGACAAGGAAAAATTGGCAAGATCTGGACCCGGCATTGACTTCAATTTTGACTCACGCACTGCGTATGCAACGAAGTTGAATGTGACACTGTGTCATCCGGCTTTTACCGCCCGAATCATGCCTATTATCTTCTCGGACATTACCGAAAAGTCAAAACATCATTCGCGCAAGCGAAATTCTGCCGAAATTCCGTTAAGGCTGAAAGACGAGACTTTCCCGGTATTGCCTTGACTATAATTCGCATCGCTCGTGCGTTAAAAGTTCCTATGACCCGCTAGACCCGTTAGGAGCGTTCTTCTCTCTCGGTCGGTGGGATCCGCGTGCCCTATAGGACCCTCGCCCGGGGCTGTCCACCCTGGGAGGTCGAAATACAGGTGGAATACGAGGGGCTTATAGACGTAGTGACGGAACCCACTGATCCAGGATCTAGAGTAGTTGCGAAAAAGAAGGGCAGAACCCCTTTTCCAACCAAATAGAAATTAATAAAAGACATTGTTTTAAGTAAACTGGAAGATTCTTAATTTGCATATTGCTTGAGCCTTCAGCCTAAACACCTACCCCGAGTCTAAACCTCTCCTATCCCTTTCCCGCAGCGAGAAAGAAGTGGGTAAGAACACCGGTACAGCAGTTTGTCGGCACAAAGGTCTCAAATAACCCCTCAAAATCCTCAAGTCTCAACTTCCCAGAGTCAAAATGGCCAACGTGATAGTTAACAATGGTAATGACCAAGTCGTTGGAGGAGCCATCCCAGTTCAACCCAGGCCCCACATCTGGTATGATGTGTGTGATTGTGAGGACTGTCTGGAATATGAGTATCAAGAATGGATTAATGAAGACGCTCCTTCAAGAAAGAAGAAGAAGAGGAAGTCCATGCAACAGAAATTAAAGGAAAGGTACGAAGCCGGGGACAAGAGCGTGGGAACTTTAGGGGAACCTTCGGGCAAGTTTGACTACTACGTCAGTTATGCCAAAGAGCCTACCAAGGAACCCGTCATTCAAAACGCAGTCCAGCCTGATACCCCTGTGATCAGTGACCCTCTTGAAGCAAAATGTTCTGAATTTGTGGCCATCGTGAGGTTCAATGAGAAGCTAGCAGACTTAGAAGGAACACAGAAAGCCTATAGAATACGTGGCCAATCAAGGAAGAATCAAGGTTTCTCCTGAAGAAGACTTCATCAGCATCATTCAGGTCAACCCTACTGTTGGCTACACTGACAAAGTTGTGATATCAAAGATCAGTAAGGAGAAGATGACTTATCAGCAGTGTATTGACAAGATGAGCCAGTCCATCCAGTCAATGAGTTCGGTTGTCACAGACGAGCTCGCCGAGAGATTGCATCAGGCTACTCTAGCTCCCCTCACCATCTTTCCACGGTACCGGCCTACCAATGATTTCCGACAAGTTTTCGATCAGTTCGAAGTTTCCAACTTTCTAAAGAATGCTGACAAGACTGCTACTCCCCAGGGCAAAAGCAGGAAAGAGTAAACCCCAGTCCAACCCGCGTCAAACACTTCGAGTCAATAAGTAGTGTAGGGTTCAGAGTCAGTAGGGTCAAGAGTCAGTTGAGTCAGGAATCTTTGAATTCCAGTCCTCTGAGTCATCCGAAGGCCTCACGCCTGAGGATTATGAACATGTAATCAATGTCATCTTTCCCCTTGCTTTGAATGAAATGACAGATCTTTCTGAGTATCCTCTTATTGCCAACTTCACAAATGATAAATTAACTCAAAACTTAACAACAGTTAATAATGAATCATTTGAACAAGATGCAAACACACTAAATGAACAATACATCCAAGAAATCTTTAAGCAGGTTAGAGAAAAAGAGGAAAACCGGGCCCAAGCTGCCGAGGAGGTTTTGACAAGTGTTAACTTGGGTACTGTCGAGGAACCTAAAGAGACACAGATTGGAAACTTCTTCCAGGGGGTTGAATGGGACAGACTGATTGATCTGCTCAGAGAATACATGGATGTGTTTGCATGGTCGTACAGGGATATGCCAGGGCTAGACAGTTCGATAGTAGAGCACAGAATCCCTCTAGCACCAGATGCTAAGCCAGTAAAGCAGAAACTGAGAAAAATCATGCCAGAGTGTTCTCTACAGGTCAAAGAAGAAATTGAGAAGCTACTGCGGGTAGGATTCATCAGAGTCATCGAATATCCGACATGGCTGTCCAACATTGTGACCGTAACCAAGGCCAATGGGAAGGTGCGCTGCTGTGTAGATTTCTGGGATCTGAACAAGGCCAGCCCCAAAGACGATTACCCCTTGCCAAACATAGACATCTTGGTGGACTCCACTGCCAACTACGAAGTCAAATCCTTCGTTGATGGCTTTGCAGGCTACAACCAGATCAAGATGGCCGAAGAAGACCAAGAAAAGACAGCCTTCACCACACCGTGGGGAACTTACTGCTATACAGTAATGCCATTTGGGCTCAAGAATGCCGGGGCTACTTACCAAAGGGCAGCGACCGCGCTTTTTCATGACATGATCCACAAGGAGATTGAGGTCTACGTCGACGACATGATAATACACTCCAAAGGCGAGGATGGACAGCACTTTGTTGACCTACGAAAGTTCTTCGAGAGGCTGAGACAACATTCCATGAGACTGAACCCGGCCAAATGCACCTTCGGAGTGAGAAGGGGAAAAGTGCTTGGGTATATGGTCACGGATCGAGGTATCGAAGTCGACCCCCGAAAGATCAAAGCCATTATGGACATGAGGCCACCTCGAACCCAGACATAAGTCAAAAGCTTTATGGGCAAACCGCAAAAGATATCCGGCCCGCTTCACAACCAGTTGACCACTATGTGCGAGCCCATCTTCAAGCTCATGAAGAAGAATGTAGACACAGAATGGACCGAGGAATGCCAAGATGCCTTTGACCAGATCAATGCATACTTAGTACATCCTCCGGTGCTATGCCCCCCACATAGACAGAAACCTCTTCTACTCTATCTCACTATCACTGATACGGCAGTTGGGGCTATGCTTGCTCAAGAAAAGAAAGACTCTCGGGTAGAGAATGCCATTTACTTTGTCAGCCGGAAGCTACAAGGAAGTGAGCTCAACTACTCAGCATGCGAAAAGACTTGTGCGGGAGGCGAGTGCAGGTAGTCGGTAAGCTGAAGCATTATATGCAAGCCCACCCTGTGAACTTGGTCTCGAAAATGGACCCCATCAAGTACATCTTCGACAAGCCTTCCCTCTCGATGCATCTAGCAAAGTGGTCCTTCTTCTTAGCTGAATACGACATCAACTACGTGACCAGAAAGGCCATCAAGGGTCAAGCATTGTCAGACCATCTGGAAAATTTCCCTAGTAATGAGGACCGTGGGCCTGAACCTCAATTCCTAGATGAAGGGATCTTTGTAGTTGAGCCTGAAAGCCGATGGCAGCTTTTCTTTGACGGGGCTGCTAACAAGAGAGGAAATGGCGTTGGGATGCTTCTGGTCGATCCGAAAGATGAGCACACACCCATAGCCCTCAAGTTGAACTTCCCTGCCACGAACAATGTCGCCGAGTACGAAGCCTGCATTGCTGGTTTAGAAGCTGCCTTAGAAAGGAATGTCAAGGAGCTTGAAGTTTATGGAGACTCAGCCCTGATCATCAACCAGGTCTCTAACAAATGGAAGACTGTGGACCCTAATCTTCAGCGGTATCATGCCTATATGGAGGAGTTGACTGGACAGTTCAGAGAAGTGACTTTCCACTACTTGCCAAGGGAAAAGAACAGATTCGCAGATGCCCTAGCTACTCTAGCCTCACTGGTAGAGATCCCCGAGGGAAAAGCCATAAAACCCTTCAGAGTGGGTAGAATAGAAGCCCCGGCTTTCTGTTGTGAAGTAGACTTGGGACCTGAGCCTATCAAGGAACCCTGGTACAGTCAGATTTACCAGTTCCTCAAAGATGGAGAGTCAGCTTTCAGAGATGAAGAAGGTAGACCAAAAGAAGGTGTCAAAGTCAAGAGCTTGCAAGCCCTAAAAAGGTTGGCCTCCCATTATGTTATTTTAGGAGGCAACCTATACCAGAAGCGGTACCAAGGACCACTCCTCTTATGCGTCACTCAAGAAAGGGCCAGAGAGTTGATGATCGAAGTCCACAATGGTCCCTGCGGTCCTCATATGAATGCTAGAGCCCTGATGCAAGTGATCCTCAGAATGGGTTACAACTGGATTTCCATGGAGACAGACTATGTCCAGCATGTCCGAGCGTGCGACAAATGCCAATGGTTTGCCAACCTTAACCATCTCCCGCCTCATGACCTGTACTGCATGACGACTCCTTGGTCGTTTGCAACTTGGGGTATTGACGTGATAGGGAAAATAGCCCCAGCAGGAAGCAATGGGCATGAATTCGTGTTAGTAGCAGTCGACTACTTCACCAAGTGGGTAGAGGCCAAGTCCTACAAGGTCCTCACTTCCAAGAAGGTGGCCCAGTTTATCAAGGAAAACATAATGTGTAGATATGGGGTGCCCAATGAGATCATTTCTGATAACGGGTCGCACTTTGAAGGAAGGCTGTGATAGGTTCTTGTCGGGAATTCAGAATCACTCGCCACAAGTCATCCCGTATAGACCTCGGACTAACGGAGCCGTGGAAGGCTGCTAATAAGACGCTCGAACGGATCATCCGAGAAAATGGCCACCCGTGGTCGTGATTGGCCCGAAAAGCTGCACTGGCACTCTGGGGCTCTGAACGTCTGTCGAACGGCCACATGAGAAACTCCTTTTGCCCTAACCTACGGGATGGAAGCAGTGTTACCAGTGGAGTTGGAAATACCGTCATTAAGGGTCCTCCTGGAAAACAGTGTCAACGAAGTAGAATGGCTAGGTAGCCGGCATGATGAGTTGGCCCTGCTTGACGAAAGAAGGCTCAAAGCCATGGAGCACACTCGAGCCTACCAGAGGCGAATGGCCAGAGCATTTGACAAAAAAGTCAAAGCCAGAGACATTAAAGAGGGTGACTTAGTGTTGAAAGTGAAGCCCCCTACCAAAGACAACCCCTTGGGAAAATGGGAACCCGTTTGGATCGGCCTGTATGTGGTGCAGAAGATACTATCGGGAGGAGCCATGAAGCTTGCAGACCTGGATGGCAATCCCTTTGTCCACCCAGTCAACGGTGATAAGCTCCGAAGGTACTATGTCTAAAATACAAAAAAAAAATAATAAAAAAAAAGAAATAAAAAAAATCTTAGTGCAAAAAGAGTAATACCCAGCTAGGCTGAAAACCCAAAAAGGGCGGTCTAGGCAAAAAACAGGGTTGCACATAAAAAAAAAAAAAATCTTAGTGCAAAAAGAGTAATGCCCAGCTAGGCTGAAAACCCAAAAAGGGCGGTCTAGGCAAAAAACAGGGCTGCATAGAAAAACAAAATAAAAAAAAAAAGAAAAGGCCAAAAGACCTAATCCCGATAGTTCACCACAATGAACTACGAAGATCTGAGCCCCTTAGTCTTTCTTGTAAAAGGGGAACGTAGGCAGCCATTTATGGTTCGGTCTAAACAATAAAAAGGGCGATCAAGTTTCCATGAAATGCGACCTAAAACGATAAATAATAAAGGGCATTCAAGTTTTCATAAAACGGGTCCTGAGCAATCAATAAGACATCTGAAATTTCCATGAAATTGTGTCCTGATTAATTTCTAAGATAATATCTCTTGTTCATTACAAGTTAAAAACTTCTTGATGAGTTCAAGCACGGTCTACTCTTTACTCTGCTAACCTGCTACAAAGATCTAAAATACAATAAAATGCCTAATAAAACTACTGTGTTTGCAAAATGGCAATAAGGGAATCCTAAGAAAAGATTTGTCAGTCGTCATTCACTGAGTCTTCTTTGGTCTTCTTCCCTTTACCTCGACCCCGTCGAGTTTTCTTTCTCTTCTTCTCTATGATGTCGGTCTCCCTCATCCCGATCTCCGGTATCCTCACTGGAGCCTCCATCAAACCTGTGTCAATAAGTGCCCTCTCAATACGGGCACGAGTCCGCACTTCCTCCCTCTGAGCCTCAGTCAAGGGAGCGACTTCAGAAAGCCTCTTATATCGAGCCTCCATATCCCTGATAAGGTCACCCGACTGGTTATGGCGACTCGCCTTAGCTTCAGTCTCCCTCAGAGTCCTACTCGAATCGCAGTCAGCCCCCAATAAAGCCTGACGTCTCTCTCCCAATATGACCTGAGTCGCTCCCATCTCCTTCTCGTACCAATCCAAGTAGGCCGTAGTCAAGATGGCACTCTTCCTGCTCCTGAGGATGGCCCTGGGTGGGAAAACGGTATATGTCCAAGCCCTCGAGAAGAATGAGAAGCTGGCTGGATCCCTCATGTCTAAGGACACCACCTCCATGGTACGAATGTCCTCCCAATCGCCCAACGGCTCCTGTAAGGTCCCGAACTGCCTGGATACCAAGCAGGGTATGTAGAAGGATGACCAACAGAACCCTGGAACCCTCACCACATAGGACTCCTGAAATGTCCTCCTGGTCTGCAACCTCCAGTGAGGTACCCACTAGCGAATATCCGAAGTGGATAACCTAGCCATCATCAGCTCCCAGTCACCCTGGTCATGCTGTCTAGGCAAACCCCTCCGAGAAATCACCCAAGGGCACTGAGTCGGTAAAGCCCCTGGCAAAGCCCCAAGCCTCTCCTGCAGCCATAAAGTCAACACGGCTGGACTCCCAGACCTCATAAAACGGTCTCCTCTAGCCATCATGTCAATGCCATGAAGGGTCTCACCCAAAACCAATGGGACAATGTCCTTCCCAGCCCTGCAATCCCTAACCATATCCAAGAGACCACCATGACAGATCCCCACGGACTCAGCAGTGAACAGAGACGAGAATATGCAGAGGATAAAGGCATCCATAGCCACCGTGGTCGTAGCCATATCCAGGGACCCAAATCTGCCCGGGATATCGGAAAGGTCAATCCTGTCCGGAGCTATCATCATCCCCTCAGCCTCTCCCAGGGATATGTGCAGAAAAGATGCAAGCTTTGCCGCCACGGCACATCTTCGATCAGAGGAATCGATATAGCCTCAATTTCTGGACCCCCAATCAAGGCTCGGAAGTCTTCATAGGTTGGGACAATCTCATTGTAAGAAAGGCAGTAAACGTGTCTACGGACGTCCCAAAACTTTGCTGCTGCCCTCAAAAGGTCCCAATCAGGCGGGAGATCCTTCAAATGCCATAAAGATTTGATCTTGAAGGTAGAATCGAACAGCCCCTTGTGAGATTGAAAGTTATATCTCACCCAAGATTGAAGATCGGACAGAAAACGGTCTCTTTTTCCCTTTTGCAATCTAACGGGTTTCTCCATTGCAAGATGAGCAAAGTTGATGTCTTTAGGTCTAATATGTGCTCTGGGAACAGTTGGGACAAGTCTAGAGTGAAAATGAAATGAAATGGCCAAGCCTTGGTTTTATTTTGAAAAAGACCGGTCAGAGACGAGCGTAAGCCGCACGGCCTCTTTTGCTCCCAAGACCAGTCTGCACGGCTTCATTTGCCTGATGTGGAAAACAATCTGCAGCAACCAAAGTTGCTGCTCAAGAGGAGTTCTCACCCCACTTTCTCAATGAAACCTGTCCCAAAACATGTCCAAAGGTCATCCAAGCAGTTATATACCATCATAAATCATTTTGGCCCAGTTTCAGCCTCAATTCCAAGCAAAAAAGCAGCCCCAAGGCTCAAGTAATATGCAAATTCATAATGCATAAATTTAAAAAGCAAATAAAACAGTAGTACATTGTTTTCGCCCCATCGGCGCCCAAATAAAGCAAAAAATAAAAAAATTGTGCATAAAACTGTTCATTGTTCATTTTCTTCCTCCTAGATCGATTCTAAGGACCTCCTAGGCCTCTGATCCCTCCTCATCACTACTCAGCTCATAGAAGCTCGTCTCCCTCATCAAATCCTCACTGTCACTCACATCAGAAAGATGGACATTCACATGCTCATATTCAGCTAACTGCTCCAGGATGCCGGCATTGGGTCCCTGCCCCCGAGGCAAGGCACTAGAAGAGTACTCTGAGGCTGATGAGGTGGATGTTGTGCCCCCGACGTGCCTCCTTTTGCACACGGGCTCCTGCACGTTCGCTGCAGCCTTTAAAGCGCAAGCCAGCTTCTTCAAGAGGGACCGACACACATCCTTCCAGCCCCTATTCTGCCTGACTAAGCCGTCATAAGTCCGAGATGGAACCTGAGAAAAAGAGAAGAAAATCTCAGAAAAATCTCGGAATTGCAAAAAGCAAAGAAGTCTGAAAAAGGGAAAAGATCCTAAAGTGTACTCACAGTGCTGTTCGGCGGCAGAGTATACTGAGGCTCCCTCGTGTCGGGGACAGGTATCCTGAACCTCCTCGGTACCCCGTTGACCACATAAGAGAGATGAGCAGGAGGCATCGGCGGGTCAGTAGGCTCGGCTTCCCCATACCCCTGAGTGACAGCCAGCTTCACTAGCTTCTGTGGCGTCCTCAATCGCTGCTCTACAAAGGTAGCATACGGGGTAGCCAGATCAAAATACTCCTCAGCTGCTACACCTGCCTGATACCTCGCTATCTCATCCGCCGGCCAGTCCCTGGGCTGCAGCATCCGTGCTGGAGGATCGAGGGGAGTAATGGCATCCAATGGAGGGATATGGCCATGCTGCCTGGAAAAGCGGTCCCCCAAGTATATGACATCACATGTCAGCCCGGTCAACCATCGCCTCTGTCTAGTCGCCTCCAAGGCATCTCCTAGCAAAATCTCTGGATACCTCCCCCAAGGGTAAAAGTCCACTCCATCATGCCCATCCCTGTTGATGACTGGTCTAACCATCTTGTAGTCAAAGGTGATCCGGGTCTTCCCGGTGAACTTATCCCTAGCATCTCCCCTCCAGCGGATCATAGCGGGAAAGATGGTAGAATCACTCTGCTGGTTCCACGAAAAGAACCTGATCACCTCGCAAAACCAGACCTGCATGTTCAAAACATCAAAAGGGTCATTTTCTCTCATAAAGTCTCAAGACGAAAGATAAGAGAGAGAAAGAAGGTGAGAATACCTCAAGAGCAAAGGAGAAGCAATCCATCGAAGCAGCCTTATTTCGGCTATACATGTCCACGGAGAAGTAAAGCTCCGCCAATCCGGCCTCTCCCCAAGAGACCGTCCCAATCCTATCCACATCCTCCAAGGTGTCAAGAAGGCAAACCAAAGCCAAAGTCCCAGAATTTACAAAGATGGTGACTGACAGCATCAACCACAGAAAAGCTCTCGCAAGCTGGTGGGCCGTCACCTCATTAGCAGCAAATCCCTGCATGCAGTTCTGGACTGCCACCTTGACGTTCCTCGTCTCCATTCCCAGCCCCTTAGGCTGAAGATCAAACCCAACCAAAGCTCTAAACTCCTCCGCCGTGATATGGTCTCTCCAGGTCACAGGCCTCCCGGTGAACTGCAAGCCAGTGATAGCAGTAAAATCTGCAGGCGTCACTGTAAGCTCTCCCCAGCTAAGGTGAAAGTTGTGGGTGGTGTCCCACCAGAACTCTGAAAGGGCCTGGATCAAGCCCTTGCTCTTCGAGGTCACGTGAATACCTCTGCTGATAGACTCAATAAACAAATCAAGGTCGGTAGCCCTCACTAGCTGCTTAGGGTTCACCCCATCCTTCTCAAAATCGGGCATCCTCTCCCATAGCCTCACAGCAATCTTAGAAGGCCCCCTAGATTTGTTCTCCTATAGGAGAACGCAACAAAAGAAATGTGTCAGTCCTTCATCTCATTTCAAAAGCATGCATATATTCAAAAGTGCACCTATTTTCAAGAGAAAAGCATTCATAAAGATTTCTAGCATCCTATGCATAGAAAACGTGTCTTTTATCACTTGAAACACGTCATGTCAAGCACATTGCTCTCCTAAGCACAAAATTCTGATTTTCAAAATTATTTGCACATAAGCATTAATTTTTTCAAAAATATGGCATGCATGAATCCTTTTCATCGTCCAAAATCCCGTTTTCTCATCCATGATTAAAAATTGACCTAGTTCTAGCACATGCGAGGACTCCGTCACATTTTAGACAATTATCTATTCTTACTTTATTTTCGAAAAAAATAGGTCATTCTCATTATTTTTCAAATAAAATTGCACATGCATGTTCGTTCATCTTCTTAACCTCATAGGTTAATCATCAAGATTTCAAAATCATCATCAAAAATCCTAGGAAAATTCGAGAAAATCCTAAAATTCGAGCCAAGCCCTAATTCAATCAAAATTGACGGAATCGAGCAAATTAAGAATGCTTACCCCAACCGATTGAGGATTCGTCGATTTGTGCTCCCTCTTGCCCGGATAAAGCTCTGATGGAGGCGTAAGGAAGTTGTACTTCCTCTTCGTTCGGACAAGCTCTCTCCTCCTCCTTCGAGCGGCCTCGGAGATGTTCCTCCTTGCTTGCCTTGGCATCGGATTCCCCTCCGGATCCATCTAGATCAGTAGAAGTAAGGGATTGAAGGATTTTTTGAAAAAATTCTCTCCCTCCTCTCTCTCTTCCTCGGTAACAGAAGGCGGCAACAATGCCCAATGCCCGTTCAAATCTGATTTCAAATAATCTGGAAAAAATAAACTTCTAGCCGTGCAGCCTCTTTTGCCCCCGTCTCATGTCGGGCGGCTTCTTTTGCCCTGAGCAGAAATTACAGCTTTGCCCCTGGACTTTCCACTTGGGCATATAACTCCTGTTATCCTTTAACTAGGATAACGTCGTTTTCCCAAAAGATATCCGTTATCCCCTAAGCAAATATACTTTCCTCCCCAGTCGCCTCCGTTACTTCCGTTATAACGGAATGACGCTAGGTGACAACCTCCGAATTGTCAAAGTTCAAAACTTAAGCTACCTCTATCACAGATAGTGAAGTACGCTCAAGTTCTCCAAACTTTAGCTACCTCTATCACAGATTGAGAAGTACGCTCAAGTTCTCCAAACTACCTCTATCACAGATAGTGAAGTACGCACAAGTTCTCCAAACTTTAGCTACCTCTATCACAGATAGTGAAGTACGCTCAAGTTCTCCAAACTTAAGCTACCTCTATCACAGATTGAGAAGTACGCTCAAGTTCTCCAAACTTTAGCTACCTCTATCACAGATTGAGAAGTACGCTCAAGTTCTCCAAACTTTAGCTACCTCTATCACAGATTGAGAAGTACGCTCAAGTTCTCCAAACTTTAGCTACCTCTATCACGGATTGAGAAGTACGCTCAAGTTTTCCAAACTTCAACTACCTCTATCTACTCGATAGCGACATAAGCTTTAGTCAATTCAGGTGACAACCTCCATTAATTGTCAATCAGGTGACAACCTCCATTAATTGTCAATCAGGTGACAACCTCCATTAATTGTCAAAACCTCAAGGATCCTAGACATCGTTCCTAACTATCTAGTGATGCTTGAACTACGATCAAGAGTTGATTCCTCTGGGATACGTAGGTAGCCTTTCATAAAGGTCCAGCCATCCGACCACAGTGGTCACCCTATTCCATCATCGCTCCTCAGTGGTGAGGCAGCCTTTCATAAAGGTCCAGCCATCAGACCACATTGGTCGCCCCTGTTCCTTCATCACTCCTCAGTGGTGAAGTAGCCCCTCATAGAGGTCCAGATATCCGACCACATCGATCACTTCTAGCATATTCCCAGTAGGATCAATCGCTTGACCTCCCAGGTCACTCTCCCTTCTATTTCCCCAGCACGAGCCCAGTTTCTCTTCGCCATTCCCCTGCGGATCTTATTCTGAACTACGACCTGGCTTGATTCCTCCGGGATACGTAGGTAGCCTACTTTAGGTTCAGCCAATTCGTCACATGTGACACCCCCTTTCCCCAGTGGATTCCGAACTACGATTATGGCTTGATTCCCACTCGGGATACGTAGGTAGCCTCCCAAAGGTTCAGCCACTCGACCACCTTGGTCACCCAATCCATCTCGGCATTTGCCAGTATCGACAACCCCACTCGCCCTGCAAGTGACGTTGCCGAGGGGCTTCTGTAAGTACCCAAATCTGGCTCATGCCTTCCGGTTAAGTTTCCCGGCAATTCCCTGGACTTTCCTAAAGTCCGGGAGCAATTCCGAAACTGTTCCGAACCTTCCGAGGGGTGAAGGGACTGCTTCAAATTAAAAAAAAGCACGTTTTCCTTAATATGAAAACCCTTCTAGAAGTGCCACCTTGCATGATTCTAGAAACATGCTGAGTCACAAGGGATAATACCGCACGGCTGCATTAGGAGGGAACTCCTAGCCGCACGGCCTCATTAGCTCTATCCAGACTGCCTATAAATAGAGGCCTCCTCTACCCATTTTAAAAGAACAATTGTCAGCATACAAACTCTCCCAAAACATCCCTACGAAAATCCAGGAAGCTGTGAGTGCCAAGAGCCACCTCCCTCCTCCTTGAAGCCTCCAAAAGTTGGTCCCTTCCCTAGGCGAACTCCAAAGAAGAAGAGGTCACCACCATTGGTAACCTCTCACCCCCTTATCTTGCATTATATTTGTTATATGTGATTCTTACTCCTTGCATTTACATATTGCTATATATTGTTTGGGTCTTGGTATATTATTGTTAAAGATCATATCTTTGAGCATATAAATCATTTTCCCCCTCCCTTGGCATCATTTGCATTACCATTGCATCCTTTGCTCATAAAAATGTAGTCTTTACATTACCATTGCATCCTTTGCACCTAAAAATCTCTTTTTTTACAATAAAAATGCATCTTTTGCATATAAAAATCATGTCTTTACATTAAAGGTGCATCCTTTGCACCTAAAACCCATATTCATGCATAAAGATGCATCCTTTGCACTAAAAATCATGTCTTTATAATCAAAGTAGCATCCTTTGCTTTCAAAATGTAGTCTTTATGCATCCTTTGCATATAAAACACTATTTTTCCACATAAAAATGCATCCTTTGCATTAAAAATCCTTTCTTTACATAAAAAGCATCCTTTGCAATCAAAGAGCATCCTTTGCACCCAAAAATGTCATATTTTCATTAAATATGTCATTTTTATCATAAAACATGCATTACCCTAGTCCCCATTGGTATCCTTTGGAACGGACCGGTGTAAAGATCCCATCTTTACATCGTTTCTTCCATTAAAGGTGCCACAATCTCTTTAGAAAGGGATAAACCTTGAACCCTATATCTCCGATTATCACTTGAGACGAGCATGATAGCTCCAATATAAGCTCAATCGTCTCAAGGTGTAGGATTGATGGGCTAAGGTCACTCCTTTCTAAAGAACCTCATTTTGGACTATAAAAGAGAGTCCTTCTCTCGATCACGCAAAGACCCAAGGTCAAATAGCGATGATCACAAGTCCAAGATGAGGACGGGATCAAAGTCCCGAACACATAAAAATCCAAGGAATCCCGAGCGACAACCAACTAAATGGTTTGTACGTCCGGAAGACAACTTGGAACATTCCCCCCTTTCTTTTCAACACATGCACACAAGAAAGCACGCAAGCAAGCACGAAAAATGGAATCTAGGGAGACTTGCTACGGCAAGGCACCTTGGGTGAACGACGATCCGTTCTCCCCAAGGGGTAACTTAACCTCCGAACCCTAAAAACCTTTTTTTCAAAGTTTTGAGGAAATCAAAATGGCGTGGCGACTCCGTTTTTCAAATTAAACCGGATGTTTTCAAACTCGCGTGAATCCAAACTAAAAAAACAAAAAATAGAATTTGGGCACACATTCACAAGTGCGAGTAGTGTGTGGTCTCTAAAATTCTTTTTCTGAGTAAAACAGAAGTTTTTGAAGAATTTTAAATATATGTACACAGATGTATATTGATGCATTTTTTTTTTGTATTTTTATTTTTTTTGTAAAATAAAAAAGGTAAAGCACATGGACACACACACACAACAGTTAAAGAAAGGGGTAAAATGAAAGTTTGACCTTCATCATTGTTTTAAAAATCTTTTGTTTTGTTTAAAAGTTTTTTTAAAACAAAATATTCCCCAGCGGAGTCGCCAACTGAAATTACCCGGATCCGGCTCGCGCGCGGATTTGGCCCCGGCACATCTCGCATTTGTGCGTTCGCTTTCGGGAATTCGCCCGGATCCGATAGGCAGCGCGTTCGCGCCCCGGCATCTGGCTTGTTCCGTTTGCGGTTGGAGGTGTCTCGCTGTGTTTTTGCTTGTAGAGTCGCCACGCCATTTTTATTAAGCCCAAAACATTGAAAAAGGGCATCAGTTTAAAAAATAAACTGTTTTTGTGTGATGAGATTTTTGAGTTCGGAGGTCAGATGACTCCTCGGGAAGAGAATATTAGAATATTAGAGCTCACCCGAGGCGCCTCGTAAAAACGAGTCTTTCGGTGCCCATTATATTCTTTAACTGTTGTGTGTGTGTGTGTGTGTGTATGTGCTTTTAAAAATGCATGCTGTGTCGGATGTCTACATTGTACACTGCTTTATTGAAATGTATTGAAATAGTGTAGGAAGGAAGCCTTACCAATGTTGGTTTGTGTCTGTCTTCCGCTGGGGAATAGTGTTTGAGGATGGAATAGTGTTCCGGTACGGACCGGGATTGCTTCGGGATGAGCCGGTTGTCTGCGGACAGAGTTTCGGCGTGCGTTGGGATCGCAAGGATCACTCGGACAGAGTTTCGGCATGCATTGAGATGGAAGGGATCACTCGGACAGAGGTTCGGCGTGCGTTGGGATGGCAAGGGTCACTCGGGCAGAGTTTCGGCATGCGTTCGAGTTGCCGGTTTGACTCGAAAAGAGCCGGGACGCCTCGGGAAAGACCAGGCAAGGCCTCAGAGTACCACGAGGGGCCTCAGAGTACCTCGAGAGTGCCTCGGGGCAGCGCGGGAGCGCTCGAAGAGGCTTCGAAGCACCACAAGGGAGCTCGGAAGGCCTCAGAATGATCCGAAAGGGGCCGGGAGTGCCTCGAGAGGACTTAGAGGGGTGCCAGAAGGCTGGGGGGAGAGGAGAGAAGAGGGAGATGTGTGAAATGAGGGAGGGGGAGCCCTCTATTTATAGTACTCAGATTTGTGCAATAAGGTCCGTACAGACCTTCCAGGTAATCCAAGTTTTTGGTTTTCCTCGATTTGAGGGAATATGTGGACTATAAGAAGATTCAGCAATGATGGTGTCTGGTAGTAAAGAGGTCCGTACGGACCAACCTTGCATGCATAAAGGTCCGTACGGACCAACCACGTAGCTGAGTAATGATGCTTCCCGGGATTTGAGGGAATAAGTTGGACTTTAAGGGGATTCAGTAATCATGGCAACAAAGAGGTCCGTACGGACCATGTTTGCTTTTCCAATTTCTGAAAAATCCCTAAAAAGTCCTTTTGTGCTTTTTTGTCCCAGAAAGGTCCCTCCCTTAGTTTGGTTGGGGGGTTTTGAGGGTTTTGAGTGTCATGGGTCTTCGAGACTGCGATTGTGTGAGTCTGCGGTGTTTCCCATGTGCTCGAAAGAGGGTGATCCAGATTGGGGTACTTACACCCACTTTATTTTTACAATAGGCAAACTACCAATGTTTTTCATAAACAAATTGCATATTCTTTCTACCCATAACATCAATTAAGCACATGCATCATCAATTTCAAATTTCCATGGCAAAAAAAAACAAAAAAACAAATGCCCCAAATTGTAGCCATTCAAGCCCTAAGTCTAATTTTGGCACAAAATCAAACAAAATAGGCAAAATTGAGTGTCATACCATACGGAGATTCTCGTCGGTGGCCCAATGTTGCCACATATCCGGATAATGCTCCTCATTCATCGATTGTGAAAGGGTGTAATGTCGGTGCATCCTCACCAAATCGAGTCTCCTCTCCGCCGCTTCCCGACTCACTCGAACTTGGCAGACTCCACGGGCTCCTCCCCTTTGATCCATTGCCTTGATTTCGAAGAGTTTGGTGAAGGAATTAAGCAAAAATGGCGGATTTCCCCTCTGTTTTCTCTCCTTCTCTCGTCTGAACTTTTTGGAAAATGGAAGAGACAGGCACGGATTTCCAGTTTTTGAACCAGGCGCGTCGCAGGTCTGGTCCGCGCGGATGATATTGTAGGGCAAAATCCCTATTTTACCCCTTTAATTCTTGGCCCTCTGCATTCAGATCCCCTGTTCAACAGCAGTTAACTCATTTAACAAAAATTTAAAGGAAGTCCATTTCCTTCCCCGTTTTCAACCCCGGCCGTCATCGTAAGTCTGTCCTTTAACGAAAACTTAACGGAAGTCCATTTCCTTCCTCGTTTTCAAACCCGGCCGTCATCGTAAGTCTGTCCTTTAACGAAAACTTAACGGAAGTCCATTTCCTTCCTCGTTTTCAACCTCTGCCGTCATCGTAAGTCCGTCCTTTAACGAAAACCCTAACGGAAGTCCATTTCCTTCCTCGTTTACAAACTCGGCCGTCATCGTAAGTCCGTCCTTTAACGAAAACCCTAACGAAAGTCCATTTCCTTCCTTGTTTTCAAACCCGGCCGTCATCGTAAGTCCGTCCTTTAACGAAAACTTAATGGAAGTCCATTTCCTTCCTCGTTTTCAACCCCGGCTGTCATCGTAAGTCCGTCCTTTAACGAAAACTTAACGGAAGTCCATTCCCTTCCTCGTTTTCAACCCCGGCCGTCATCGTAAGTCCGTCCTTTAATGAAAACTTAATGGAAGTCCATTTCCTTCCCCGTTTTCAACCCCGGCCGTCATCGTAAGTCCGTCCCTTAACGAAAACCCTAACGGAAACCCATTTTTTCCTCATTTTCAATCCCGGCCGTCATTGTAAGTCCGAACCAAGAACCCACATCCCAGGCGGATAAAACCCGACTGTCATCGCAAGCCCATACGCATCCCCAGCAGTTTCTGAACTACGACCAGGCTTGATTCCCATCCGGGATACGTAGGTAGCCTACGATAGGTCCAGCCACTTGACCAACGCGGTCACCCTTTCCCCGGCAGTTATCGTAAGCCCGAATCTTCCCCAGCGAGAATGCCTTCAAATGGTCCCCCTCCTGAACTAAGCCTCGACCTAAGTCCATACTCCTGAACTAAGTCTCAATTTAGGCATAGACGCCTCCACTAGGTCGAATACGTCTTCGGCAATGCCTCCGCTAGGTCGAATACGTCTTTGACAACGCCTCCGCTAGGTCGAATACGTCTTTGGCAACGCCTCCGCTAGGTCGAATACGTCTTCGGCAACGCCTCCGCTAGTTTGAATACGTCTTCAGCAATGCCTTCGCTAGGTCGAATACGTCTTCGAAAATGCCTCCGCTAGGTCAAATACGTCTTCAGCAATGCCTCCGCTAGGTCAAATACGTCTTCGGCAATGCTCCCGCTAGGTCAATTCTTACTTCGGCAATGCTTTCGTTAGTCGAGGCTACATTCGACAACGAAAATGCGGTGGGAGGTCCATTTATTTGATCACTTCTTTCCCCCGCAAGACCTGAACTATGACCGGCTTGATTCCCGCAAGGGATACGTAGGAATTCTTTTACTAAGGGTCCAGCCATTAGACCACCTCGGTCACCTCCTCGCCCGTCCTGGCAACGTTTGCCAGATTGGGGTCCTCATTTTGTCGATGACCCCACTTCCTCTGGAAGTACCGTCACCGAGGGGCTACTGTAAGTACCTCAATCTGGGTCGTTAATGTTCCGTCAGCCCAAATTAATGATTTATAATCATCTAGGGGCATTTTGGACATTATTTTGACAATTTAAATGAGGAAGGGCACTTTAGGAATAAAAAATAAACAAAATCTCACGGATATTTGTCATTTCCAATAAAAAAGGGAATATTGACCAAAGACAAAATGCCAAAACTGCTTTTCTGCACTGGTCAGGCACGCTGCTTGGTTAGTCCGCGCGGACAAGATTGCACCTACAATCTTGTCCATGCGGATAAGATCAGCACCCAGCAACCCTATAAATTCAGCCCTTCCCCCTCAGTTTCAAGAGGTCAAAAATTCGTAAAACTTATTGTTACTCTGCCCAAATTCACCCTCAAACAGCCATTTACACTTTCAAAACTAAAAATCCACACCATATCCATCCTCAAATCCATCCCAAAATCACTTTTGACCCTTGAAATCCTTCAAACCCTAGATACAACCCAAGAACCATTGGTAAACCCTTACCCTCCCTACTTAAATCTCTCTTGTTCATACTCTCATTTCATATCTTGAAGATGTGACTTTGTTTTTTACTTACTTGTTCATCCCCTTCCCCTTTGTCCTAAGGATCCAAGAGGATCTCCATGGAACCCATTTCCATGGATAATCCTCCAAAATGATCCACATTCCCTTTTATTTTATGTCATTTCCCCACTCCCATTTTTATACTTCTTGGTACTTGCTTGTTTGACCAAGAAGATGATCACCTTGGAGTTCATCTCCATGGATGACCACTTCAAATTGTCCATATTTCATGTATCTTTACATTTTATCCTTTACTTGCTTCCTTGACCTACATATGGTCATCTTGGAGTCAATCTCCATAGATGATCATCTCAAATGGTCAACATTATCTACATTTCTTGCAAATTCCCCTCCCCTTGTCCAAGATGCTCACCTTGGAACATTTTCCTTGGATGAAAATCACCTAGACACACAAAATGGGTCACACAAGATGTACAAGATACACTTGAGTATAGGTTTCAAGGTTGATCTTCCTGTGACCACCTTAGAAACCTTCCTCTAAAAGTTGATACATCTTGACCTAACCCCCTTTGTCAACTTAATTATTATGTCAAAACCCCCATTCCCAAGCAAATAAAATGCTCACAAAGTCCCAATGTACCCCTGGGATGACTTGATTAAGTGGATTCATCACCTATGACCACTAATCCAAGTCTAGGGAAAGAGAGGACAAGAATGGATGCCAAAAATCCAAATCCCCTTTCATTTTCTGTCTTTCAGTTACAATTCCAGTTAAGTCCTGTAAATCCAGTTAACTTTCTGGGAATTACAGTGACTAAACTGGAAACTGTAAAACATTTATATTGCATGTTAGCCCGCGCGGACAAGATTGTACTACAGTCTTGTCCACGCGGATGATATTGTCATTTGCAAACAGTCCCTCAATTTTCTATTATTTTCAGTTTAATCACTGCTTTCCAACTGTTTTTCCAGTTCAGTCCCTAAAGTCCCAAGTATTTTCAGAAAAACCCCTTTTAAAACACACACACACACACAAAACAAAACAAAATTTTTTAAGTGAGGAAACCGTCGTACGAGGCATTCCAGGTGAACACTAACGTTCTTTCCGTAATGTAACGTGACCTCCGAACTCATTTTCTCTCATTTTGGGTATTTTTCAAAGTTTTGGCCCTTAAACTAAACGGCGTGGCGACTCCAAAAGCATTGATTTTTTCCAAAACGATTCCAAAAAAGAGAAAAAAAGGAAAAAACAAAAACATTTGCGGATGCACATCATCAATTGGGCCCTAAATCCCTCAAAGGTCGCCTTTTTTTACGGTCAATTTGAGGCTGGGCTACGCCTTCCCTTGGACCCATTCATTTGCAAGTTTTTAGAGCGCTTGAATGCTGTTCCGATGCAGTTGGGAGCGAATACTATGAGGGTGTTGGTTTGCTTTGCTATGGTTTGTCGATTCATCGTGTATAAGCCATGTATGCATGTCTTCAGAAAAATTTTCAAGGTCGTGTTTGACAAAAGGACTTTAGGATTTAGTACTCCGGCTCGAGCCAATGCCCCCAAGTTATTCATCAATTTTCCCGACAAGGTAATCGGGTGGAACTCCCACTTAATCTTAGTTGAGGGTAGAAAAGGCTGGGAATTTCCTCTACCTACTAATGAGTCCAGAGCTTTGAAAGAAGATGAGTACTGGGTTCCTGAGTGGAAGGAAGAGCTGACAAATAAGTTGACAGAAATAGCCTGTAGACGACCCATCAGTTGGGAACTGTTGGGATCCAACAGAAATAACTTCATTCAAGCTGGAATGCTGCTAGGTGAGGGCGAGGTAGCTCCTTTTGCCTTGATAGTAAGGGGTTGGAGATACCCGGATTGGGTCATTCATGAGGGGGGTCGATATAGATTTGAGAGTCAGTGCCACTATTGTTATAATAATTGACTCGTTACGGATAAAGAGTAACAATGGTGCCCATGGATGATTCTGGCTCGGTGGATCCTGGCTCGAGCACCGATCCAGTTCCGGTGATAGTTGAAGCAGCCTTCGACGGCGAGTAAACTGGGGATAACCCCTTAAATTTTGTTAATGTTGATGAGGACGCCCTCGATGAAGATGACGACCGTCCTCTTAATTCGAGGAAGAGGTCGAAGGTCGACAAAGGTAAGTCCATCTCCCACAGCAATCTTCCTCCTCCAGTCTCTTCAATTTTGAGCCAAGAATATATCCAGTCTCAGATAAAGAAGCTGAGTGACGTTCCCCCTCTTAGTGGGGTTAATAGTTTGAGCCGTCGATATCCCGATCTAGGGTATGGGCAGGTTAGGAGGGCAGTAGATCCTGATCTGCTTGCTCATTTTGCTGACAAGGGGATGACCCCAGAAGAATTTTCTGACATGTCTGGCTTGGCACACAGCGAGGTAAACTTTTGCTTCTCTCTTCTGTTTGGTCGCCAATTGTTTCTTGATTGTTCATCGAGCTAATGCTTTTTCATTTTTTATTATGCAGTCTCTTACTATGGTCGAGCAAGCGAAGAGCTCCTGGAGAGCGTCTATTAAGAGAGAGAAGCTGGCCATGACTCAATATGCCAGAAAATCTCATAAAGTGACCGAGCTAAAGGAGAAGTACAACGATCTAGATGCGGCTTACGATGCCCTCGAGCAAGTCAAGAATGATGCTATGGCAGCCAAGGATAAAGCACTTTTTGACCTCAGAACTGCCGGGACTGAGCTTGCTGGAATGAAGGCGGAGAGAGATGCCGAGCGTCAGGGGCACGAGGGGACGAAGAAAGAGCTTGCGACGATTGCCAAGGTGCTTCAGGATCGAGACATATTTCTGACCAAGCTAAACGAGGAGCACAATGCTGCCAAAGCCAAATGGAAGGAGGAGATCCAAGCTGCTGCGAAAGCTGCGGTGGGAGTCTTTAAAGAGAGTGACGAGTATTACAATACAATAGTTGATAAGGCGAAGGATTTCCTTGATGTAGTTTGGTGCTATATGGCCCGTCGTGCCATAGTTGACTCGACTGCAGATGTATTGCTAGAACAGCTGGCCCGATGGGCGTCTGAGGAACAGTATGATACTGCAACTCGAGGTGGTCATTCCGTTGTACCATATACTGATAACGACTTAGCATTCATGGCCCAGCAGGACCAAGAGGATGGTTGTGAGCCTTGGGTCTCCCCTCTTCAAGAAATTGAGGATGCTGAAGACATGGAGGAGGATGCAGAGGAAGAGGTCGAAAAGGACCCGCAAGATCCAGCTACCAACGAGCCAGCCGTTTAGGATTTTGTTTAACTGTTTTAACAAACAAGCTTCAAAACAATTTTTCTTTTTTGTTTATGTAATCCATGCCTTGGCCCAGTTTGGGAAGCATTTAACCCGTAACCTCTGTTTGCTCAAGTCTTGGCCCTCTTTTATGGGGGACTTTTATTTAATCGTAGTTGACTTTTTACTTGAATCACTTGTCATGGATCCTTGTTTGGATGTCGAACTAGATTGATATGATAAACGAGATTGACACAAGCTTTTGGTCGGACTAGTTTTTAGCAATAAAGTCGAATTAATACTTGTATGTTTTTTTGGAATGGATTTTTCCTTAAGTTGGACCTTGTTAGATGAACGAGACTGATTGAGAATCGAGTCTGTTAAGGAACAAGATTGCCCTAAATTTTCAGTCGGACCTGTTTAAGAACGAGGTCGACTTAGGACATCGGTCGAGTCTGTTAAGGAACGAGACTGCCCTAAATCTTCAGTCGGACCTGTTTAAGAACGAGGTCGACTTAGGACATCGGTCGAGTCTGTTAAGGAACGAGACTGCCCTAAATCTTCAGTCGGACCTATTTAAGAACGAGGTCGACTTAGGACGTCGGTCGAGTCTGTTAAGGAATGAGACTACCCTAAATCTTTAGTAGGACCTATTTAAGAACGAGATCGACTTAGGACATCGGTCAAGTCTGCTAAGGAACGAGACTGCCCTAAATCTTCAGTTGGACCTGTTTAAGAACGAGGTCGACTTAGGACATCGGTCGAGTCTGTTAAGAAACGAAACTGCCCTAAATCTTCAGTCAGACCTGTTTAAGAACGAGGTCGATTTAGGATGTCGGTTGAGTCTGTTAAGGAACGTGACTGCCCTAAATCTTCAGTCGGACCTGTTTAAGAACGAGGTCGACTTAGGACGTCGGTCGAGTCTGTTAAGGAACGAGACTGCCCTAAATCTTCAGTCGGGCCTATTTAAGAACATGGTCGACTTAGGACGTCGGTCGAGTCTGTTAAGGAACGAGACTGCCCTAAATCTTCAGTCAGACCTGTTTAAGAACGAGGTTGACTTAGGACATTGGTCGAGTCTGTTAAGGAACGAGACTGCCCTAAATCTTCGGTCGGACCTGTTTAAGAACGAGGTCGACTTAGGACGTCGGTCGAGTCTGTTAAGAAACGAGACTGCCCTAAATCTTCAGTCAGACCTGTTTAAGAACGAGGTCGACTTAGGACATCGATTGAGTTTGTTAAAGCGAAGTCGACCATGAGTCGGACCTGGTTTGAAGGAAGCATAACTTGGTTTGAGTAGAACTGCAACTTTATTTGAAGTAGTCGAACGATTACATAGAAAACTAAAAACTTAAACTGCAACTGGAACTGGAACTTAAAACTTAAAAGTTGTAGAAAAAATAAAATTTGCTTGACAATCATAAATGATAGTTTACCTGTAGCTTCCTCATGGGTGGCCCCCGAGTTATGTTTGATCGAGAGACATAGGTCGGACATGCTGGTTCGATCAAACGTAACTGTTCTGCTCGGACCATGTAATCTTGATTATCCCAAATTTAATCTTGGTTGTCTTTGTTCTGGTATGGCACCTTCAGCTCGTTCTTCACCTGCGGGTTGGGCTCCTTTTACATATCTATCTAGCCTTCCACTGTCGACCCACTTCTGGATGATCCGCTTTAGGCTCATGCATTCTTCAGTAAGGTGCCCGATATCTTTGTGGAACTAGTAGTATCTACCATTTTCCCGCTTGAATTTATTTTGGGGATTCATTGGAGCAGGTGGGCCTAGGTCGACAGTGTTCATTATTTCTGTTCGACTCACATTCAGGGGCGTGAAACTTTCGAGACTCTTTCGGTCGCTCTTATCTTGTTCTTTCCTTTGTTGGAGTTATCATTGTTCTTGTCTTGACCTTCTTTGATCGATTCTCCACCTTCAGATTGTTTCAAGCCTTTGTCTTTCTTCCTTTCTTCAGCAACGGCCACATCGTAGGCCCTTTCAAAAATTCTTGCCTGATAGTCACTTTCCTAACCTGTAGCTCATAATCTAACTCCAGAGAGGACACTCCATTCTTGAAACAGTTGATAACTTCCCTGTCCGTTAGGTCCTCTTCTATTTGGTCGACCATCTCCTTGAACCTTGTATAGTAAGTCATCGAGCTCTCAGTTTTGCCCTGAGTCAAGTTGTTCAAGTCGATGACCGTCTTCTTTCGAGCTCCGACTGTCGAGAATCGATCTAGGAACTTCCTCCTCATATATTCCCAAGAGGAAATACAACCAGCGGTCAAACCGCGAAACCAGGTCAGAGCCGCGCCAGTAAACGTGCTGGTCAAATCTTTGCGTAGTACGTCATCCTTGAAAGAGACTAAACACATGGTGGCCTCAAAATGCTGCATATGGTTCAGGGCATTGGTCGCACCTGAATACTTGTCTAACGCAGGTAGCTTGAAACCTACGGGAGGCTTTAGCTCGAGCAACTCTTTGGATAAGGGTCGAAGAGTATTATAGTTTTGTTCACCCTTTCCGTCAGCCTCCATTTTTTCTAGCCTTCTCCTTAAATCCAGAAGCTCTCTAGCATCTTGGTCGTCCCTCGGATAGGAGACATTGTTCGACCTCTGCCTTTCACTTTGTTATGTCTCTCTCCTAGAGTGGACCCTCTGCCTTTCACTCCTGGGCTGAGTAGCTTCCCTTCTGTCTCTGTGGGAGTGAGACCTAACTGACTTGATAGGCGACCTGCGCCTATTTCTCTCTCGATGGGAATGCGACTTCTCCGTTCTGGCGGGCGACCTACGTATATTCCTTGCGGCTTCTCTTTGTCGCCTCAAGACTGACTCAGCCTCCTGCTCCCTATTCCGGTTAAGCCTACTTCTAAGATCGCTACTCGGAACAGATATATGGGAATGAACATGCTACACAATCCTCTGCTGCTCGTCATTCAGCCGAGCACTTTCATTCTGTCTAGCACTTCCGTTAGGCTTCCTAGCACTTCCATTAGGCTGGCTTTGGGAGGTAACCGAGGGAGCAGGTCGCTGAGATCTTCCATTACCCTTTAGAGATTCAGGGGTGTTGAGCAACTTCTCATGCACATCCAACAAACCTTGGAGCAACCTAGCCCGCTCCAACAAGATTACCCTCCTACTGGGGTGATTAGTTGAGGGATCGGGGTTGTCGCCTGCAACCGTTCGACCAACCAGTTGACGCTTTGGCTGCTGCTCCGCTTCAGGTGCTGGCATAGGCCCTTTTGTTGCCTCCTATTATCCGGCAATCCAGTTCCATCAGCCATGCTATTAGAGCGTGTCACCCTCCTGGCATGGCGCTGTGGTGGGGGAGGGGGCAAATTAGCATTACGATTTCCAGCACCGGCGTCCCTGTTACCACCGGCGTTTCCTTGATTAAGCCCATCCGAGGCATCCGAAACATGACCATCAGAAGCCATTACAATGATGTGAGAAAAGTTTCTAGGTCAAAAAGTAACGTTTCTTGGCAATGGAACCAAACTGATGCTGCAAGAAACGTGTTGATCAATCTCCGTCCAGCTGTAAGACCGATCTCCTAGCTTTGATTGACCTGAAACACAGAACCCACGACTAGCCGGAATGGTCTCCGGCGAAGACCCTCGGGCGTGAGAGTAAGTATGGAGTATGAGAGTTGATAAATTATGATGAACAATGTATTCAAAATAATAAATAGCAAAATTACCTCTAAACCGTTGAAGATGTGAAGTATTTATAGGTCTTGATAAGAGGTATAATTGTAGTAGGATTGTATGAAATCCCTAGAATCATGGATCAGATTTGTATAAGGGATCGTGTCCATATATAACCCCTGATTTGTAGGATTTATGTTATGGAAAGAGTTGCATATACGCCTTGACTCTGTAGGTCGATGTACTTTTGGTAGGTCGAGGTCGCCTGCATGGGCCTTAGGTCGACCTGACTGATTGACACTGCCGGATAATACTTGAATAAGATATGGATCGTAAGTCGGACAAAGCTAGGTCGGGACCAGGTAGGACGGACAATAAGCTAGGTCGACTGATCTCTGCTGCTAGGCCTCGGGCCTTATAATAGTTGGGCTGGCCCACTAAGGAAGTGGTGACAATAATACTTGGATAACTGGGCTTTGATCGTTGGGCCTAGCCCGTCACTTTTATTACGTTCAAAACTGTTTTCTAATATTATCTTTCAAGAAATCAAAAACTATTTTCTACTATTATCAAAAGATTTTCCTTCACATTTTTTTAAATCAAAACCTTCTTACTTTGAAAATTATAAATTTCATTAAACGAACTAATTTATGGAAATTGTCAAATTTCTAGGCTTAAAATTGGAAGCTACTTTTTTATTCTTTGAATTTAGCTACTGAACGGTATAAACCGAGTTACGAACGTGGATTCGTGGCCGGGCAAAGCCCACTGAATTGGGCCCAAAATATCAATCCTACTCAAATTAAGACAGTGAGCAGTTATAATCCTCCAAGGATTATAACATTATCTCACTTGAACTCCTATTCAAACAAAGACTCAACAAATATTATCCTACTTGGAGTACAATATTATCTACAAGCACTCCTAGCCTACATGGATTATACATTGCTATGCCTATATATACAAGCCATAATTCAAATATTTTGGTATGCTATCTTTTGACTTTAAACTCTTGTCAATTGATTTCTCTTTCTATAAACGCAAATACTTACTCTCACGCTCGAGGGTTTTCGCGGGGAACATCTCCGCGCCCTAACGGTGTCTGTTTTGCAGATCGTCCGTTCGTTCGACCAGGAATCTAACGCCGCGTTTCCGACTGATTAGGTACCCCCGGTACCATCTATTTTATGCTTCATCAGCTACTTTGTTTTGTGTGTTTTTTTAAACGATTTTTAGCTACTTTGTTTTAAAAATAAAATTCTTTATTACTTGAACATTATTTTTTAATTTATGATGACATATCTATAAATATATTAAAGTAAATTCGTTCCTAAATTTGGCAAGTTGGAGCCCAAAAATGTCACTATCAAGGGGCTGAAAATGGAAATTAATTCAATACATGATTTTAGCAAGTGATTTTGAAACATAGGTAGAGAAAAAATGGAAAAATGATCTATACTACTCACACTCTTTGAAAACTTTTGAAAATGTGCAAAAAAAAATTCATTAATTAATCAATACTAGGTATCTAAACTAGGTTGCAATATTTAAACGTTTTCTAATTATTTCTTTGAAAAATAATTGTTTAATGAGCTTTAAAATTTATTATTTTTAATTCAGAAAAATTTAAAAAAATACCTCATTTTTTAGTCTAATAAACTCATTAAATAGTTATAATCTAAATATATATTCTTAAATTTTAGACTAAATTTATTATTTTCTAATTATTAATTAATAACAATTTTTTTTTGTATTAACGATAATTTTTAAATTTAGATGTGGATATTTAATTTGTTTTTTTTTTCATTTTTTATCTAAAATTTAAGAATATATATTTAGATTATAACTACTTTTCTTATGTTTTCGAGATATATGATCATTAGTTAGACATTTTTTTTATTTTACTTTTGTCAAAAAAAGAAGATGATTTATTTAAAAAAAATAAAAAATTGAAGAATGTGGAGATAATATAGGTGACTATATAGGAAGGGCCGAGGGGGGGGTAAGAGAAGTTTTGGAGGCAAAAATTGGGTACTTTTTATTTAAAAAATAAATTCATTATGTTATATAGTAATTACTATTAATGCATGTTTGTAGGCTTATAGATCCGGATTATTAGGCTTAATAGTTAAAAATCTCATTTTGCTTAAAAAAATATCGCTACTACTATAAATAATAATTCTTTCTTTTTTCAAAAAAAAAAGTATATGAATTTTTACTTTCAAAAAATAAATATGAATGATTGAAAAAATAAAAGAAAAATGTTCATGATTTTAAATTTAAGCAAATAAGATGATTGAGATTTATTCATTTATTTATTTGTTTGAAGCAAGAAGATAATTTAATTGAGAAAAAAAAGGTAAGGAGATAGCTGCTCTTTTCAATAAAAGTCATACAACTAAAATTGTGATAAGTGTCTGCCTTAACTGTTTTCTAATATTATCTTTCAAGAAATAAAAAACTATTTTCTAATATTATTAAAAGATTTTCCTTCCATTTTTTTTAAATCAAAACCTTCTTACTTTGAAAATTATAAATTTCATTAAACGAACTTATTTCTGGAAATTATCGAATTTCTAGGCTTAAAATTGGAAGCTACTTTTTTATTCTTTGAATTTAGCTACTTTGTTTTATGTGTGTTTTTTTAACGATTTTTAGCTACTTTGTTTAAAAATAAAATTCTTTATTATTTGATCATTATTTTTTAATTTATGATGACATATTTTTTTTTATAGAAATAGAGTATTTCGTTTTTTATTTTTGTAACTTCATTCAATGTTTTGTTATCATAAAATTTAAAAGTTGGTCTTATAAAAAACCCGTTTTTTCTGGCACTTAGAAAAAACGTGTTTTGTGGTTTCCTGTTTGTGCCAGTTCCAGTTTAATAAAGTGCCAGTGTGACAAAGTGCCAGTGCATGTGTAACAAAGTGCCAGTGAAAAAAGTGCCAGTACCAGTTTAACAAAGTGCCAGTGTAAACTTGCACTGGCACTTTGTTAAACTGACACTGGCGGTTTTTACACGGGCACTTTTATATACATGAACTGGCTCTCAAAAACACAAGCACTGGAATTCAAAAACACATGAACTGCATTCAAATACACATACACTGGCACTTAAAAACACATACACTGGCACTCAAATTCCCATCTATTTGTTCTGCACTGCCATTAATATTCTATTATACTGGCATTCCAAAAAACATGCACTAGCACTCGAATTAACATGTACTGGCACTCGAATTAAAATGCACCGGCACTCCATCTCCGATCATCTTCTTCATGCACTGGCACTCGAATTAACATGTACTGGCACACGAATTAACATGTACTGGCATTCAAAATCAAACAATCCTCAAATTTCCAAACAAAAAACCAAATCATCTTGTAATTGAATACAATTGAAGATGATCAATCAAAAATACAATTGAAGATGACCATTGACGAACTATTATTACGGCGTAAAATTGATTAATACAGGTGAACAAATACGATAGCGCCTGGAAGAAGCAGTGGTTTGGGGCAGGTTTCTACGAAGGAAAGTGATGAGTAACGTCCAGAAGGCAGGGCTGCTATCCAAGGTGGAGAAATTAGGGCTTACTCTTTCTTCGATTGAGAAATTGGGAGTTTTCTCCAAGGCAGAGGAGCTAGGACTGCTCAGCCAGCTTGAAAAGGTTGCTGCCGCGTCTCCCACTACTGCGTCCGGCTTTCTTTTGTTCAGAGGTGATTGGTGGTCGCCGGCGAATGGTGAGGAAGAAGACGATTAGGGAGCGAGCTGTGTTTTGCGTTTAGAGAGAGAGAATTCCGTGTAGAGAGAGAGATAGAGTAGTGAGCGTGTGTTTTGTGAGAGAGAGACGGGTTTTTAAGTAATTTTAAAACACGTTTTTTGTTAAGTTAACAAAAAACGCGTTTTTTACAAGTTTTTGGCTAAAATTTAAATATAGAATAATAATTTTTAAAATGGTGCATTAATTTTTTTAAATGGTTACTAATATAAATAATATTTTAAACTATAAAGTGATCTTTTTAATGTGAAAATCGATAAACCGAGAAAACTAAATGGGGGGATGGAGCCATAACTCTATTTTTTAGTTTATAGACATAATTTAGGGGGATGATCTGACTATGAGGAAGAAGTTAATTAATAATTAGAAAACATAAATTTAGTCTAAAATTTAAGAATATATATTTAGATTATAATTTTTTAATGAGTTTATTAGACTAAAAATAAGGTATTATTTTTCAATTTTTCTGAATTAAAAACAATAAATTTTAAAGCTCATTAAACAATTATTTTTTAAGAAATAATTAGAAACCGTTCAAATATTGCAACCTAGTCTAGACACCTAGTGTTGATTAATTAATGAAAAAGAAAAAAAAATTGCACATTTTCAAAAGTTTTCAAAGAGTGTGAGTAGTATAGATCATTTTTCCACTTTCTCTCCACCCATGTTTCAAAACCATTTGCTAAAACCATGTGTTGAATCAATTTTCATTTTCAGGCTCTTGATAGTGACAATTTTGAGCTCCAACTTTCTAAATTTAGAAACAACTTTGCTTTAATATATTTATAGACTGTCTTCCTTTTTTTTTATACTCCCTTCGTCCCGGTAATTGCTTCACCATTTTTTTTCGGCACGCAAATTAAGGGTTTCAAAAATGTTGTGAGTGTAATAGTAAAATATGAGAGAGAATGAATAGAGGAAATAATAAATTTGAAAAATATTGTGAGTGTAATAGTGAAATAGAAGAGAGAATGAGTGGGTTGAATAGTAAAGATTTTTTATCAAAAAAAAATGTGAAGCTTCTAATGAAATGTCTTTTTGAATAGTTGGTGAAGCTTTTATTGAAACGGAAGGAGTATATATTATAGAATAATTGTACTCGTTCAAACAAAAAATCAAGAAAATATTTTTACCACTTTACTCTTACTTTTACTACAAGACACATCACCTGTCACATCAAAAACAAAAGATTCATCTCTTTTAAAAAAAAATCTCCACAATCCTAAACTCATTTTACAACCTTTTAAGTTTTAATGGTCTCACCATCACATATAGATATATGGTCCGCTCCTGAGTTTTTTAAGGGAGAGGAAGGAATGGGAAGGGTAGTGAGGGGAGGGGAAGGGAGGGGGAGAAAATGACTGAACATTTCTTTCCTCCCCAATCCGCCCACACACGGGAGGACTGAAATGGAAGGAAATGAGCCCCTCATTTCCTTCCCTTTCCTTCCTCAAAAAAATTCAGGAGCACCATTAGGGAGGAAATCCTCCCACATTTCCTCCATTTTCCTTCCCTTCCCCTCCATTCTTAGACTCGGGAGCGGACCCATAGTGCTGTCAAACGGGCCGGACTTCATCGGATTTCACTTAATGATGGATTGGGTCGGGTTGGATCTAAATATTAGTGGGCCTAGTAAAAGTCAAGCCCGATTCATGTGAACATCGGGCCTATGGGCAAAAAAAGTAACTATTTTTTTATTCAAAAAACTCAAAAATTAACTAATAAAAATTATATGACACATCCAAAATTCAAAACACTTACTTACTAGTCTAACTTACACAATTACAAAGCAAAAGTGCAAAAAACACATCAAAAATTCAAAAACATATACTCCCTCCGTCCCGATAATTGCTTCACCCTTTTGGGGTGAGCACGCAAATTAAGAAAATTGGTGAGCGGAGAAAATGTTGTGAGTGTAATAGTAAAATAGGAGAGAGAATGAGTGGAGAAAATAGTAAATTTGAAAAATGTTGTGAGTGTAATAGTAAAATAGGAGAGAGAATGAGTGGGTGGAATAGTAAAGATTTTTTGTCATTTTAGGAAAGGTGAAGCTTTAAACGGAACACCCGTTTTGACAAAAAGTGAAGTTATTAATAGAACGAAGGGAGTATGTTCTTAACCACAAATGACAAATCTACTAAATAATTCTTAAATCTTAAAAAAAAAAAAAATAGCTAAATAGTTTTTACCACAAGTTACAATAAAAGAGGCAGATCCTATTTACAAATCCAAGCACAATCTTAAACGGAGAAAAAAATCAGTGGATTATTTCACCACAAAAAACAACTACAAGTTTAATTTTTTCAATCCAATACTTCCTCCGTCCCACCTCACTTAAGAAAACTTTCCATTTTGGGCATCCCACTTCACTTAAGAATTCTCAAAATGAAAACCTTAAATTACTATTCTCTCCACTCATTCTCTCTCCTACATTATTTTAATACTCACAACACCATTATAATTACTATTCCCTCCACTCATTCTCTCTCCTATTTAATTTTTCACACTCACAACACTTTTTCCACTCATTCTCTCTCCTAATACTATAATAATATTTCTTAATTCTCGTGCCATTTCAAAATTTTCTAAGTGGGCTGGGACGGAGGGAGTATACTAAAACTAGTAAAAGCCCGTGTCCGACGACACGTGGTTTTTTTTTTTTTTTTTTGTATTTTTTTATTTAAAAAAAGGGGCAAAATGGGAAAGGGACAACTTAGTGAGGGCAAAATGGGAAAAAAAAAATTTGGCACTATTCATTGTACTGTTCACATGGATGAGGTGGACAGTTGTGTTTTATACTATAGACTAGTACATGCCCGTGTCCAAGGACACGTGTTTTTTTTTTT
Organism: Adenophora triphylla var. japonica; assembly: GCA_022495995.1. NCBI lineage: Eukaryota > Viridiplantae > Streptophyta > Magnoliopsida > Asterales > Campanulaceae > Adenophora > Adenophora triphylla. The sequence continues at coordinate 133,314 of JAFEMH010002142.1, read as the reverse complement.
TTTAATTTAAAAAAAAAAAATTTTAAGGGCAAAATGGAAAAGGGACAAATGTATGAGGGCAAAATGAAAAAGTTGTCGCTTGGTACTGTTCATTATACTGTAGATAGTGGAGGTGTGATTTGCTAATTCAAATAAAATTCTGGATGGAACAGCTATCTAGTTATCATTTTAGCACCATTATAAAACAAAATTGACACAATACTTGCTTTGGTTGGTGCAACATAGCATTATCATCTATGAGACATGAAATTTATTTGAATGATACAGAAAATGAATTTATCTCTGGAAACTTACATAATTATACACTAAAAGTGCATAAACAGCTACTCAAATTAACTACACAAATCAATGATTTCACATAAAAGCATCTTCTATTCATGCTACTACAGGAACCGCAAATCAAGTTATAGAATATTCAAAACCAAGAAAACACGCGTGCACACACACACACACAAAAATTACACAGTGAAGCACAGATTTCACATAATAAACATAAGTTTTTTTTAGTTTTTAGTTTTTAATTTTTAATTTTTTAATTAAGTTTGAGTGTGTTGACTTTGTCAACTGTTTGATCGGGTCGGATCGGGCTTTTTCGGGCTTTTCATGTTCGGGCCGCATGAGTCCACGGGCCTACCGGGCCGGTTTTTTCAGGCCTTCTAATTTGAGGCCCAGACCCTTAAAAAATCGGTTGAACCGGATCGAGCCTATGGGTCAAACTCAATTTTGACAGCTCTAATCACATATCACATATCACCTATCACATATTTATTTATTTAGCTCTAATCACATATCACCTATCACATATTTATTTATTTCTTCTTCATCATTCTCTATGAACCTTCTACAACGATAAGATTTTTTAATGATCCGGATCATTCTCTTATAAACCTAACCGTTGAAATGTCTTACAATGAAAAATTAGTAAAGATCGATTATTGAGTATTTTTTATAACCTGGGTCTTAGATTTGTGCTCACCAATATTGTTGAAAAAATAATGTGTTTTGAAGAAAATTAATGGATTATTTTCTCAAGGATAATTGTGAAGACCCGTTTATTTTTTTATATATATATATTTATTTAAGCTCTTTATTTATTCTTGGACAAAAATAAATAAATGAGCAATTGGGTTTAAGTATTGGGCTCAAGGGTTGGGCCTAAGTAAATTTAATCCATTGAAAGTAGATATGGTAAATCAAATGGGTTAGGGTTATAGAAAATAACCCATGGATATATATACTCTCTAAACCTAGTACCTCTCATTATTTACACGGTAAAATTTGTGCAACGCAAAGAGAAAGAGAGAGAGCGGCGCCGTGAGAGAGGAGAGAGAGCGGAGAAGAGAGAAAGTAAGAGAAAGAGGAAGAGAAGAAGGAAGGGGAAGAAGAACCCTCGTGGAATTAAGGTAAACACATTCAACTTTTTCTAGTTTTGTTTTCTAAAATAGATCATCTTAGAAAACATAGAACCCTAACAATCAAAGTATGCTGAGGGTTTAAATCATTATGATTATTGATATTGAGATTATGAGATTAGATAAATCTTTGATGAAGTTTTAAATTGAGATTGGGCATGATAATCTTAAAGTTGAACCTAGGGTTTCATGCTAGAAAGATGAAGAAGTGGTTAGGGTTTTGTGTGTGTATGAGTGTTTGTGCGTGTGTTTGTGGGTGTATGTACAGTGTGTGTGTGTATTGCCGTGTGTTTTGTGTGTGTTTTAATTTCCGTGAATAGTGTTCTGTGAATAGTGTTAGGTTCACGTGTGTGTGTGTATGTGTTCAATTAGAGTTTAGTGTGTGTTAGTGTGTGCTGTGAATAGTGACAGTGAATAGTAAGCTGTGAATAGTAACTTAGTGAATGAAAAATGATTATGAAGGATTAAGATGGGAATTGATTCTAGAAACCCTAGGGATGTTTTGGTAACATTGTTAGGGTATTAGTTAACCATAAAAGGAGTTAAGTAGAATAACTCATAGGTTAACCAAGTGGAGTAAAATGATTAAAGGTACTAAGTAGATAGAAGTAAATTGTACCTAAAGTTGAGATTTCGCTTTTGCATGATTGTAGATTCGTGCAAGAAGGATTTGCAAGGAAATGCAAGTAACCCAAGGTAAGGGATTACGTTCCTTAAGTATTTGAATGTATCTTTCCTTTGTGATAGGATTCCCTATTTGATGATTTGTATACTACCAAGTGGCCGGTAGTTATTCATTTGTATTCCTTTGATATGTGCGTTCTTTGGAATATCCTACCATTGATATTGTGATTGTTCAATGTGTATCCGTGATGATTGGATTTTGATTAATGTGTTCTCGTACTTTGAACACTATATATGATATTATTCTATCCATTTGATGAGGACTTTGTATGATTTGGTCTAGACAGATTGAAATGACCTTATTGTTGAATGAATTGGTCTAAACAGATTGAAATGACCTTAATTTATGATATATCAGAATAAGGGAGCGCCCCAGATAAAAGGCGTAGATTCTCTTATTCAGAATAAGGGGGCGCCCTAGATTAAAGGCGTAGATCTTCTTATTCAACGATCACCGAATGTGTGTATCGGAGTCACCCTAGATTAAAGGTGCACAATTACTTGGAATTGACGGACAAGTGTGTGTAAAGTTCTATCTGTTATTACAAAAGTGCCACTACTTGTTAATTGAAAAAGTATCCTTCTTTGGCATTCTCAGTACCAAAACTATTTATTGTACATGTTATCCTTTCATTGATATTTTGTTAACCTCCGTTCGTTCTGGTCGTCTCTTCTTAGAAACCGAAGAGACCCCGTATGAACTTACTGAGCTTTGTTCGCTCACCCTTTCATATTCTTTCCCCTCCCAGGTAATAAATGATTGGAGAGGATTGGCTGCGTGTTTGATGGATTAGCGGCTTTTGGAGTTCAAATAATTATTTTAGAATATTAAGTATTTCGAGCTAGTGGTTTGTACTAGTCGTAGAGATTATTACCGTTTTCCGCATTTAAGTTTATTTCAAATAGTGGTTAGTACTTTTGAATTATGGTTTTAGTAGCCGTTGGAGGCTATTCTATTATTAAATTAAGTATTATTATTATGTATGGATTTTGGGGTCGTTACAGTTGGTATCAAAGCTTTGGTTTTAGGTCACATGGGAGACTGTTAGAGCATTAAGCATACTAGAAGAAGTAGTACTTGAATATAATTGGGCCTACCTAGAAAATATTTGGAACGGAGGATTTTAGGGTAAAATTTCTCAAGAGTCTAACTATGAAATTGTGGAAATTAAGAGATTGTAATTGGGAAGTTAGCACTTTTGGAAAGTGACTCTTTTAGGAAACTTTCTATAGTCGGAAACCTTCTATATCTGGGAAGATACTATTTAGGAACCTACTATTTTGGGAACCTTCCAATTTTGGGAACCTACTATTTGTGGAAACCTTCTATTTCAGGAAACTTTTTAAGTTTGGAAACTTTCTATATTAAGGAAATTATTATTTTTGGAAACTTGTTGATTACGGAAACGTGCTATTTTGAGAAACTTTCTATTTATAGAAACTTTCTATTTTGGGAAACTTACTATTTTAGGGAAGAGCCTAGAATAAGTTTTCTCTGGAAGTATAATAAGATCCTTCGAGTAATCTGAAGGACTACTCTTAAGTTGAATATGATTTGTGATGATGTTAATTGTATATGATGGACTTGTATAAATACAAATGGTTGTCTAGCGAGAGAACAAGCTTATCGATGGTATCACGAGCTTGAGGATTTAAAGACTTAAGATGCTGGTAGTTGAGGTACCAAATAAAGGTAACCTAGTGAATGAGAATGCTATAGAAGAAGTAGCCGAGGAAATAATAGGGAGTGGAGCCACTCCGATTTTGATGAGGATGAGAAACTAGTGACACAAATGCATAGGACTCGAGGAAGACCAAAGGGATCCAAGAACAAAGTGAGAGTGTCAAGTGGAAGACCTAAGGAAAGATCTAGGAAGAATGTAACTCCATGAGTGAAAAGTGGGGTATTATTTTACTATTATTTCCTAGAAGAGATAGTGAGTTAGCAGTTTTCGTTCTAGTAGCAAGGATTTTGGTTTTGGATGTTTTATTGGTTTTTCATTTTAGTTATGAAATAAAGTTTAGTTGCAATTAAATTATATTTGCGTAATTGTGTTCCTAAATGTTAATTATGTGAATTGAATTGGAACATGAAAGAGTGGTCTAGTGAATTGACGAAAAGTATATGTTAACTGGCTAAATGAATAGCCAAGTATGATTAATTTTGGGTCAAGTGAAACGACCTATGAAAGTAATTACCAATCTAGTGAAACGATTGGTGGTACCGATGAAATGACCTATGATTGAATGTGTTAATATGTATTAAAATTGTATATGTGTATAAGTATAAAGTAATTAGCATGAATATTGCTAGTATTGGTGTGAGTGAAAACACCTTGTATTCGTATAATAATGAGAATGTTATGTATCGTCCTCAGATGTCGAGGAACACCAGGAGTGGAAATGGCGACCATGGACGGACAGACACGACATGGCAAATACATTACAGACTTTAACTCAGGCAGTGACCGGAATTGGTCAAGTTGTGCAGGGGTTGGCGCAGCAGCAGCCGCCACCTCAACAAGTACCGCTCAGGGACCCTCTGGAGCAGTTTCAGAGGAGAAAACCTGACTCGTTTTCCGGAGATCCGAAGGAGAAACCTGCGGACTGGATTAAAAATATGGAAAAGATCTTTGAGACTATTACTTGCACCACAGAGCAGAAGGTGGTGTTCGCAACTTTTGTATTGAAAGGTAGTGCGCAAACTTGGTGGGAAGCCGAGCGCAGAGCAGCGACTGCACGTGGAACCGGAAACTACACGTGGGACATGTTCAAGACCGCGTTCAACGATAAGTATTATCCAGCAAGTGTAAGAAATGCAAAAGTAGCGGAGTTCCTGACCCTGGAACAAGAAGGAAAAACCGTGGATGAGTATTGTGACAAATTCACAAAATTGTTGGAGTTTGCACCAGCCTTCTTCGAGAACGAAGATCAGAAAGCGAGAAAATTCAAGGTAGGCTTAAGTGACAAGATCAGATTCAGGATCACACCTCTACTGTTACCGACTTATGGCCAAGTGTTGGACCGGGCCAGAATAGTGGAGAAGGAATCAGACAACTATCGCAACAAGAAGGAGGAAAAGAGGAAGTCGAATGAAAAGGAATCGACCGAGTCCAATGGATTCACAGGGAAATGGAATCGGGAGGGGGCCGGTAATAAGCGGAAGGCTACAGATGAAGACCGGGGGAAAGGCGTGGCAGGTAACAATTATCCGAACAAGAACTACGGGAACCGCAGAGACGGGAACCAAAGTGACACTCGAGGAAGGGGAACCGATGAAAAATGTAAGACGTGCGATGGGGGACACAAAACTGAGGATTGTTAGCATAAGGACAGGCAGTGCTTCAACTGTAATAAAGTGGGACATCCGAAATGGAAATGTCCGGAACCCAAGAAGGACGCTAATGCTCAAGGAACTAAGGACGACAACAAAGGGAGTGGAGGAGGTCGTGGCCGTGTATTCACCATGACAGCCAGGGATGCTAGAGCCACAAATGACGTCGTGGCAGGTACTCTTCATTTTTTTTTCCTCTCGTAGTGTTATGCATTGATTGATACTGACGCTACCATTCTGTTATTAGTACCCGTTTAGCGGAACGCTTGAAATGGAAACCTGAGGCATTAGAAATACCTTTGGTGATAGATACCCCGACTAATGAGTCGATCCCTATACCGTCTGTATATAAGAATTGTCCCTTGAAACATAAGTGGTAGAGAACTCGAAGTTGATCTAATAGAATTAGAAATGAATGAATTTGATATCATTTTGGGAATGGATTGGTTATCTGCGTACCATGCCAAAGTAGATTGTTTTAAGAAGGAAGTACATTTTGGGTTACCTTCTGGAGAGGAGTTTTATTTTAAAGGATCGGAGCCAAGAAGTCGATTGGGTCTTATATCAGTGATGAAGGCTCGGAAGATGCTACGAAAAGGATGTAAGGGACCAGCGTTTGTACGCTAAATTCAAGAAGTGCAAATTTTGGCTTGAGGAAGTAGTATTCTTAGGTCATGTGGTATCTAGGGATGGGATTGCCGTAGATCCTACAAAGATAGAAGCTATAGTAAACTGGGAGAGACCACCTATAGTCCGTGAAATAAGAAGTTTCTTGAGGTTAACAGAGGATACTATAGGAGATTCATTGAATGACTTTCGAAGTGTTCAGTACAGCTAACAAGGTTAACGCAGAAAGGAACAAGGTTTGTTTAGTTATAAGAATATGAAAAGAAATTTGAAGGACTGAAGAGTCAAATTATGTCCGCACCGGTTCTTACTATACCAAGGATCGGACGGATTTGTGATATATAGTGATACTCCACTGAAGGTATTAGGTTGCATGTTGATAACAGAATGATAATGTTATAGCGTATGCGTCAAGACAATTGAAGAACCATGAGAAAAATTACTTGACCTATGATTTGGAGCTAGCAACTGTTTTGCATTGAAGATTTGGAGACTTTACTTGTATGGAATAACTTGTCAGACCTCTATGGACCATTAGAGTCTTAAGTATATTTTCACCTAGAAGGAGCTTAACGTAAGACAAAGGAGATGGCTTGAATTATTGCAGGATTATGATTGTATGATATCAAACCATCCAGGGAAGGCCAATAAGGTGGCCGATGCATTGAGTAGGAAGAATCAAGGAACCTTAGCGGCATTGATTTCTAAGGGGGTAAGTGTGTGGAATAACATTGAGGTTTCAAACTTAGAAGTGCGAGTTAAAAGGTATGTGGTTCAGCTGAAGGTTCAGCCGACACTTTTGAACAGAATTAAGAAAGCCCAAGAAATTGACGAAGAAGCAGTAAAGATGCAAGAAAGTATAGCCAAGGGAAAGTTAAGTCCATAATATGTGTAACCATTAGAGATCCTTGGCAAGATTGGGGAAGTGGCCTATAGATTGGCACTACCGCCGGTATTAGTTGGAGTGCATAATGTGTTCCATGTCTCCATGCTAAGGAAGTATATTCACGATCCGAGCCACGTGATCGAGTACAAGCAGCTAAGAGTCCGTGCCGATTTGAGTTATGATGAAAGACTGATCAAGATCGTCCAGAAAGGACGAGAATGTAAGAAAGCGGTTGGTTCCGTATGTGAAGGTGCAATGGAGCAACCACAAAGAGCGAAAAGCAACATGGGAACTCGGAAGCGAGATACGCAAAATGTATCCCGATGTCTTCAGAAATTAATGTACGTTTAGTTTGGAGGACCAAACTCTTTTAAGGGGGTAAGAATGTGAAGACCCGTTTATTTTTTTTTATATATATATATTTATTTAAGCTCTTTATTTATTCTTGGACAAAAATAAATAAATGAGCAATTGGGTTTAAGTATTGGGCTCAAGGGTTGGGCCTAAGTAAATTTAATCCATTGGAAGTAGATATGGTAAATCAAATGGGTTAGGGTTATGGAAAATAACCCATGGATATATATACTCTCTAAACCTAGTACCTCTCATTATTTACACGGTAAAATTTGTGCAACGCAAAGAGAAAGAGAGAGAGCGGCGCCGTGAGAGAGGAGAGAGAGCGGAGAAGAGAGAAAGTAAGAGAAAGAGGAAGAGAAGAAGGAAGGGGAAGAAGAACCCTCGTGGAATTAAGGTAAACCCATTCAACTTTTTCTAGTTTTGTTTTCTAAAATAGATCATCTTAGAAAACATAGAACCCTAACAATCAAAGTATGCTGTGGGTTTAAATCATTATGATTATTGATATTGAGATTATGAGATTAGATAAATCTTTGATGAAGCTTTAAATTGAGATTGGGCATGATAATCTTAAAGTTGAACCTAGGGTTTCATGCTAGAAAGATGAAGAAGTGGTTAGGGTTTTGTGTGTGTATGAGTGTTTGTGCGTGTGTTTGTGGGTGTGTTTGTGGGTGTGTGTACAGTGTGTGTGTGTATTGCCGTGTGTTTTGTGTGTGTTTTAATTTCCGTGAATAGTGTTTTGTGAATAGTGTTAGGTTCACGTGTGTGTGTGTATGTGTGTATGTGTGCAATTAGAGTTTAGTGTGTGTTAGTGTGTGCTGTGAATAGTAACTTAGTGAATGAAAAATGATTATGAAGGATTAAGATGGGAATTGATTCTAGAAACCCTAGGGATGTTTTGGTAACATTGTTAGGGTATTAGTTAACCATAAAAGGAGTTAAGTAGAATAACTCATAGGTTAACCAAGTGGAGTAAAATGATTAAAGGTACTAAGTAGATAGAAGTAAATTGTACCTAAAGTTGAGATTTCGCTTTTGCATGATTGTAGATTCGTGCAAGAAGGATTTGCAAGGAAACACAAGTAACCCAAGGTAAGGGATTACGTTCCTTAAGTATTTGAATGTATATTTCCTTTGTGATAGGATTCCCTATTTGATGATTTGTATACTACCAAGTGGCCGGTAGTTATTCATTTGTATTCCTTTGATATGTGCGTTCTTTGGAATATCCTACCATTGATATTGTGATTGTTCAATGTGTATCCGTGATGATTGGATTTTGATTAATGTGTTCTCGTACTTTGAACACTATATATGATATTATTCTATCCATTTGATGAGGACTTTGTATGATTTGGTCTAGACAGATTGAAATGGCCTTATTGTTGAATGAATTGGTCTAAACAGATTGAAATGACCTTAATTTATGATATATCAGAATAAGGGAGCGCCCCAGATAAAAGGCGTAGATTCTCTTATTCAGAATAAGGGGGCGCCCTAGATTAAAGGCGTAGATCTTCTTATTCAACGATCACCGAATGTGTGTATCGGAGTCACCCTAGATTAAAGGTTCACAATTACTTGGAATTGACGGACAAGTGTGTGTAAATTTCTATCTGTTATTACAAAAGTGCCACTACTTGTTAATTGAAAAAGTATCCTTATTTGGCATTCTCAGTACCAAAACTATTTATTGTACATGTTATCCTTTCATTGATATTTTGTTAACCTCCGTTCGTTCTGGTCGTCTCTTCTTAGAAACCGAAGAGACCCCGTATGAACTTACTGAGCTTTGTTCGCTCACCCTTTCATATTCTTTCCCCTCCCAGGTAATAAATGATTGGAGAGGATTGGCTGCGTGTTTGATGGATTAGCGGCTTTTGGAGTTCAAATAATTATTTTAGAATATTAAGTATTTCGAGCTAGTGGTTTGTACTAGCCGTAGAGATTATTACCGTTTTCCGCATTTAAGTTTATTTCAAATAGTGGTTAGTACTTTTGAATTATGGTTTTAGTAGCCGTTGGAGGCTATTCTATTATTAAATTAAGTATTATTATTATGTATGGATTTTTGGGTCGTTACAATAATTTTTTCAAATTACTTAATTGTTTATGTGTTTATGTTCTACTCCATGAGAACAAGAAATCAAATATTTATTTGTCCAAAATGGGTTTTGAATGAATAAGATATGAATGCTCAAAGTATGTGAGTTGAAAAGAAATTTATCCCATATTGCTAAGGAAATGAAGTTATCTCATCACATTGGTTAAGATATAAAGGCTCAAAGTAAAAGGAAAGTAGTGTTATCCCACATTGAAAAGGAATTGAACTTGGTGCTAGTATAAAGTCTTGAACATTAGAGTAGTGTTCAAGATTATGTAGCATAGAGGCTCTCTCTCGCGCACAGGTGCGCAGGGAGGTGCAAATCAAGTTCCAATTTGGCTTGCGAGGTGCGTACATGTGCGTGTCCTGCGGACACGAATGCTGCACCGAAATTGCCTACGTAGGCAAGTCCACCTTTTGCTAATATTTTTGATTTTGTAAATTAAAAATAAAGCCTTTGACTTTGACTGATATGCTCGGCCGAGCAGGTTGTTGACTCGCCCGAGCAAGACTTGGCAGATTGACAATGTTTCTGGAGAACCACGCTCGGTCGAGGCATATGCCTTGCTCGGCCGAGCAGTTCCTGAGCAGATGTGTAACAGCCGAGTATTAAATGTGGAAAACTAAAACGAAAAATCATTATGATTAATATATTTTCTGGTTAATGGGTGTTAAATTTGTAATAATATTGTTTATTACATAATTAAACCATATCTTTTTCAGTTTTTGATTCTTGGTTGATTGCTTTATAAGGAGTATTGACAAAGTTTGTCAAAAAGAGTTTTGAGAACTTTGGGAAGAACTTGAGAAAACACACTAGAGAAAAACACTTGCAACAAACTTCCTCCTCCATATCCGATTTGCAGCATATTGTTATCTCTTTCATTTGGCCTTCTTGCATAGTAATATCAAGAGGTGATATTGTCCAAGCTTCGTTCAGCTCGCCGGGATACTTAGGTGCAAAGTGCCCCCGGTCCGCATGTTCTATCCTGGGAGACAAGCGTCCCAAACAAACTCAAGCACACTCGGTGAGGGGACGAATATGTCTTATGGAGGCAGTGATTTTCATTGGGCTCGTGCATCAACTACAACAACTTATCCTTTTGTATTTTCAGTTTATTATTAATTTGTTTGTAATTTATAATTTCTGTAATCTTTTTCCTCGGCACCCTTGTAACAATCTTAAGACATACTCCCTCCGTCCCACCAACATTGATACCAAATTTCTGGGCACATGGATTAAGGAAAAGTAAGTGAGAGAAAAAGTGAAAGAAAATGTTGTGAGTATGAAGAATTAAATAGGAGAGAGAATGAGTGGGAGGAATAGTTAGGAGAGAGAATGTTGTGAGTGTAAAAGTGAAATAGGAGAGAGAATGAGTGGGGTAAATAGTGAAGATTCTTTTGCTATTTTGGGCAGTATCAATTTTAGTGGGACGGACCAAAAAGGAAATAAGTATCAGTTTTGGTGGGACGGAGGGAGTATTCCCTAATCGAGGGAATCGATTACAAATCATTTTAAACTGTTGATACTAACTACTCCCTCTGTCCCGCTACAAACCGCACACTTTCTATTTTGGGCGTCTCATTACAAACCGCACACTTCCTAAAATGACAAAGAATCTTTACTATTCCCTCCACTCATTCTCTCTCCTACATTATTTTAATACTCACAACACCATTATAATTTACTATTCCCTCCACTCATTTTCTCTCTCCTATTTTACTTTTACACTCACAACATTTATATCATTATTTTTTTCCTTAATTCCCGCGCAAACAGTAACCGTGCGGTTACTAGCGGGACGGAGGGAGTATGTTGTTGTGTTTCAGATGGCGATACCAACACCGTGGAGACCCAAATTGGATCCCAAAATGAACCCCAAACTGAAAACAGAATTGGCTCAAATATTGCGACTAAAACGATCCATATCCCGACCCCTCATGCTGCCCAACATCAAAGGTACATACGTTGCTAACTTGCTAAGCTTTTTACTGCATGTCTCGCCATTCATCAACTTTTCTTTCTTTTTTGAAATTCATTTGTTGGGATACTCTTGATGCTGTCCAATAATAACGGTTGGGCCTGGCCCAAATATATTAGCAAGAGAGTAACCAGTGGGCCCAAAAGTGGGATACGACCCAAGAAGGAGATAAGATTACAGGCGACCCAAAGAGGATCATAAGAAGGCGAGATAGGAAATATCCCGCTAATATCCTTAAGAAGGGGGAAAACCAAGATAGTAAATGGCGACATATTATGAGGAAAGCCGGCGATAAAGATTAAAGGCGAGACATGATGGCAAGGCGAGACATGATAGTAAGTAACCTTATCCGGCGAGAGAGGGATCCCAGTTGATATTCACCAGAGGCGGCATATAAATATCTACCAAGTGGGACCCATTAGACGGTTATGCATTGGGATTGATGATCACGTGTTGAGGGTTTACTTTATAAAGGACCAATGATGTGGTGACACGTGGCAGGAGGCATGAAATGTGAGGAGGTCACATGCAAGGCACAAGGGTAAGGAGTATAAATAAGATGGGAAAGCTTCATCCAAAGGTACGTCCATTGATACACACACAACCACCTTCAATATTATTAGTTTACCTTCCTTTCAAGCAAACACTTATCCTCACGCCGGAGGGGCTTACGCCGGAGCCGCCCCCGGCTTAGTTAACGTTTGAGTGTGTGCAGATCAGTCGGAGAAGAAGGAGCCGGAGATATCGAGTATAGATTACAACGGTGAAGTTGCTGTTGAGGAAGATCCTGGCAACATCAATTGGTTCCGTTGCCGGGACTTGTTTTCTCTTCAAGGATTGAAGTTTCGTCGGCGGTGGCTTGAGATCGAGGGAGCTCTGTTCTGAGATTGTGAAGGTGGGTCGTGTTGTGGACGATTCAAGCGGAGTATTGAATTTACCGGTTGAGTTGGCGTTATTGACAATTTGTAAGAGGAATTTTGTTGTTCTTATTGTTGGTGGAAGCGAATGGCGTTTGTTTTGTTGTTAAACTCAATTGGTGTTTTTGGTTTGAATAGTTGGAAAGGGTAATTTTGTCTAACTGAGTTGGTGTAGATTCCTGTTTTCTAGAGTATTTGTAAGAGTTGTGTTGAATTCAAAATTGTTTGTTAAGATTTGTGCAAATCTGGGTTTGGTGGTGAAAGTTTTAAGTTGGAATTTGTGAAGTTGTTTTGTTTCGAATAGCTTTGATTTGGGTGTTTTTGGTGGTAAGGTGTAGTTGAAGTCTTTGTTGAAGATTTTTGGAAAGTTTTGGTGTTGAAGAAAGGTTTTATTACTGGGTTTATTATTGTTTGTTTACGGTTTTCGGCAAGATCTTCAAATCTTCATAAGATTTGCGAGGTTTTCGTGGTTGAAGTTCATAAGTGTGATTACGTAAGTGGAAAGAATGTCAACACCGAGAGAAGAATATGGTAGTGGGCCGAAAGGCGTAGCGAGGAAGGAACATTGTCACTCCAATTTAAGGTTTGGGAATATCGGTATGGGTGGAGCGAGAGATACTTCTTCCTCGCAGCAAGTAATCCGGAAGAGATGGAGCGAGATGCGCGACGAGAGAGAGGAATGTGATGCCGCCACCACAAGAGGAGGAAGTAGAGAACGAGGAAGAAAGTTTGAGGATCCATAACACTTTGATCTTGCAATTGATTGAAAACAACAAGCGACTAAGGGCGATGAAGAAGAAACCTACTCCAATCCCGCAGGGATTTTAACAGCGACAGTAGAGGAGATAAGGGAGCAAATAAGGAGGTAATTGTAGTGAATGAGGAGCAAGAAAAGGAAGTAGAGCACGAGAAGCCAAAAGAAGCGAAGCGAGAATAGAAGGGTCGCAAAAGCGAATAGAAGGGTCACAAAAAGAAAAGCGGGAGAGTACATGGAAAATGGAAGAAAGATTAAAGTTTATCATTGGCCACACACTTCCCAAGTGTCGTCCCTCTATTGTGAAGAAGAAGATGGTGATACTGCGTCAAATGATGCAGAAGATGGCGAGAAAGAGGTGAGAAGTTTCAAAGATTTCGAGAAACCCAAGGCGGTAGAAAAAGGGAAGGGTATAGGAGTCAGTCGTTTTGGAGAAGAAGACGGTTTCAGGAAGCAGATGGCCGAGATGGCAGGGAGATTAGCGGAAGGCTGGAAAGGGGTGGTGTAGGCGATAATGAGAAGGACTCCTTTGTCGCTCCGTTTGCTAGATATATCCGGGAAGGCGAGCCGGCTCAGTTTTCGTTTGCCCGCTCTATCCAAGTATGCAGGAGTCACCACCGCCAGAACTCATGTAGCGGGATTTGAGGTCACAATGGCGATTTTGACAAAGGATGATGCTTTATTATGTAAAACTTTTGCTAGCACCTTGGAACTTCAGGCTTTGGATTGGTTTGTGCAGCAGCCTGTTAATTCCATATTGGGGTACCAGGACTTCAAGAGAAAATTTTTGGCGAGATTTGGATCAGTGGGAGCTCAACCAGTAGTGCTGCAGGAGTTGATTGGGATTAAACAGAAGACGGGAGAAGGCCTTGTTACTTACACCAACAGATTTTTGTTAATTGCCAATCAAATTGCTGAGATTGATCCCAAATATGTTATAATGATGTATATGTCGGGTCTGCTATACGAGTCATTCAGGAGGGAGTTAAGGATGAGATTACCTGTGACTTTGAGCGAGTTGCATGAGAGGGTCAAAGCGTATTGTGGTGGCGAGGATATTGATGAAGGAGTTTCTAACACTGGAAAGAAAAGTGTTAAGGATAGGATTGAGTATGTAAAGGAAGGGAATGCCGCTCAACAAGGAGGTCGAGGGAATCCCGCTGGCGGTAGAGGCGGAGGTCGCACTGGAGGTCGCAATGGAGGGCAAAATGGAGGTCGTGGAGTTAGGAGGATTGTAAGGTTTACAAGGTTAACTGCTACACCAAGTGAAATTCTGCGGGCTGTTGATTTGCCACCACCTTTTGAAATGAATGATCTTGGGAGGATTAACATGAATCAATATTGTAATTATCATCGGGACAGGGGTCATGAGACTGACAATTGTTATAATTTGAAAAGAGTAATTCAAAAGAAGGTTGAAAGGGGTGAGCTGCAAGAGTATGTATGGCAGGAGCCAAATGGGGCGGCTCAAGGAGGAAACGGTAACAGGAATGAAATTTTGGTGATTCACGAGCCCACAAGCATTACTTGCTTAAGTAATCAGATTATGTCGCTATCCCATACTTGTCACATTCCCGCCTATCCACCCAGTGAAGAAAGGATGATCAGTTTTTCAAGGCGAGAGTTGGCTTTAACGCCAAGTCATGGATGCCAACCGATTGTAATCTCAATCGCCCCAGGGAACAGTATTTTGCATCGGGTTTTAGTAGATTCTGGAGCAAGCCGAAATATTCTCTATTATGATGCTTTTAAGAAGATGCGATATACAGAAGCCAATTTGGTGCCGTATAAAGGTTTTTTGGAAGGATTTACAAACCACACTGTGCGGGTTAAGGGGACGATTGCTTTGGCGGTAGAGATAGGAGAAGATGAGAAGGTGAGAACTCGCACTGTGGAGTTTATGGTTATTGATTTGGTGTCACCTTATAATGCTATTGTGGGTATTCCCTTTATGCAAAGCTTCGAGATGGTGGTATCTATCCCGCATCAGCGGGTCAAGTTTCCTACGGCAAAGGGGATAGCATGTTTGAAAAGTGAGGTGAAGGAAGTTATTCAGAAGAAAATTGAAATGCAAACAGCGGCTAGAGCAAGTACAAGTTCACTTTCTACTGCCTTGACTGTGCGGGATGCGAGAATAAATATGATCACCGACTTAAGGGGATGTGAGAGTTGGGAGGAGACAGAAAGTATGAAAAATAAGTCGGCAATCATAATTATTGGGGAAAGAGCAGGGGATGAAGTTATGCAGGAAAGAAGTGATGAGCGAGATGTAGAGACAGAAATAATGCAAGAAAAGTCAGAAAATAATTTGATGGCTTTGATGATGATGCAAGCAGAGATGGCCTGGTCTAGATCCACAGAATTTGTCAAAATGAGAGAGCCCCATATCGAAGAGATAGTGGATTCGGATAGCGAAGAATGTGATGAAGAGATCATGATGGACACCCCTGAGAGCATGTCGCTTGCCGGGAGAGAAAAGGGGGAAAGTAGCGGTAAGAAGATAAAGAAATGCGTCGATCGGAGGAAAGCGGCTGAAATGGAAATAGATACATTGCAAATACGGGATGAGCCCGATATTCAGGCGGCAGAAGAATTGGAAGAAGTGATTGTGAATGACGAATACCCAGAGCAGAAAGTTAAAATTGGGAAACAATTGGAAAAAGATGAGCGAGACATGCTGATTGATTTTTTGCGAGATAACATTGATGTATTTGCTTGGAAACCTGAAGATATGTGCGGAGTTGATGAGAAAGTCGCCTTACATTGTTTAAATGCTGATCCAAATGTAGAGCCTTTTAAGCAGAAGGTGAGATACCTGTCGGCGGAAAAGGAGAAAGCGGTGATTGGAGAAGTGGAGAAGTTATTAAAGGCGGGAATCATTGAAGAAATCACTTATCCACCTCGCTAGCTTGCCCAGTCATGGTGTTGAAGGCAAACAAGAAGTGGAGGATGTGCATAGACTTCACAGATCTGAATTCGGCATGTCCCAAGGATTGTTATCCTTTGCCAAAGATTGATAGATTGGTGGACTCTATTGCGGGACACAAGGTGTTTAGTTTCATTGATGCTTACTCAGGGTATCATCAGATCAAGATGCTTGAAGAAGACAAGGCTAAAACAGCTTTCAGAACTCCCCTTGGAAATTTTTGCTATAAAATGATGCCTTTTGGCTTGAAGAATGCAGGGGCGACATACCAAAGGATGGTCAACAAGATTTTTAAATCGCAGATCGGCAGGAATGTCGAAGCTTATATTGACGATATGGTAATCAAAACCAAGGGGGAGGATCATTTGGCAGATCTGACTGAGACTTTTGAGAATTTGAGAAGGAATTCCATGAAGCTTAATCCAAGTAAGTGCACCTTTGGAGTAACGGCGGGAAAGTTTTTGGGATTTCTAGTAAATCGCCGCGGGATAGAGGCAAATCCGGAGAAGATCCAGGCGTTAATTGATATGAAGTCGCCCAAGACCATTCAAGAAATTCAGAGGTTAAATGGTAGGGTGATAGCTCTGGGACGATTTGTGTCGCGGTCGGCTGAGAAATGTTTGTCGTTCTTCAAAGTATTGAAAGGAGATAAAAAGTTTTCTTGGGATGCAAAGTGTGAAGAAGCGTTTCAAAAGGTAAAGGAGTATTTGGGAAAGCCGCCCATCCTAGGTAGCCCAGAAGAAGGAGACTATTTATATGTCTATTTGGCGGCTTCGATTTAGCAATGGCAATGTGTTGATAAAGGAGGATGGTGGCATGCAAAAGCCGGTGTATTATGTTTCCAAGGCATTAAGTGAAGTAGAGGCGAGATACTTTAATGCTGAAAAGTTGGCTTATGCTTTGGTGATTGCGACGCGGAAGTTAAGGGCTTATTTCTTATCTCATCCTGTTACTGTGTTGACCAATGCGCCCTTGAGGAAGATTTTACAATGTACTCGATTCAAATGGGAAGGCTTTTAAAATGGTCGATTGAATTAACGGAGTTTGATATTCAGTTTGAGGCAAGAAAGGCGATTAAGGCGCAGGCTTTGGCGGACTTTATTCTCGAAACTTCATTTACGTATGAAAGGGAGGAGATAGAGACTCAGGGGGCCACGAAAAGGAAGGCTAAGTCGCAGGACCCTGAGATGGAAGAGGAGCGAGAAAGACCAGAAGGATGTTGGGAACTGTTTGTTGATGGATCCTCAGCTAAAGATAAAGGAGGGGCTGGGATTTCATTAAGTTCGCCAGAAAAGGATTGCATGTACGAGAAGGCCCTAAGGTTTAAGTTTAATATGACAAACAACCAGGCAGAATATGAGGCGTTGGTGGCGGGATTGGAGCTATGCCGAGATATTGGAGTAAAGCAAATAGTTGCCCATTCTGATTCTCAGTTGATTGTCAACCAAGTAAAGGGTAGTTACGGAGTAGTGAGTACAATTTTGGCAAAATATTGTGAAATGGTAAGACAGATTCTGCAAAGCTTTGATTATTGGGAGTCAAAAGTGCATTGATAGAGAGAAAAATGAGCGAGCCGACATGTTGAGCAAGGCCGCTTGTGACAAAATAGAGGAGTTGCCCAAGAAGGTGGTAGTGGAATTTATTGAAGAGCCGGCATTTGAAAGGCCGCTGATAATGGAGATTGAAGCGGGTGAAAAAGATTGGGTATGCGAAATGAAAGACTATTTGGAAAAGGAAGAGCTGCCTCAAGAAGAAGATAGGGCGAAGATTGTTAGAAAAATGTCGCCAAGGTTTACCGTACATGATGGGATCTTATACCGCAAGTCTTTTCGCGACCGTTGATGAGATGCGTAGAGCCAGGAAAGGTGGATAATGTCTTGTTCAAGTACATGAGGGCGTTTATGAGGCCATCCAGGGCAAGAACTTTGGCTAGTAAAATCATGTTCCTTGGATATTACCGCCGACATTGAAGAAAGATGCGGAGGAATATGTAAGGAGATGTGATCGTGCGGCTGACATGCTAACATTCCTAGGCAAATGATCGAGCAGACCCCAATTATAGCAGCTTGGCCCTTTGATATGTGGGGGATAGACCTTATAGGACCTTTCCCCAAGGCCAAAGGAGGAGCACAGATGGTGGTGGTAGCTGTTGATTATTTCACTAAATGGACAGAGGCAAGAGCATTAACTTCTACCACTGAAGACCAGATTATCAGATTTGTAACGGAGGAAATCCTATGTCGCCATGGAATGCCGCGGGCAATCATTTCTGATCACGGGCCGCAATTTAGAAAAAAGTTTCACGGTTTTTGCGAGAATTTGAATATCAAACATTGGCAATCCGCAGTGTATAGGCCGCAATGCAACGGACAAGTAGAGGCCGCTAACAAGCAAGTTCTGGAGATTTTGTGTAAAAACTTAGAGAAGAGAGGAGGAGCTTGGTTGGAGGAGTTGTCCACAGCTTTATGGTATGTTAGAACGACAGTGAAAGGATCAACTGGTGAGACTGCCTTCGCTTTAACTTACGGCTCAGAAGCAATGGCTCCTGCTGAGATGGGTTTGCCTACCCATAGAGTAACTTATTATGACGAGATAATGAATGGCGACAGAAGGTGCTTCGAGCTAGACCTGAGTGATGAGAAGAGGCTTAGAGCGAGAATGAGGATGATTAATTACAAGCAGAGGATGAAGGCACAACACGACAAGCGAGTAAAGAAGAGGTCATTCAATGTAGGAGATTGGGTGTTGAGAAGCCGTGAAGTTAAAGGCGCGACAGCGGGATTTGCCAAGCTAGATCCAAAATGGGAAGGTCCCTTCCAGATCGCTAAGATTGTGCGAGAAGGGACTTATCACTTGAAAGAAGAAGGCGGCAAAGATGTCCCGAATGCATGGAGTGTTGATCATTTAAAGAAATATTACCATTGAAGTGATGAGGGTAATTTACTTATTTTATTCTTATTAAAGTCTTTTCATATTCATTTTGATGAATCTATGAACCTTTTAATCATGAAGGAAAGCCATATGTTTTACGATTCTAATAGAAGATATATACGTTGAACTTGTTTTAATACAATGAAAGCATGAAATTTTATTCCTCGTACGTGTCTTACATGGATTAAATTTTATAGTTATGTATGATTAGTCGCCAATAACATGGTAGATAAATCGCTTAAGAGTAAAGTTGCCTAAAGACAACTTCACTTTTTCGATGGGAGTATATGTGTATGGTGATATCTCGCTAAAGGTAAGAAGGCAAAGAGTTTTTGATGAATTATCAAAACAATATTTGATGAATTATTGAAACAAATGTATAAATGTTGAAAGTCGACGGACTATAAATGTTGAAAGTCGACGGACTATAAATGTTGAAAGTCGACGGACTATAAATGTTGAAAGTCGACGGACTATAAATGTTGAAAGTCGACGGACTATAAATGTTGAAAGTCGACGGACTATAAATGTTGAAAGTCGACGGACTATAAATGTTGAAAGTCGACGGACTATAAATGTTGAAAGTCGACGGACTATAAATGTTGCGAGTCAATGTAAGTCGTGATAAATGATGCGAGTCAATTTATGGATGATGAAAAATGTAAGAGTCTATGGATTATAAAAATGAAAGTCTCTGAATTATGAATGAGGAAAAGGTTTATATCGCATTAAGGGCATGAACGTAATTCGCTATAAAAGATATCATTCTCTCGCTGGAATAACAAAGGAAGTATGAAGCAAAAGAAGAATCAAGAAAGGATTAGAGCCAGCGACAAGATGAGTCGCACAATATGCTTATAAGTAAAGTCGCCTAAAGACGACTTCACTTTTTCGATGGGAGTATATGTGTATGGTACATGTCGTGCAAAAGAGATTTTTGATAAACTATCAAAACAATGAGTGACGAGACAAGTAAAGCATAAAAGTAAAGGGGGCAAGCACAAAGGCTGCAAATGTACAATGTTCAAAAGGCACGCAGGCCCCAAAAAGAAAAGAGAATAAATTGTTTAGCCATCAAGGCAAGCTACAAAAATTGTTCAAAAAAAGTTAAGTATCAAGGAAGAAATAGATCGACAAATGGGCTCGCTCGCGGAATGACTTGACTAGAGCTTGAAGTCGCTAAGGCACGAGTTTTGGCATCATCTAGTTGTTTTTGTTTATGTTCGAGAAGATTATCCCACAAAGCAATGGCATTGGGAACTTGAACAGGGGGAGGTCTCCATGGCGACTTACCCAGCAATGCATCTTCGTCGGCGAGATCTTTGAGCTCTTCAGGAGTATAAGGAACCATAAAATGACCGCGGCGACATACCTCGCTAAAAATTGGCTCTGAGCCCCAGTGTGCAAGTTTTTCGATTGTGATAGCAGGAATGTCGTTGATATCAGCCGCTGCGGCTCTCATAACTTGAAGGGAGGTCTGGTTCCCAATGTCAGCAATGTCGTCAGCTAGTTGAGCCACATCAGCATTCAGAGCAGTAATTTCGGCATTCTTCCCAGTCAGTTCCTCTTTCAGCTTAGTAATCTCGTCTTGTAGAGATCGAGTGTCAGCCGCATGAGTTTCCTTCAAGGATTCATTCTCGCTTCTCAGCTTGGCGGCATTCTCTTTAGCGGTTTCAAGTTCAGTGGTAGCCGCGGCGATTTTAGAAGTAGCGGCGTTGAGATCAGAGAGAGTGTGATCGAGCTGATTTTGGGAAGTTGTCAGATCAGTTTTCAACTTGTCGCGCTCTTTTTCCAAGTTCTTAATCGTAACATCTCGCCTCGTAAGCCTACCCTTCAGGACATCTTTGTCGCGTTTCAATCTGGCCGACTCATTTTCTAGGCGAGTGTTTGCCTCACTAATGCCTGTGATAGAAGATCCTAACTGGGAAAAGGTAACAATTAAAAGTTAAAAAGCAGTTGAGAATAAGGTTAAGATAAGATAAGGAAGGAAAGAAAAACTAACCAATGAAAAATAGAAACCAGCCTGGCAGGCGGCATGAGCGGAATCCATTTGGGCGACATTCTGAACTTGTATTTGGTCACTAGCTCTAATTAAGGCCGAGCTACCCAGCATATACTCTTCCGCGCTCCTAGTTTCTTCAATCAGCCCCTTTATGCGGGGGACTTTGGCGATTTCTTTGCTAAGCTCGTAAAGCCCAACAAAATCAAGGGGCTTAGAGAAATTTTCTTGCAACCAACTTGGAGAGGGAAGAGCGGAAGAAGTGCTAGGAACAGGAGGAGTTGAAGGAGAGCTAGACATGATTGTTAAATCACAAATTTCCGTCTCGCGAGAGGGAGGAATTTCAGATTGCTGGGGCTCAGTATTGTTAATTTCCAAAAAAGGAGAACTGGGTGGGACAGGATCAGAGATAAGAATTTCGATATTTTCAGTCGCGGGTGCGACATCGGTGGACGGAACGACAGTTGGTGGAACATTGCTTTCAGTAGTTGGCAAAATAGAAGTTGGGGGGAGATCAGTTTCTGTAGATGGAGGATTTGAATCAGTGACAGGGTTTGGCGAGATATTTACCTGAGAAGCTGGAGCGACATTGGTTGTTACAGAGGCGACTCTTTTTTGTCGCTTGGCTCGTGCAGCTTGGTTAGTGGGCCTGGCTCTGTTTTTAGCCGTGTTTTGGGCTCTTTCCAGAGCGATCTCTTCAGCATCTTTTCCATCGCGAGAAATTGGCAAAGGAAGGTTTTCAGTAAGAAGAGCAAGGGCAACGCCGCGAGCATTGGTCAGTTGTTTCCGTCTTTTGTCCGTCTCCAGATTGGCGGCTTGACGACTGTCCATTGATTTAGCTCGATGATCTGAAATCAAATAAAAGGAAGTCAAGAGGAAGTCAAGAGTTAAAGCAATTCAAGTGTGAATCAAAGTAAAGAAAAGATAAGGTTAAAAAGGAAACATACAAAGAGCAGTATTCATGGCGGTGCAATGACGCGAACCTTTGAAGGATTGGCATTCATGGGCATACTTGTTGCCCGAGTGTCGCTCCCATCCGTTAAAGTAGACATGGCTTATTGGTACTCGGGGTTGAACTCTAGGCAAGTTGTCCGCAAGACCAACTTGATCTAATAATTCTCTATCTCGCAGAATACCTCTCCAAGAAATAAGAGGTTGGGGAGTATCGGCAGCAGAGTTCTCAGGTAAGACAAGCAAAGAACGAATGTCGTCACAAAGGGCAGCGTCACCAACAGTAGAAGCTTCTTTGGATTCGATTTGGGGATTGATAGGATGAAGGTCAGCGGGATGAGACCATCCGACGCGAGAAACAACGAAGAGAGGGTCATCCATCCAATCATGAACTTTGGTAGGCAGTGGAGTAAGGATCTTGGGACCCCTATGGTATTGGAGGGAAAGGCGGGTTTCCATTATGTCGTTGGAAAGTTGGTTGGTTTGTTTGTACCCAGTAAACAAAGAAATCAGAGCGGTGACTGTGGGTTCTTTTCGCAGAGAGCGACAAATGGTGATGAAGGAAGTTATTATTCTTATGGCATTTGGATGGATTTCTGTTATCATGGCTTTGGCTTTGTATAGGAATTCACAAAGAAAAGGATCAAAGGGGATCCTAAGGCCAGCTTTAAGTTGAGAAGGAAAGATTACTATGCCCTCCCTCATTTCTCTTAAGTGGGCGAGGGAGAGATCTCCCTGATAGTCAGAAATGCGATATACTGAGCTATCAATATGGTATGTTCTATGCCAATCAGTAATATGGTTGGGAATCAGGGAGTCCGTGTCGGGTGTGAGGGAAGATTCCGCTTCAGCATGCGCGGGATTAGTAAAGAATGTACCTTCTTGAAGAGCGAGATTTTGAACCCCGGTGGGAGGGGGATTGTTGGAAGCCGCTGCGGGAGAAGAAGTTGCTTGACCAGCCATGTCGCAGGATTCACCGGAAGAAGAAGAAGAAAGGATTGATTTATAATGTGTTCTACGTTTGGAAAAAGGATCGGCGATGCAAATGGGATTCGATGAGTCGCTTAAAGGGGGATTATATTTATCTTTGATAAATCGAACCAATTGATTGCTAGAAGGAAAATGTGCGACATAGTGAAAGAGGAAGGAAAAAATGGCCTTGGAATTCAAGGGAGTCAATCAGTGAAGGATCCACCCAGTGTTCAACTAAAAACCTAACTATGTCAACCTTGGGCAATCTCGCCCAAGTAGTTCGCAGACGTCTATAAAAGTCGCCTGAAACCTGACAGCGACCATATCTAACTACCTTGGCACAGTTCTTGTATCTCGCCATGAGGGGCAATGTGGGGAAAATTGTTTTTAAGGAATAAAAGGAAATGCAAAATTCAAATAGACGGGCAAAAAGGGGATATCAAAATGTGAAGGTTAAAGAATGCGAAGGGTTTTTGGAAAAGTTACCTGATTGAAAATGTAATCTTGGTCGGAAAAGATGAAGCGTCACCGGGAAAGATGAACAGACGCCTGAGACAATGGTCGAATCTTGAGATTAAGGAATAATGCACCAAATCACTTCTAAAATAGGTAAATATGAAAGGAATAAAGGTCAAGAAACAAGTTTGGGCAAGAAATCAGTGATTGGACGGTGAAAAATGAAGGAAAACAGTCGGAAGCAATTTTAGGTTCGCCGGAGTTTGAGAAGGCTCAAGCAAGGTTGAAGAATGGAAGAAAGAGGAATGAGGGTTGTGATTTGGGTATTTATATGAGAGAGGGTTTTAAGGAAATGATTGATGTGACATTTGGAAAAAGAAATTTTCGAATTTTCCCTCACAATTTTGGCACGATTCCCAAATGACGGCTCGTTTAAATCTTAAGGGACACGTGTATGGAGAGGGATTTACAATGGTAACTTCTTGAAGAAGGATATATGTGTCGCAGAATAAGGAGGCAATAAACATAAAGTTTTTGGCGAGACCATAAATGAATCTCGCCATAAACTTAGGGGCTTCTGATGCTGTCCAATAATAACGGTTGGGCCTGGCCCAAATATATTAGCAAGAGAGTAACCAGTGGGCCCAAAAGTGGGATACGACCCAAGAAGGAGATAAGATTACAGGCGACCCAAAGAGGATCATAAGAAGGCGAGATAGGAAATATCCCGCTAATATCCTTAAGAAGGGGGAAAACCAAGATAGTAAATGGCGACATATTATGAGGAAAGCCGGCGATAAAGATTAAAGGCGAGACATGATGGCAAGGCGAGACATGATAGTAAGTGACCTTATCCGGCGAGAGAGGGATCCCAGTTGATATTCACCAGAGGCGGCATATAAATATCTACCAAGTGGGACCCATTAGACGGTTATGCATTGGGATTGATGATCACGTGTTGAGGGTTTACTTTATAAAGGACCAATGATGTGGTGACACGTGGCAGGAGGCATGAAATGTGAGGAGGTCACATGCAAGGCACGAGGGTAAGGAGTATAAATAAGATGGGAAAGCTTCATCCAAAGGTACGTCCATTGATACACACACAACCACCTTCAATATTGTTAGTTTACCTTCCTTTCAAGCAAACACTTATCCTCACGCCGGAGGGGCTTACGCCGGAGCCGCCCCCGGCTTAGTTAACGTTTGAGTGTGTGCAGATCAGTCGGAGAAGAAGGAGCCGGAGATATCGAGTATAGATTACAACGGTGAAGTTGCTGTTGAGGAAGATCCTGGCAACATCAACTTTTCTTTCTTTTTTGAAATTCATTTGTTGGGATACTCTCTCTCTTTTTGATCTACTATGTAGCCTCTATGGTAAACTGATTCTATGGTTGTGTGCAACAAATGAAATATATGAATACCAGGGATTTATGCTATATGATATTTACGAAAAGAACATGTTTTCATGATCTCAGGTTTTTCCGGATTGTCCATGCGCCAATATTCCTCCGTTCTTTTGCCTCTGATAGAAGACACATGAAAGATTCTGAAGGAAACTGGACATATCCGTCACCTTCACATGAAGCCATAGTTGCAGAAGGTAATTGCGGTAGAAATTACAGTAGGACTTTATGCTTCCTCATATGAAATACGTGTGCAGATAAATGTATTGTTAAAGTACAGAAGATAGAATTCGAAATGAACACGCTCATGAGACATTAAAAGTAATCCAAATAGGAGATATAATGATTTTTTTTGCATAGGATTGTTTGGAGACGTACAATCTAAACCATTAAGTGCAAAATAATTCGAAATGGTGCTAAAATAAGTACCAGCAACCATGCTAAAGGCAGGGGAACACAAAAAGTAGCAGTGACCTAAATATTTAAGAAGGATATGAGGGAGAGTGGTTTAACCATAAATCTTGCTTTGGACTGAATAGAGTGGCGAAGAAAGATCCATGATTGCTGACCCAAGTAAATGCACTGCTAGAAACAGGGGCATTATCGACGGATTTTTACCGACGGACGAAGACCGTCGGTATTACCGACGAAAAATTTTCATTTACCGACGGAAATTTATTTTAATTTACCGAGAATTTATTTTTTTTAAATTTCGTTTTGTCCGTCGGTAAGTGATTAAATTCCGTCGGTATTTCCGTCGGTAAAGCCGGCGGACATAGTCCGACGGTAATACCGACGGACTATGTCCGTCGGTAACAAATCCATATATATATACGCGTACCTTCCCCATTTTTAATTACGTTTCATTTTTATTACGACTCCTCCGTTCCTTCCTCAGTGTTCGCGAACCCTAACGTCGCCAACGCCAAGCCGTCGCCGCCGAGCCTCGCCGTCGCCGGTAAGTCTTCTTTCTCTCTCTCAATCGCTTTCTCTCTCTCACTCGATTTCTCTCTCTCACTTTCTCTCTCTCTCTCTCAGTAATTCGCCAAGAAGAACACGCCGTCGCCGTCGCCGCCGTTTCTTTCCATCGCCGTTGCCGTCGCCGATACGTTATCTCTCTCTCTCTCGCTTTCTCTCTCTCACTCGATTTCTCTCTCTCTCTCATCGGACGGTGTGAAATTGCGTTTTTGGTTTTTTATTTGTGCTATTTATTTTAAAAAGTCCAATTTTTATTCTGGGACTTGTTTGCAATTTTGGTTGAATTATTTGTGCTATTTATTTTGTTATAAAAATTTTGCAATTTTGGTTGAATGAAACACGCAGAGTGTTTTTTTTTTTTAACACACTTTGTTATAATTTAATTTTTCTGTTCAACATGGTTATTTAGAGGGGTGGAAATCAAATATGATAGTGCTGGCCTTGGTTCACTGTCTGCAAAATCATGCTCAATTTGTGCACTGTTCAAACTTATTTTCGGATATGTATTTGTGCCCTCAACATACTTCTATTGATTTTTGTTTGGTGTTCTTTATTTTTTGATTGATATTTGTAAGAACCCTAATTTGTTTTTGATTCTAATGTTCATGATTATTGATTGGTATTTGTGTGAATTTTCAAATATTTGAATGTTTGATGCTTGATTGGTCCTCCGATTTAGGTTGTTTGCATTTTCTAACTAGTTTATCAAGCTGGGTTTTGGAAGTGGCTCTTCATTATACCTAATTGGTAGTTAATTAGGCTTTAAATAGATTGAGGTACAACTCTATTTAAAATATAAATAAGATGAGAGCCTTTTTCACCCACAGCTATCAAAATTCGTCTTCTTTGATCAAGGAAGACGGAGTAAACAAGTTCATTACCGTTTGAGTAAAGGATTTTCTGTTTAATAAGAGTTTTTTTCAGTTTCACTGTCCTCTTTCTCTCTAAGGATCTCAAACATCACTTGAGATCCTTAGAGAGGAGGACAGTGAAACTGAAAAAAATTCTTATTAAACAGAAAATCGTTGACTCAAACGGCAATGAACTTGTTTGCTCTGTCTTTCTTGGTCTAAGATGAGATTGGGTTTTGATAGTTGTGGATGAGAACGACTCTTATCTTGTTTATAAATGTTAATTTAATTCATCATTGTAAAATTTCAAATTTTACAATAAAGAATTAATATTTCAAATTATTCACAATATTAATAATTTAAAAAATATGATAGATGTGTGTGTTAATTCATTATTGTAAAATTATGCATTTTACGGTAATGAATAAAAATTAATGTTACGACGTGACGTTGTGACGGTTGAAACACAAAAGCTTAGAAACCCGTTTAAGAATCTTTAACTTATCATGTTGAGGTCAACATGTAGTCATCGATTCTTAAATTGTCCGTGTGGACAGTCTTGAAATGCACGATTATATGATTTGTAAATATCATCATTGTCTATTAAAATTGCTTGAATAGTCGATAGTTGAAATATTTTGGTTGCATTAATCCTATTGTTCTCTGAGTGTATACTAGACATATATGGTTGATTACACTGTCGATTCTAATCGATAGTGTTTGATTGACCTAGTCTACGTCGTGCACTTGGAGACCATGGGGTTATGCTGTCGAAATTTCTTGATTTTCGATTATAAAGCAAGTAGACAAGGTGATATTTGCAATTCATATGTATATTTCGGGATAGGATAGAAGCCAACCCAATTCTAAACTTAATGGACATGAATTGTCCTTTCATCATAGGGAATGATATACTTTACAACAAAGAATTAAATATTAATATTTAAAATTATTCAAAATATTATGATAGATGTGTGTGTTAATTCATTATTGTAAAATTATGCATTTTACGGTAATGAATAAAAATTAATGTTACGACGTGACGTTGTGACGGTTGAAACACAAAAGCTTAGAAACCCGTTTAAGAATCTTTAACTTATCATGTTGAGGTCAACATGTAGTCATCGATTCTTAAATTGTCTGTGTGAACAGTCTTGAAATGCACGATTATATGATTTGTAAATATCATCATTGTCTATTAAAATTGCTTGAATAGTCGATAGTTGAGATATTTCGGTTGCATTAATCCTATTGTTCTCTGAGTATATACTAGACATATATGGTTGATTACACACTGTCGATTCTAATCGATAGTGTTTGATTGACCTAGTCTACGTCGTGCACTTGGAGACCATGGGGTTATCTTTGCCGAAATTTCTTGATTTTCGATTATAAAGCAAGTAGACAAGGTGATATTTGCAATTCATACGTGTATTTCGGGATGGGATAGAAGCCAACCCAATTCTAAACCTAATGGGCATGAATTGTCCTTTCATCATAGGGAATGATATACTTTACAACAAATAATTAAATATTAATATTCAAAATATTAATAATTAAAAAAATGTGATAGATGTGTGCGATAGAAGCCAACCCCAATTCTAAACCTAAAGAAACATGTCTTGTTGCTTTTAAGTTTGTAATCCAAATTTAGGGAATTGCAATGCGTTAATTACAGCTAAGCTGTTAATACATTATGAAATGCGGGAGTTAATTATGTCCGGAGAAGATCGTAGTTGGATGGATAATCGTAGTAATCCCGGTAGAAGGGGTGTCGAGACCTCAATTCTTAGAAGGTTTAGAACATTTCGTGGAGTTTGCTAGAGCGCATCCCGGTGCATGCGTGGTGATAAGATTAGGTGTCCTTGTAAAAAGTGTAAGAATAGAAAATATCCGAGTGTTGGATGGGTAAAGAAACATGTTTTAGAGGCGGGGTTTGTTGATGGTTACAAGGTATGGGTAGCGCACGGGGAGCGTTATGTGGTTGAAACAAGTGTTCGCAATCATCCTCTTGTATCAAGTGGTCCGCCAAGGGAACTGAACATTTGATTGATGAAGAGGAGCCGTCTATCGGTTTGGATGATATGGTTCAAATGCGGCCGGCCCAGAGTTTGATTGGAACCCTAATCCAACAGAGGCACCAAATCCCGTTGCAAAGAAGTTTATGGATTTAATGGACTCGCAAATGAGAAAATTCATCCTGGTGCAAAGGCTACGGTGTTAGAGCAAGTGATTGAGCTTCTAACTATCAAGGATGATACAAATATGAGCCAGCATACTTACGATCGTATAATGTCATGGGGACAGCGGATGCTACCCGAAGAAAATAATATGGTTCACAATTTTTATGAGACGAAAAAGTTGGTGGGCGAGATCGGTCTTGGGTATGTTAAAATTGATGCTTGCAAGAATCAGTGCATGCTTTTTATAAAGAAAATGAGGGCCTCGATACATGTTCAATATGTGGACTTAGTAGGTATAAGCCACAACGCCGTGGTAGTGCCAAGCACAAGAAAAACGTGCCTCGGGCGCAGTTACGTTATATGCCGCTAATTCCCAGGTTGCAACGAATTTACGCATTGAAAGAAAGCTCAGAAGCCATGCGTTGGCACAAAGAGTGTCCTCGTGAAGAGGGTGTGATGACTCATCCTTCGTACGGTGAAGCATGGAAACATTTTGATGCCACTTACCACTGATTTTCTTTGCGGATCCTAGAAACATAAATTTGGGGATATGTACGAGATGGGTTTTCTCCATTTGGACCGGGGCAAAATCTTATTCATGTTGGCCTGTTATAGTCAGTGTATAATCTTCCCCGTGGTTATGTATGGCTGATTCTTATATGTATTTGAGTTTGTTCATTCCTGGGCCTTCGAATCCAGGCAAAAACATTGATGTGTATCTTCGACCTCTGATGGATGAACTCAAACAGCTGTGGAATGATGGTGTCCAGACATGGGATGCTTTCAAGTTGCAAAATTTTAACATGAGGGCTGCAGTGATGTGGACAATTAATGACTTTCCTGCTTATGGTATGATGTCGGGATGGAGCACACATGGGAGATTGGCCTGTCCGTATTGTATGGAAAATACAGATGCATTCACACTTCAGCATTACAAGAAGCAGTGTTGGTTTGATTGCCACCGACGGTTTCTTCCTAGTGACCATCCATTTCGTAAACAGAGGAATGCTTTCACCAAAAATAGAGTTGAGCATCGGGGGCCCCTCCTCGTACCGAGTGGGGAGGATATTTTTGAGCAGTGTGCGAGGTGTACGATGTCGGGTGGGGAAAGATGTTTTCAAAGGATAGACCAGACGGATTTGGTAAAGACCATAGCTGGATTAAAAAGAGTATATTTTGGGAGTTACCGTATTGGAAGACGAACTTGATAAGACATAACCTTGATGTCATGCATATTGAAAAAATGTGTTTGACAATATTTTCAATACAGTGATGGGTTTTAAGGCCTCAACGAAGGACACGGACAAGGGTCGGCTAGACCTTGAAGCGATTTGCAATCGTAAAGATCTCAACATTACTAAAGTTAATGGAAAAGATTTCAAACCAGCTGCTCCCTTTGTTCTGTCAGGAGAGGATAAGCAAAGTGTTCTGCAGTGGTTGAAAGATTTGAAACTTCTTGATGGGTATGCATCTAATATTGGCAACTGTGTGAATGTGGAAGAAGGGACGGTATATGGGTTGAAAAGTCATGATTGTCACGTATTATTGGATAGGTTGCTACCCATTGCATTTAGAGACATTCTCCCTAATGAAATATGGGTTGCCCTAACGAGAATTGAGTGAATTCTTGAGCATTGACTTCCAGCACTTTTCGTGTTGAGGATATGAAAAGACTCGAAGAGAGCATTATGGTGACAATATGCAAGCTTGAAAAGATATTTCCGCCATCTTTCTTTGATTCAATGGAGCATTTACCAATTCACCTAGCTTATGAAGCTAGAGTTGGAGGACTGTTCAGTATAGATGGATGTATCCATTTGAACGATTTTTGGGGAGTTTGAAAAAGAAAATGAGCAATAGAGCAAAAGTTGAGGCATCTATGTCTGAATCAGTGATTGTCGACGAAATTGTGTCGTTTGTTTCAACATATTTTCACCCAGACATTGAAAACAAGGTTCAATAAAGTGGGATGCAATTATGATGGGGGAGTCACTGATCCTGATGGAAAAATTTCAGTTTTTTCTTCTCCTGGTCGATTTCTTGGCAATAGAAAGTGCACGCGCATGCTAAGCGAGAAAAAGAATTAGAAGCGGCTAAACTCTATATTCTCCTTAAGCTGTCTGAGGTCGAGGACTACTTGAAGTAAGCATTCTTCATTTGTTATTAAGTAATGTTAATCCTAATAACTTTAATACGAACTAAGCAACTTTATGTTCGCCTTGAATGCAGTATGTTCGAAGAACATTTGGAGACATTGCGCCCGAATTGATTTCAATAAGGACAGACAACGAATTTCCCTCCTGGTTTAATAATTATGTAAATGCCAATTCATTAATTCAATGTTTTTAATAGAATTTGAAGTATGAGTTTTTTACTATCTATGTGTTTTTATTTAGATTTTGAAAAACCTTGGAGATGCAAAAGCTGCGAGATTACAAGCATTAGCACACGGTCCGTCCTTAAGAGTGAATGTATATAAGGGATATTTTGTCAATGGCTACGTATTCCACACCGAAGAATATGGCCAAACAAAATCAACTTGGAATAGCGGGGTCAATCTCAAGGGAAATCTCGATTATTATGGCGTATTGAAAGAAGTTATTGAATTGGAGTACTTGCTTGGAAATTATGTAGTTCTTTTCAATTGTGAGTGGCGGGACGCTGAGCGAGGCATTACAAAACATGGCACTTTTGATCTCGTTGACTTAAAGCATTCTTCTAGGCATAATGGTGATGATGTGTTCATTCTTGCATCTCAAGCACAACAGGTGTATATGACCCCCTACCCCCGTCGACGAAGAGAGTCTAGCGGATGGTGGGCCGTATGGAAAACCAAAGCAAGAAGCACTTTTGATATACCATTGCGTGCAAAAACGTCTACTTCAAATATTGATTCATCATTAAATGATTGTTATCAGGAAGAGGAAATGCCTATACCTCCGATTATTTCCTTGAATGATAATGTCGAGGATGAAGCATTAATGGCCGAAAACACCCGTCCACTAGGGGAGGAAGTCACTTTCAATGAAATCGATGATGACAATGTGGAGGATGAGGAAGGAGAAGGGTATATATCTGAGTCCGATGATGAAGATGAGGAAGAAGACGACGACGAGGAAACTAGTGAAGAAGAAATTGAATTTTGTAGTGATAGTGATCAAGATTGTAGTGAATGAATCAGTTTAGTTTTAATTCAGATAATGTTTTGTATATAATGTTTACATTTTATATCACTTATCACTGTAATATTATATCTATCTCATGATTTTCAATTTTACTTGGTTACTCTTTACATGCTATGTAATATTACATCTATCTCATGATTTGGACAATAAATGATTCCTACTATTTAAATGCAAACTGCAAACATCTTACTCCATAACTTACTTGAACATGTAGTCATTAATTTGAATGTCATCGTGTGAAAAAGTTGTTGGAAAAAAATAAATAAATAAGTAAAAAAAAAAAAAAAAAAAAAAAATAATAATAATAATAATAATAATAATAATAAATAATAATAATAATAATAATAATAATAATGGACATAAATATAATAATAAAAAATAAAAAATAAAATAAAAATAAAAATAAAAATAAAAATATACATATATGTATATATATAAATATCATTATTGTCTATTAAAATTGCTTGAATAGTCGATAGTTGAAATATTTTGGTTGCATTAATCCTATTGTTCTCTGAGTGTATACTAGACATATATGGTTGATTACACACTGTCGATTCTAATCGATAGTGTTTGATTGACCTAGTCTACGTCGTGCACTTGGAGACCATGGGGTTATGCTGCCAAAATTTCTTGATTTTCGATTATAAAGCAAGTAGACAAAGTAATATTTGCAATTCATACGTGTATTTTGGGATGGGATAGAAGCCAACCCCACTACTATCACGTACAACCACTACCATGGGGTTATGCTGGAGTGGAAAATCTCAAGTTTTTTGCACAAGCATTAGGCCCAAAGATTGAAACTTTGATTAATTATTATAATAGTAAATCTACTTTCAAAGTTTCAATCTTTGGGCTAAATGCTTGCGCAAAAGACTTGATATTTTCCACTCCAGCTCATTATAAATGTAAACCCTCTCTCTCTCTCTACCCCTCTCTATTTTGTTAATTTTGTGGTGGTGGTGGTAGTGGTGGTATACGTAGTAGTATTAGTAATAGTAGTGGTAGTAGTGGTGGTAGTAGCGGTAGTAGTGGTAATAGTGGTGGTGGTAGTACGGTGGTGGTAGTAGTAGTGATGGTGGTAGTGGAACTCTTTTCACATAGTGTATATTGGATGCAAACATCTTACTCCATAATTTTCTTGGACATGTAGTCATTATTTTGAATGCTTCCTACTATTTAAATTTTGTTCTACTTGATAATATTTTCTGTCTACATATATAATATACTAGTTTAGATATGTCAGGTCGAGGTGGCAATCGTTCAAAGAGAGGGAAGGTTGCGGGTTTTGTCCATCGTCTTGTTTCACCAAGGACGGGAGGGAGGGGATCTACTTCTGGTTCTGGACGTAGTGAACCATCCGGGTGGGTTAATTTGGACGCAATTATTAATGAGGAAGGAAAAATGGAAATATCTATCTCTCCCAGTGGCCAGTTGTAAGTGCTCCAATTTGAGCTTGTTAGAATTTTCGTTAGAAAATTAACGAAAGTTATAACATTTCTAACAATTCCTAACTATCCTAACATTTCTAACAAAGTGAGGGTAAAATGGGCATTGTTATTTAAGGTTAAACCTTAAAAAGAATCTCAAAAAGCAAAACAAAAGAAGAAAACCAAAAATGGCAATGGCTGGAAACACAAAAACTGGCTGTTAATTTGAATTTTGAAAAGAAATATTCTTCTTGTCCAAAGCTGAAGCTGCATTTAATGAACAATTGCACGCCGATCCGGATCCATCCGCGCGGATGAGTTTGCATTTTCAGGAGGGCTATAAATTGAGCCCTCCAGTCACAAAAATAAGAAGGAAGAACACATTTTGCACCGAACCTCTGGCGAAATATAGAGAGAAAACAGTGAGAATTCACTAGAATTGTCACCATTTTCTCTCCAATCTTTCCCAACTCATACTCATCCATTCATTCTCATATTAAAGCCCTAAACACTCATACACTCAAGCCAAACACTCAAGAACACAAGGAAGATTGGTAAACCCTCCTCTTCCTAACCCTAAATCTCATCCATGCATGCATCTTCAAACTACAAAATGTAGTTCTTTCATCTTCTTGCTCTAGATCTAAGAAGATCACCATGGAAGACCATCTCCATGGATGATATTCTACAAAGATCAACATTATTTTTAAGCTTTCTTACTTTCTTACCAAGAAAACTCATTTTCAAAACCCTAAAAACCATTTTCAAGCATAAAATCTTGATTTCAAAGGATAAAATTCCCCTTCCCAAGCAAATGAAATGCTTAGTCCTAATGTACCCCAAGGATGGTTTGGTATAGTTGATTCACCACTAAAATGTCTAGTGATCACTAACCAAAACCTAGGGAAATGGGGACAAGCATGGATGCAAAACCCCCTTTAAAATCATATTTTCTTTATTGAGAAGTTGCTGTCCAGTAGCAATTTTCTCAGACCTCAGTCCATGGTCTTAATTTTTGGGCACAGATGAACTTGGAATTTGGTGTTGACTACAAAATACTTTTTGTAGCCAACATCCAGAGATTTCCAGACATATTTTTACTTTATTTTTTAGGTGAGTAAAACTCCTCTTTTCAAATTTTCTTTCAGAGGCTAGTTCATCAGCTTCTGGGAATCCAGATCTCATATCTGAGGTTTCCAGAAGGTTTTGACCCCTCAAATCTTCTCCAAAATGGAAAATTCCTTCGCAAAAACTTTATTTAAGGTGTCTAGAACAACTTTCATTCTCTGAGTTTATCCAGATTATGAAGTTTTAAGACCCTTGAATCCCTTTCAAAATCAAAGGTCCACTGCCTTTTTCATTCTGGCAGAAATGGCTCTCAACTTCAAAAGGTCTTTTGAGTACCAAATCTCAACCCAAAAATCTTCCAAAAAATCATGGGATCAGTTTAAAGTCTTAAAAAGATATCCCAATTTTTACTTTTCTGAGTTTCAACTTATTTTGGCCAAAACACATACACACACACACACATAAATGATTTTCAGCTTGGAAGACTCGTTTTACGAGGCGCGTCGGGTGCACACTAACGTCCTTCCCGACGCGTAACATGACCTCCGAACCTAAATCTCTGATCTCGGGCTTTTCTCAAAGTTTTGGCCCTCAAAATTAAAATGGCGTGGCGACTCCGTTTTCGTTGATTTTTCTCAAACACAAAAATGGGAAAATTTTCGGATACACACATCATCACAGTGGCGACTCTGCTGGGGACTAAGCTTTTTTAAAAAAAAAATGGTATTCGGTATATTGGTGGAAACCACTAAATTTCCCGTTATCGCCTCCTAACACGAGTCGGGGATAAATTGTGGTCTAACAATCCCACGTACCGGTATCACCGTTTTCAAAAAAAAAAGCTTTTGAGGGTCAAGCTTCCGTCCCGGCTTTGAAAATCATTTTTTGCGTGTGTGTTGATTTTTTGCACAGTTTTCATGTTGTTTTGGCCGTCTCGGAGAAAGTCAAAATTTTGACTGTCGGAATAATGTCCCTAACTGTCGGAATTTCCGTGCTTACGTGCTTATGTACTCATAAAAAAAAAATCAAAAAAAAAAGGATTTTCAAAAAAAAAAGAGAAAATTCCCAAAAAAAATCATGCATCATCTTTTTAAGACACATAAAAAAAAATCTCTATTTTACTCAGAAAAAGAATATAGACTGCTTGCACACTACGCGCACGTGACCGTACACTGCACACTACGTCCCTAACCCGGGGAAATCCTTGTCGCGGTCCGTTTGGTCTTATTACGCCTCTCGGATGAGCACAGGACTACCCAAACATCCCATGGAGCCTCGTGTCGACCATGCACTTGTCCGTGACACACTTTGTCCGAGACCCGGTTGGTTTTTAGTCCGGTGCGTGTCATGCCCTGTCCGTGTATAGACCTTTCCTTTCAAGCCTTTGTCGGCATACCGACTCAATATCTTTCGGGTCCCTAATCGGTCGAAGTTCTCGCCGGTTTTCCGCCGCGGACTTTGACCAAGATATTGACCGGCGCCTTGACTTCGGCTACGGCGGCACAAATCATACACCGACTCCCAAAGATTGACACCGAGTCATCAAGGATTAATGACTATTCCATGCCTAATTACGGCTTAACCGACGACAAGTCAAGATCAATCGTGGACGCTTATCGGTCAAATCATGCCGACTTTTCGTCGAGCCCTCGGACATGATCTTGACTTTCGACGTCGGCTTTGTCCGTAATTTACATCGAATGCTCGTTAAGACTCGATTACCCGCGACTTTTAGGATCGTTTTCTTTCGGTCGGTGGGACCCGCTTGCCCTATAGGACCCTCGCCCGGGCTGTCCACCCCGGGAGGTCGAAATACGGGTGGAATACGAGGGGCTTATAGACGTAGTGACGGGGCCCACCGATCCAGAATCGAGTAGTTTGCGAAAAGAAGAGCAATCTTTTCCAACCGATTAGGTTAATAAAACATGTTTTAAGTAAACGTGAACAAATAGCGCATGTTGCATGAGCCTAAAGCCCAAACACCTACCCTCCTTCCATTCCCGGACATCGAACCTTCATGTCCTTTCCCCCGCAGCTCCGCACAAAGCTTGGTTTCGGGCACCGGGTCACCGTTTGCTCCGTTGGGAAGAGTCAAGCGCGTCATCAGCTTCGCCGTTTGTTCCGACTCCGGGTTTCGGAATGTGCGCATCGCCCGGTAATGATGGGGATAACATCACTCCGCCTCAGGGACCCCTCGGACAGAGCAACAAAGTGGAATCGGTTAGCGTAACGAGATGAGGCTACGACGGGAAGCACGGCTAAACGGCCTTATGGGAAGCTATTAAGAGTCACGGTCGGCCGCCGGCCTCAATCCGGATGGCACCTTCACCGTGGAAGAAGACGAGGATGCCAACCCCACTCTCGGTCGCCCCGATTACACCAGGATGCCGCCACCCACCTCCTATGGTGCCACTACCGTAACCCATGCTCCTCGATTTTCGGGTCGGCCCGGCTCCCAACCACGAGACCACCGGATCTATGCGGCAGAGCGGCACAAATCGGTGGGGGCAAAATCAGTACGGAATGTCTTCTCATGGTTGGGGCTATCTCGGAATGCCACAGCTAATCGGGATCCCGCCTCAGTTCGGAACCGATCAATCCGGACCACACGGCCAACAGCCACGGTTCGGAATGCCGCCACAACTTGGTTACGGGCCACGATCGGGAGCCCCTCCTCGAGCAGTACTAGTTGTTGCTCCTCACACAAATCCATTCCTCACTCAGACTTCTATGGGTTACCAAGCCTCCATCCGGTGTCATCTCGAATCACCAGGATCGCAGTACCCCGGGTTACACACCTTCACCACAAGCGGCCAGTGCAATTCAACAATCCGGACGGCGGCCCGCACTCAAGCCTACTTACGGGCCCCACTCACGGGAAATCCAAGTTACCCGGCTACATCGGGGCTGCCCCACCTACTTTGCCGGTTGAAAATCAACGGCAAGCCGCAGAGTTCTACCCTTTTGCTCAGGCTCCTACTCATGCTCCCAGGGTAACTCGGCCCAGACGGAGTTTTCACCTACGTCCCCGGATCGGCCATTCCCTCCACCTCGGTTGCCTCCGGTGGTAGCTCCTCTCTCTAGCTCGGCCACTAACTTGAATGCCATGGTTCCGCCACAAGACCCTCATCCGGCCTGGTTCATGGAACAACACAAGGAAATGAAAGCGCGTATCGTGGCGGCGCCGAAGTACGCCTTCCGGCCTACGGACCCGAACTCCATTGTTCCTTGCCCCACAAATTCGTGATGCCAAATCTGGATCTCTTTGATGGGACCGCATGTCCGAAAACCCATTTGGACACGTATACCTTGGCGATGAAAGCCAAAGGATGTACCAATCGGCGGTTGGCGACTATTTCGATCTATCCTTGAAGTCCGGTGCCTTAAAGTGGTTCTTCCGTTTGAAACCTGAAGCCAGGGCTACATGGGACCAGATTACCAATGCCTTCACAAAAAAATATAAGGCCAACTTGGAATGGGAAACAAATAGGGTTGACCTACAAACTACAGTGCAGCGTCCTTATGAGAATGGTGGGGACTTCTACAAGCGGTGGAATTCCGAAACTCGGTGAAATGGCCATCCCTCCTTCCGAAGAGGAACAACCGGACATCTTCCGGTCATGCTTGAAACCACATCGAGAGCCTCCCTCGGTCACTTCCCATACTCGGACTTACGGGCCATGGTTAACTCTGCGGCTAAGTTTGAAAAGGCCTACAATCAACCGGCCGCGCACTCGCCTACGGATATCGGGCTCCTCAAAACACCGCCCTTGCCCTGCTAAAGGCAAAGAAATGATTAACTATGCGGGACAGAATGCAATAACCACGACTCCTTTGCTCCCAGAAACCGGCCGAGCCTGCACCGCGGGTCATAAATCTCGAAAACTTTGGAATGCCCCCGAATGACATCTTTAGGGGCCTGGTGAAAGAAGGCTTCTGCGGCCTTTGGAGAATTTCCAACCCGTAAATCCGAATGCTCCCGTGGATACTACAAAGTATTGTGCCTTTCATCAAGCTCCCGGACATCCGACCCGCTTCACTCGAGAAAAAGGCAATCCAGGGGCTAATAGAGCAAGGAAAGTTGGAAGGCCCCGAAGGGCCTAACACGATCAAAAATCTACGCAAGGAACCATAATCGAGTGAATATGATTGAATGCGGAGAATCTTCGCATGCCCGGGAAGATGCTTGATGAAGGTCCCCAAATACCGTGGCCAACCTCGTCGAGGATCCACGGTCGGATTCCCCCTCAGCCTTGAGGATGTTGAACGAATCAACCCATCTTGGTCTCATGTCAGAGACTCCTTGCAAGAATACGAGACCCGCTATTTCTCGGATGAAGGGGAGGCCGATACCGAAGAACTGGGGCTGTTCCGTTCAAAATATGAGAGGACCATTTACACAAGATGGTTAGAACAATCGAGAAGAATCGAACAAGAAAGCTTCCGGCGGGCGCCTGTACTGGGGCTTATCAGCAAAGAGGCCGAAGAGCGTCTGGAGCTAGTACACTTCTGCAAATTGGCTTTGGGAGAGCCCGAATATGATCCCGAGAACAGTGAAGAATCGGAAGAGGAGGATTCCTTCTATATCCTACCTGGTGTCAAATACGTGCCACCCCCTCTCACTCTTCCCCCGCAATTTCTGGGAGGAGAAGCTGAGTCACAATTACCGCTTCCGGGAATGGGAACATATGACAATTTCTGCGGTTGCACGCACCCATATTCCCCCAACGGGTTTGATCGACGTTCCCTCTCAGCCGAAATCCCGGTAGTATGGGAAGAAGATTCCGACGACAGCGATGATGATGATGATGACGAGAGTGAAGAGTCAGCGAGGCCGGATCCGGAAACAACTGGAACGATCATGCCGGAAATGAGCCAATGGGAGCCAGGCACAATGGTTGGTTGTCGGCAAGCAACGACGAAGGACCGCTTTAAAATGCGGATCGAGATACCAATGGAGACGGACCCTACGAAGTGTCACTTGTAAGATGCATTTGTGGCCAATGCCGGATACTCCGAGAAGATGAGGGACGCAAAGCCCGCTCCCAGATCCGTACATATCCGAAATCCTAGAACACAACGTTCCTTATAAGAACCTCGTTGGTGAATGGAAAGGGTTTATTGAAGCAGTGCAGTCGGGGAATGGAGGGTTTCGGCCAGGAAGATGAAGAGTTCGTAAACGTTATTGGATCTTTTTCTTCTTTCCCAAGAACGGATGGCATAACAACCGTAAGGGTCACGGCCTGCCGCTCGAGCGCAGCGAATGCCCAATCACGAAAAGGGTTATCGATCACGAACGTCTCCCTCAGTGGCCTTCATACCTATGAGTCCACATGACGCCTTTCTAATTGCTCCGGTGCAGACAATGGACCCGGTGCTCCTTA
Source organism: Adenophora triphylla var. japonica (assembly GCA_022495995.1). Lineage (NCBI taxonomy): Eukaryota > Viridiplantae > Streptophyta > Magnoliopsida > Asterales > Campanulaceae > Adenophora > Adenophora triphylla. The sequence continues at coordinate 93,534 of JAFEMH010002142.1, read as the reverse complement.
TTTGGACACGAGATCTATCGAGCCGCTACCTCAAACTCCGAAGGGGAACGTTGCCTATCCTTCACCCGTGGCTGCCCTACCCGCAAGGCGAAAGAAAAAGGATATACGATGAGATGGAGGCGATAGCCACAACTCTGTGGGCCATCCAAGGGATGAAATCGAAAAGCCGCCGAGTCCCGACAATAGCGACTCTTGTTGCATGATAACAATGAGCAAGGCCGGCCATGAGAGTGAATCAGAGGACGCCCACAGCTTCGTGGGCCATCCAAGGGGCAACAACACAACCCCAAACCCAAAAGCCTGTGACTTGGGAAGGCTTATAAGGGCCGCCCAGAAGGAGCAGTACGGCTCGGCCCCTCGCGTCACTAGACTCCGTCGAACCAATGGCCAATAGCCAAAAGGGCTCCCCATTGACCTAGCGGCATTGAAGAAATCCGAGTCAAGAGACGGCGATGAGGAAGTTAACTGTTGACCCGCTGCAGGCAGATTTTCCAAGGAAATCCCAAGGCGAGATAAGAAGGCCGCGAGATCGAAGCACCGAAAGAAGATCGCCGCCCCTATGCTAAGACAGCCTTGAAACTCCAGACCACGAAAAAGAGGATCCCGTGCTCACAACCACTATTCCTACGCCCGGGGAAGATCCGAAACTGACTAACCGACGGTGCCAAAAGCTAAGGCCACGGAATTTCCCTCGGATGATTGGGATGGATGCCGGTTATGCAGGCAATTGTTCGAAGAAGAAGTCCAGTGCAGGCTTTGATTGATCTCGGCTCGGTCCAAGAGATGATAGCAGCAATTGAGAAAGGAAAATAAAAACAACACAGTTCCCGAGTCATGAGGCCACCAACAGCGATGCGCTAAAGAATTGGGAAACTCTCTCAGGCCCGTCCGCGACCAAGGAGGAAATGATCACCAAGCTTGGATTGGTCCCCCGTCCCTTTGTGTCAATCTAGGACAAGTCCTCCCAGTCTCTCTTTGTTAAGATCGAGTCTCTAGGGTCGTCCGACGGCCTTACGCCTGAAGACTACGAGTCTGTAGCAAGCGCTATATTCCCTTTTCGCTTTCAATGAAATGACGAACCTTTCTGAGTATCCCTTGATTGTCACTTTAACTAATGATGAATTAATTAAAAATTTTTTTTTAATAATTCATTAGATAAAGAAGCAGACACATTAAAAAATCAAAAAAAAATCAAACAACAAAAAAAAAAAATCTTTAAAGCGAGGTTGTCCGGGAAGAGGAAAATCGAGCCCAAGCTGCCGAAGAGATTTTGACGAGTGTGAATTTGGGAACGGCGGAAGAGCCTAAAGAGACGCAGATTGGTGATTTCTTCGAAGGAATCGGAAAGGATGCTCTGCAAAGTCCCACAAAATCCTCAACTCAAAGAAAGTTGCCCTCTTCATCAACGAAAACATCATGTGCGGAATACGGGTTGCCGGCCGAAATCATCTCGCATAATGGATCCCACTTCGAAGGGGAATGTGAAAAGCTATTTGGCGGAATTCCGAATAACCCGTCCACAAGTCATCTCCTACAGGGCCCCAAACCAACGGAGTGTCGAAGCAAAGAACAAGACTGGAAAATATCATCCTGAAAATGGCCGTCCAAGGCGAGAGATTGGCCCGAGAAGTTACACTTGGCACTCGGGGTTACGGAACACGGGCCGAACGGCAACCGGGGAAACACCTTTTGCCCTCACATACGGAATGGAAGCCGTACTCCCAATCGAGTGGAAATCCTCGCTCCGTATACTGTTTGGAAAGCCGATCAACGAGGTCGAATGGCTCCAAAGTCGCCATGATGAATCGGCCCTACTAGATGAACGCCGGCGAAGGCCATGGAACACATCCGAGCCTACCAAGGAAGAATGGCTAGAGCCTTCGACAAGAAAGTAAAGCATCGGGAGATCCGAGAAGGTGATCTCGTTCTAAAAGAAAAGCCCCGGTCCGTATCAACCCTCTCGGCAAATGGGAGCTGTATGGGTTGGGCCATATGTCGTCAGGAAGATCTTCTCGGAGGAGCCATGCAACTTGCGCACCTCGACGGGAATCCCTTTGTACACCCAGTGAATGGTGACAAGCAGCGCGAGATACTACGCGTAAAAAAAATCAAAAAAAAAAAAAAAAAAAAACAAAAAAAAAACAAAATAAAAAACAAACAAAAAAAAGAGTGCTAAAAGAGTAATACCCAACTAGGTTAGAAACCCGAAAAAGGGCGGCCTAGGTAAAAAGCAGGGGTTGCACAAAAAAAAAAAAAAAAAAAAAAACAAAAAGAAATAAACAAAAAAAAAAACAACAAAAAAAAGAGTGCTAAAAGAGTAATACCCAACTAGGTTAAAAACCCGATAAGGGCGGCCTAGGTAAAAAACAGGGTTGCACCAAAAAAAACAAAAGAAAAAAAAAAACAAAAAAAAACAAAAAAAAACAAAGAAAAAAAGAGTTCACGGTTGAACTACGAAGACTGAGCTCCTCAAAATGAGGGGAACGTAGGCGAAAACGGTTCGGTCTAAAGCACAAATAAAAGCCATACTTTGGCATCAATACAATTGATCGGACCATACGAAAGCGTCTCGAAAAACTCTAAAGCAATTCAAATATTCATTACAAGTTAAAAGCTCTTTGATGAGTCTAAGCCCGATTCATTCCTACAGCGGCAACCCGCTAAAAGAAAACTAAGATACATAATGTGCATCGGGGCAAGAAAGGGATACTCGGAAACCTCGAGTCACTCCAAGCCACTCGTGCGGCCTCTCCCTTTTTCTTCCTCCGAGTCTTCTTTTACGGGACAGAAAATGTCGGTGTTCCTCCTACCAAGCTACGGTATAGGAACGGGGTCTATCAAACCGGCCTCCGTCGGGCCTTAGTAGCCCTAGCGTCATCCCTCATCTCCTCGTAGCCTTTGGCTGGTAAAGCATAGAGCCCTCCTCTCCTGTCTCTTGACGTAAGCCTCATAGTCGGTCACGGCGTCCCGCTCCTGGTCATGAGGGTTGGCCCTCGCCTCGGCCCTCCTCCTCTCGAAGCTTGATCGGTCCTCCGCACCCATAATGGCCTCACGCCGCCTCAAAATAGCCATCGAGTCTCTCCCGGATGCCCCTCGTACCAATCCAGGTACCAAGTGGTCAAGAACACCGGTCTCGGACGCTGAGAATGACCCGAGGAGGAAAGGCATCATACCTCCATGCTCGGGAAAGAAATGGAAACACCGAGGGATCATCCATGGAAACAGAGCCACCACCCCTGGTGGCTACATCATCAAAGCCCTCCAAAGGAACCCCGCTTCCAAGCCAAACCGCCAAGGACCGCAGCCTAATGTAGAAACCGGGTCGAGAAAGCCCGGAAGCATAACCACATGGGACCCGTCTGAAGCACTCTGCGAGTCTCCACCCGCCAATGAGGCACCAACCATCTGATATCTTCGCCCGCGACCCGCCATCCAACGCTCCCACGAGCCACGATCATCAAAATCTACATCAACACCTCTCCGGCAAAAGTCCAAGGCACGATCATATCGAGAGGTTTCCCGAAGAACCCCCAAACGCTCCATCGGCCACAGGTCCAAGAGGAACGGGCTGCCCCGTGCATATACCGCCGTCCGGTAGCTAATGCATCGAGAGCATGAAAAGTCTCCCCAAGAATCAAAGGAACGACATCTCGCCAGCGACGGTGAACGACAACATCCAGCGAGAGACCGATGGCAAATCCCAAAGGAATAGACCATGAACAGGGTGCCAAACATACAAAGTGCAAAGGCATCCCAATAGGCGTCATCCACCAAACCTAGGCCCCTAAATCTGGCTCGGGAAGACCGGAAATATCGAAATGATCGGGACCGCGGATCATACCTTGCGCTTCCTCGGGGAAAGATGAAGGAGGACGCACAATCTGTCGCTGAAAGAAGCCCCTTCGGGCAAAGGAATCGCTATCTCTTCCACCTCGGACCTCCAAGCAAGGCCGAAACTCTTCCACGCTCGGAACAATCTCGTTGAAGGAAAGGCAAAAGACATGCCTTCTAGTATCCCAAAAACGAAGAAGAAGCTCTTAAGAGGTCATAATCCGGAATCAATTCCTTGATAGACCATAAGCACTTCATCTTGTACCTTTCTTCAAAGAATGATCTTCTCTCATGCATGATCTCCCTACACCACTCCTTGAACTTTTCAAAGAACAACATTTGCCTTTCTTTGGACAATTTTGGAGAATTTTTGGCCATTTCCATGGTTTTCTCTCTTTCTCCCCGAAAATGGTACATTTTGAATTTGGAGGTTGAAGAGGATATTTGAATTTGAAATAAAGCAAGACCAGGTTCGAACCAAAATTAAAGAACAATGTCGGACGAGTCCCATCCGCGCGGATGGGATTGCTTTCCCAAAAAAATCTGCAATAAATTAAGCGCTACGCCAAAAAGGAATATTCCGTCCCAAGGTTGCTCGAAACTTGTGCAAAAACCTCCCCAAACCAGTCCATATACCAAACACCCTTGCAAAAAAAAAAAACCAAGGCTCATGCAACACTGCATTCATACTGCATTGCATTCATAAAATAAAATCCTAAATTATTACATTTCGAAAAAAAAGAGTATGCATAAAAAAAAAAAGCAAACAAAAATAAAATCCTAAATTATTACATTCCAAAAAAAAAGAGTGTGCACAACAAATCTCAAATCTCAAAAAAAAAAATCAATCGGAGTCTCCGGCACCCGATGTCTCCCCCGGCCCCTCTTGCGACTCGGGCCCGCCTCCTCGGGAGCCCCGAAAATCTCGGGCTCGGAATCGTCCTCGTCTCCGGAGAGGCTCGTCGGGACCAACCGGCACGCTCGATAGGGCAAACCGAGATCTGCACGAAAAAATCGTACCCGAAGGTGAAGGCGTCGGACTCGCAGCCGTGCCACGAGAAAGATAACGAGATCCCGTATCTTTCATCAAAATTACCGGCGGTCAAACGAGTGCCACTGAGAAAGATAACGAGATCCCGTATCTTTCATCAAAATTACCCAGAATCAAACATAAGGCTATGAGAAAGATAACGAGATCCCGTATCTTTCATCAAAATTACGTAAGACCGAGTGCCCCGAGAAAGATAACGAGATCCCGTATCTTTCATCAAATTACCCCGGCGGTCAAACGTAAGACCGAGTGCCCCTGAGAAAGATAACGAGATCCCGTATCTTTCATCAAAATTACCCCAGTAAAAACGTAAGACCGAGTGCCCGAGAAAGATAACGAGATCCCGTATCTTTCATCAAAATTACCCGGCAGAAACGTAAGACCGAGTGCCCCTGAGAAAGATAACGGATCCCGTATCTTTCATCAAAATCAATCTCCGGCAAACGTAAGACCGAGTGCCCCGAGAAAGATAACGGATCCGTATCTTTCATCAAAATCAATCTCGGCGGTAAAAACATAAGACCAGTGCTTCCCGAGAAAGATAACGGATCCCGTATCTTTCATCAAAATCAATCTCGGCCAAGAAACGTAAGACCGAGTGCCACGAGAAAGATAACGAGATCCCGTATCTTTCATCAAAATGCCCCGGCCTGAAACGTAAGACCGAGTGCCCGAGAAAGATAACGAGATCCCGTATCTTTCATCAAAATTACCCCGTCAAAACGTAAGACCGAGTGCCCGAGAAAGATAACGAGATCCCGTATCTTTCATCAAAATTATCCGGCGACAAACGTAAGGCCGAGTGCCCCGAGAAAGATAACGATCCCGTTATCTTTCATCAAAATTACCCCCGTGATCGAAGCGTAAGACCGAGTGCCCGAGAAAGATAACGAGATCCCGTATCTTTTCATCAAAATTACCCCGGCGTCCAAACGTAAGACCGAAGTGCCCTGAGAAAGATAACGAGATCCCGTATCTTTCATCAAAATCAATCTCCCGGCAGCCAAGCGTAAGACCGAGTGTGCCCCGAGAAAGATAACGGATCCCGTATCTTTCATCAAAATTACCCCCAAGATAAACGTAAGACCGAAAGTGCCCCGAGAAAGATAACGGATCCCGTATCTTTCATCAAAATCAATCTCCGGCAGTCAAACGTAAGACCGAGTGCCCTGAGAAAGATAACGAGATCCCGTATCTTTCATCAAAATTACCCCTCAGAAACGTAAGACCGAGTGCCCCGAGAAAGATAACGGATCCCGTATCTTTCATCAAAATCAATCTCCGGCAGTAAAACGTAAGACCGAGTGCCCCGAGAAAGATAACGGATCCCGTATCTTTCATCAAAATCAATCTCCGGCAGTCAAACGTAAGACCGAGTGCCCTGAGAAAGATAACGAGATCCCGTATCTTTCATCAAAATTACCCCCCGGCAGTAAAACGTAAGACCGAGTGCCCCGAGAAAGATAACGGATCCCGTATCTTTCATCAAAATCAATCTCCGGCAGTAAAACATAAGACCGATCTCCCCGAGAAAGATAACGGATCCCGTATCTTTCATCAAAATTACCCCCGGCAGTAAAACATAAGACCGATCTCCCCGAGAAAGATAACGGATCCCGTATCTTTCATCAAAATCATCCCCGGCAGTCAAACGTAAGAACGAGTGCCCCGAGAAAGATAACGGATCCCGTATCTTTCATCAAAATCACCCCCGGCAGTAAAACGTAAGACCGAGTGCCCCGAGAAAGATAACGAGATCCCGTATCTTTCATCAAAATCACCCCCGGCAGTCAAACGTAAGACCGATTTCCCAGACAAATACGTCTGATTTTCCCCAGCAAAGGCTAACGAAATCCCCAGCAAAGTTAACGGAATCCCAAAAGCCAACGGAATCTAGAGTAGTACTCGAACTACGAAAGGGCTTGATTCCCACTAGGGATACGTAGGTAGCCTATCATTAGGTCCAGCCCCTCGACCAAAACGGTCACCCTATCCTTCGGCAGCAGACAAAGTCCACCGAAAGGCCATTTCAAATTAAGGTCCGAGGCGCCTAAAAAGCCATCATCATCAAGGTTCGAGGCACCTAAAACGCCATCATCAAGGTCCGAGGCACCTAAAAAGCCATCTCCAAGGTCCGAGGCACCTAAAACGCCATCTTCAAGGTTCGAGGCACCTAAGACGCTATCACTAGAAAGCGATAAATCGCAATCATCCCCAGCAGAGACCGAAAATGGTCATTCCTATCCCCAGCCGAGCGGATAATCATCAGACCGAAAATGGTCATCTCTTATCCCCAGCAGAGTTTCTTTCCAAAGAACCGACCGCAGAACTCGCTCATCGGGTTCGAGGCACCTAAAACGCCATCATCTCCGTGGTCAAAGACCCGAACTACGATCGGCTTGATTCCCACCGGATACGTAGGTAGCCTATCGCTAGGTTCAGCCACCCGATCACTCGATCATCCTGCCAAATATGGAGCCTTACTCTTATCGACGACCCCGCTTCCTTCGAAAGCGCCGTCGCCGAGGGGCTACTGTAAGTGCTCCAATTTGAGCTTGTTAGAATTTTCGTTAGAAAATTAACGAAAGTTATAACATTTCTAACAATTCCTAACTATCCTAACATTTCTAACAAAGTGAGGGTAAAATGGGCATTGTTATTTAAGGTTAAACCTTAAAAAGAATCTCAAAAAGCAAAACAAAAGAAGAAAACCAAAAATGGCAATGGCTGGAAACACAAAACCGGCTGTTAATTTGAATTTTGAAAAGAAATATTCTTCTTGTCCAAAGCTGAAGCCGCATTTAATGAACAGTGCACGCTGCCTGGATCCATCCGCGCGGATGAGTTTGCATATTTCAGAGGGCTATAAATTGAGCCCTCCAGTCACGAAAATAAGAAGGAAGAACACATTTTGCACCGAACCTCTGGCGAAATATAGAGAGAAAACAGTGAGAATTCACTTGAATTGTCACCATTTTCTCTCCAATCTTTCCCAACTCATACTCATCCATTCATTCTCATATTAAAGCCCTAAACACTCATACACTCAAGCCAAACACTCAAGAACACAAGGAAGATTGGTAAACCCTCCTCTTCCTAACCCTAAATCTCATCCATGCATGCATCTTCAAACTACAAAATGTAGTTCTTTCATCTTCTTGCTCTAGATCTAAGAAGATCACCATGGAAGACCATCTCCATGGATGATCTTCTACAAAAATCAACATTATTTTTAAGCTTTCTTACTTTCTTACCAAGAAAACTCATTTTCAAAACCCTAAAAACCATTTTCAAGCATAAAATCTTGATTTCAAAGGATAAAATTCCCCTTCCCAAGCAAATGAAATGCTTAGTCCTAATGTACCCCAAGGATGGTTTGGTATAGTTGATTCACCACTAAAATGTCTAGTGATCACTAACCAAAACCTAGGGAAATGGGGACAAGCATCGATGCAAAACCCCCTTTAAAATCATATTTTCTTTATTGAGAAGTTGCTGTCCAGTAGCAATTTTCTCAGACCTCAGTCCATGGTCTTAATTTTTGGGCACAGATGAACTTGGAATTTGGTGTTGACTACAAAATACTTTTTGTAGCCAACATCCAGAGCTTTCCAGAAATATTTTTACTTTATTTTTTGGGTGAGTAAAACTCCTCTTTTCAAATTTTCTTTCAGAGGCTAGTTCATCAGCTTCTGGGAATCCAGATCTCATATCTGAGGTTTCCAGAAGGTTTTGACCCCTCAAATCTTCTCCAAAATGGAAAATTCCTTCGCACAAACTTTATTTAAGGTGTCTAGAACAACTTTCATTCTCTGAGTTTATCCATATTATGAAGTTTTAAGACCCTTGAATCCCTTTCAAAATCAAAGGTCCACTGCCTTTTTCATTCTGGCAGAAATGGCTCTCAACTTCAAAAGGTCTTTTGAGTACCAAATCTCAACCCAAAAATCTTCCAAAAAATCATGGGATCAGTTTAAAGTCTTAAAAAGATATCCCAATTTTTACTTTTCTGAGTTTCAACTTATTTTGGCCAAAACACATACACACACACACACACAAATGATTTTCAGCTTGGAAGACTCGTTTTACGAGGCGCGTCGGGTGCACACTAACGTCCTTCCCGACGCGTAACATGACCTCCGAACCTAAATCTCTGATCTCGGGCTTTTTTCAAAGTTTTGGCCCTCAAAATTAAAATGGCGTGGCGACTCCGTTTTCGTTGATTTTTCTCAAACACAAAAATGGGAAAAATTTCGGATACACACATCATCACACCAGTAAGTATTATTTAATTGTAAATGTCATATATATAATGTTTACATTTTATTATTGTCTTTTTATTTGTATATATATTGATATATTGTTTTTTAATTAATATCTTAATAGGTTTATACATGCATGGTGGTGGTAGCGGTAGCAGCAGCGGCAGCGCTCGTGGTTGTTAAATATGATTTTTCATTGACATGTAATTAAACAAACAAACAAACATATGTAGTTTCTCTTTCCCTTTCCCCTTTTCCCCGGCTTTTCCCCGGCCGTTTCCCCTTCCCTTTTCCCCTTTCCCCTTTCCCCTTTCCCCTTTCCCTTTCCCCCTTTCCCCTTTCCCCCTTTCCCCGGCCGTTTCCCCTTTCCCCTTTCCCCTTTCCCGTAGTTTCCCTTTCCCATTCCCCGGTCGCTTGATTTGGACAAACATATGTATTTTATTTGATGGACAAGCGAAACAGGTTGTTTGTGTGTGTTTGTAGTTTGTAATTGTATTTGTTTAAAACAGGTTGTTTGAACAGGTTTACAGCCTTTTACAGGTGATTTAATAATAAAACAGAATTTTTTTAAAAAAATCTGGCCAGATTACCTACGGAAATTTCCGTCGGTAAATTAATAAAATAAATAAATAATACTAATTTTCGGCGGAAATATCCGTCGGAAAATAATAAAAATTAAAAAAATAAAACTCATTACCGACGGACATATCCGTCGGTTTATGGTTTAGATTTCCGACGGACATATCCGACGGTAAATTTTTTCGTTTCCGACTGTTATAACCGTCGGTAATGGGTTTTATTTATTTTTTTTTTTAATATTTACCGACGGATATTTCCATCGGTAACCTCCGGCAATTGCTCCGGTTAATCGGCCGGCGTTACTCATTTCCGACGGACGGTTCCCGGTGGAATTTCAGATTTTTCGGCGGACAATCCGCCGGTATTTTCGGCGGAATTAGTCCGTCGGTATTACCAACCAATTATTTTCGACGAAACCCGACGGACGAATTCCGTCGGTAATATCCATTTACCGACGGAAATGTGGAATTACCGACGGAAATTTCCGTCGGTAAAAGGCCTGTTTCTAGTAGTGATGGACAAAGGCTGAATGGAGTTGTATTATCAAACACGTGTAGGTATGTCCTTTATTACTGAAAAGATAAGAGGTTTTACTTTAACCATTGTTGAGGGATATCTCAAGGAGATCCTTTTGAGGGAAGATGTGAGTTTGTCTTAGCAAGTTAGGTTGAACGGTTTAGCAAGAGGGACTGCAATTCTAAGATTTTACATGGAATGGCTATCAGGAAGCTAACATAGTTTCATCATGGAGATAGAATTGGATTCTGGAGTGGTTCTTTGGGATCCCGAGGCAATTCTCGTGGAAATCAGATTTTAAATAATCTTCTGATAAGGAGGAGCTGGGATGAAGATGCGTGACTGGAACAATTTTTAGATGAACTTTCCCTATGGCAGTTGTGTGTTACCGAGGATGAGCCGATTGATGCTCCCCAAAAATAATGGTTGGGCCTGGATCGAATTCATAAGCGGGAAATGATCAAACAGGCCCAAAGCGAGACAAGGCCCAAGAAGAAGATAGTGATAAAGGTAGCCCAGGTGTGGTTCGCGGGAAAGTATGTCGGAAGATATCCCGTTAAATTCAACGAAAGGGAAGCTCAAGGTAGTGAAAGCGAGATAATGTGAGGAGAATGGCGAGATATTAATATAAGATAAGCAGCAAGATAATAAGGAAAGCCAGTGAGATAATAGAATGAGGCGACAGGAAGCTCTGTTAGTTGTATCCGGCGAGAGACAGATTCTAGCAAGTGCGACACTTAAGAGGCGGCATATAAATATCTATGAAATGGGACCCACTAAACGGTTTGACATTGGGAAAAGTGACTTGTGTCAGAGAAAATGTGTCACATGCTTTTAGTTTATTCTTGTGATTGACCAATGGAGTGGGGACACGTGGAATGAGGCATGGAACGTGAGGGTAGCATGTGCATGGCACGAGGGAAGGGGTATATATATGAGGGATCATCATCCTTATTGAGGTACGTTCACCCACACACACGAAACACCCTTCCTCATTTATAGTTTTCCCTTATTCAGAACAAATTCTTATCCTCACGCCGGAGGGGCTTACGCCGGAGTCGCCCCCGGACTAGTCACTTTGTTGTGGTGTGCAGGCGAGAAGAAGGAGCCGGAGTTATCACGGATTGACTACAACGGTCGTGTTGCTGATTGAGGAAATTCCTGGCAACATCAATTGGTTCCGTTGCCGGGACTTGATTCTCTTCATCAGTTGAAGGTTACCGGCGGAGATTCAGTAAGTATAGGGTGCGGTTTATAGATCTAAGAGGTTGGTGTGTGTTGGGGTTTTGATTTTGGTGGTGATTGTAGTTTGCAAAGCTCGTTTTAATTTGACGTTGGTTGTTATTCATATTACTGATTCAATTACTGTTGATAGTTTTGGTGGATTGAAATTTTCGTGGTTTTTGATATTGTTTGGGTGTTTGGGTGCAAATTTTTGATTCAGAAGTGTTAGTCTGGGTTGAATTGGATTTTTTGGAGTTCGTGAAGGTTGATTGAAACGTTTGTTTGATTTTGTTGGTTTGAGAGTTTTGGTGTTTCTGGGTTTTGATTTGATTGGAATTCATTTGACTTTCTCAAGTTTTTGTGTTTGTGAATTGGTGATCGGGTGAAATTGGTGAAGTTGGATTGGGATTGTGCTTGATAAAGTGCAATAGGAGGAAGAGCATCTTTAAGTTTCTGGGTTCAGATCTTCAAATCTTCATAAGATTTGCAGATCTTCAAAGCTTGGGTTCATCACTTGTGATTACGTGGGTGGTAAGAAATGGCAACTCCTGAAAAAGGCATAGTTGGTCAGAAGGCAATGGCGGGAAGGGGCCTTATCCCGCCCATCCTAGGAATGGGGACTATGGGAACAGCTGGGGCAAAAGACACTTCTACCTCACAGCAGGCTATTCCAGAAGAAAGAGAGCGGGTTACAAATGACGGGAGAGAAAGAAACATAATGTCGCCATAACCAGAAGATGAGGTGGACGCGGAGGAGGAAAGTTTGAGGATTCACAACAACTTAATTTTACAGTTGTTGGAGAATAACAAGCGATTAATGACTTTGAAGAAGAAGCCTACCCCTATCCCGCAGGGTTTGTAGAAGGCAGTAGAGGAAGGGAATAAGGGGCAGACAAAGGAATAATTGTGCTGGATGATGGTGAGCGACAAAAGGAGCCAGAGCCTGATAAAGTAAAGGAAGTAGAGGCAAGATTGGATGGGCCGCAGTAGCGGAAAGCCGGGGAGTATATGGAGAATGGGCAAAAAATCAAAGTGTATCATTGGCCGCATACATCACAAATGTCATCTTTTTATTGTGAAGATGATGAGGATGACACTGCTTCAAATGAAGCAGGATATGGAGAGCAAGAGTTGAAGGCTTCTAAAGGAGGCGAGAGATCTAAGCAGATAGAGAAAGGAAAGGGCGTGGGGGTAAGCCGCTTTGGAGAGGAAGATGGATTAAAGAAACAGATGGCTGAGATGGCGAGAAGGTTGGCGGAGTTGGAAAAGGGCGGTATAGTAGATAACGAGAAGGATTCTTTTGTCGCTCCTTTTGCCAAATATATTCAGGAGGCGGAGCCCGCTCCAGAATTTCGATTACCCACATTGACTAAATATGCGGGAGTAACTACGGCCAGGACTCATGTGGCGGGATTTGAAGTTACTATGGCAATATTGACTAAGGATGACGCATTGCTATGCAAAACTTTTGCTAGCACCTTGGAGCTTCAAGCGTTGGGCCCAGTTTGTCTGTTGCTCGTTAACTCCATCTTGGGATATCAAGATTTCAAAAGAAAGTTTTTGGCGAGGTTTGGGGCTGTGGGGACTCAGCCAGTAGTGCTACAAGAATTGATTGGAATCAAGCAAAAGGTGGGAGAGGGCCTTGTCACTTATACCAACAGATTCTTGCTAATTGCTAATCAAATTTCTGAGATTGATCCCATGTATGTTATAATGATGTATATGTCGGGCCTGTTATCAAAATCTTTTAAAAGGGAATTGAGGATGAGGTTGCCCGCGACTTTGAGTGAATTGCATGAGCGAGTTAAGGCATATTGTGGTGGGGAGGACATTGAAGAGGGAACATCTAACACTGCGAGGAAAAGTGTTAAGGACAGAATTGAGTATGTGAAGGATGAAAATGCGACTCAACGGGGAGGTCGAGGAAATCAAGTTGGCGGCAGTGGTGGAGGCCATGCTGGAGGTCGCGGGGTAAGGAGAATAGTGATATTTTCAAGATTAAATGCCAGGCCGAGTGAGATTATGAGGGTGGTGGAGTTACTAGCGGTATTCGAGATGACGGACAGAGGAAGAAGAGACTTGAATCAATATTGCAATTATCACAGAGATAGAGGGCATGATACTGATGATTGTTACAACCTGAAGAAAGTGATTCAATCCAAGATTGATAGGGGCGAGTTACAGGAGTACGTGATGCCTGAGCAGAATGTAGAAGCCCGCGGAGGAAATGGCGACAGAAATGAGATATTGGTGATTCATGAGCCGGTGAGTATTACTTGTTTGAGTAATCAAATCATGTCTTTGTCGCATACATGTCATATTCCCGCCTACCCTCCAAGTGAAGAGAGGATAATTAGCTTTTCAAGGCGAGAATTGGCTTTAACTCCAAGTCATGGGTGTCAGCCAGTGGTGATTTCCATTGCTCCAGGGAATAGTATTTTGCACAGAGTGTTGGTAGATTCAGGAGCAAGTCGCAACATTCTATATTATGAAGCTTTCAAGAAGATGAGATATACTGAGGCCAATCTGGTGCCCTACAAGGGATTTTTGGAGGGATTCACAAATCATACGGTGTGGGTTAAGGGGACAATTTCATTGGCGGTGGAGATAGGGGAAGGCGAGATGGTGATAACTCGCACTGTGGAATTCATGGTGATTGATTTGGTGTCTCCTTACAATGCCATTGTGGGTATCCCGTTTATGCAGACATTTGAAATGGTTGTTTCCATCCCGCACCAGCGAGTCAAATTCCCTACGCCAAAAGGAATTGCTTGTTTGAAGAGTGAGGTAAAGGAGGTGAATCAAAAGAAGATTGAGATTCAAACCGCGGCAAGGGCGAGCACAAGTTCACTTTCCACGGCGTTGATGGTGCGAGATGCGAGAATCAACATGATCACCGACTTAGGAGGGTATGATGACTTGGAGGAAATAGAAAGCATGAGGAATAAGTCGGCGATCATTGTTATTAATGAAAGGGCGGAAGGAGAAGTGTTATGAGAAAGGAGTGGTGAGCGGGATGCAGAGATAGAAATGGTGGAGGAAAGATCAGAAGGGAATTTGATGGCACTGGTTACAATGCGAGCCGAGATGGCATGGTCGAGGTCAGCAGAATTTGTTAAAATGAAGGAACCCCTTATTGAGGAAATAGTTGATTCTGACAGTGAGGAATGTGATGAAGAAATTGAGATGGAAACATCAGAGGGTTTGCCATGTGTTCGAGACAGTAAGGATAAGATCAGCGACAAAGGCGGCAAGAGATGTGTCAGTGAAAGAAAGGCGACAGAGATGGAGATAGACACTCTGCAAATGCGAGACGAGCCAGACATTCAGGTTGCGGAAGAGTTGGAAGAAGTGATTGTTAATGATGAATATCCTGAGCAAAAAATAAAAATTGGGAAGCAGTTGGATAAGAAAGAGCGGGATAGATTGGTCGAATTTTTGCGGGATAGTGTTGATGTGTTTGCCTGGAAGCCTGAAGACATGCGAGGCATAGATGAGAATGTCGCTCTCCACTGTTTGAATGCTGACCCAAATGTAGAGCCCTTCAAGCAGAAGGTGAGGTATCTTTCAGCGGAAAAGGAGAAGGCGGTGATTGGAGAGGTCGAGAAGCTATTAAAGGCGGGAATAATAGAAGAGATTACTTACCCACTGTGGTTAGCTTGCCCAGTTATGGTGCTCAAGGCGAATAAGAAATGGAGGATGTGCATCGATTTTACAGACTTGAATACGGCTTGCCCCAAGGATTGTTATCCTTTGCCAAAAATTGATAGATTGGTGGATTCCATTGTTGGGCATAAGGTTTTTAGTTTCATCGATGCTTATTCGGGATACCATCAAATCAAGATGCTTGAGGAGGACAAGGCCAAAATAGCGTTTAGAACCCCCATTGGCAATTTTTGTTATAAGATGATGCCTTTTGGCTTAAAGAATGCCGGGGCGACATATCAGAGGATGGTCAATAAGGTATTCAAGTCACAGATTGGGAGGAATGTTGAAGCCTATATTGACGATATGGTGATCAAGACCAAGGGGGAGGATCATTTGGTGGATCTCGCGGAGACCTTTGAAAACCTGAGGAAAAATTCAATGAAGTTAAACGCAAGCAAATGCACTTTTGGGGTGACAGCGGGAAAGTTCTTGGGATTTTCGGTAAACCGCCGCGGCATAGAGGCCAATCCGGAGAAAATTCAAGCTTTAATAGATATGAAGTCGCCCAGAACAATTCAAGAGATTCAAAGGTTGAATGGAAGGGTGATAGCATTAGGGCGATTTGTGTCACGGTCGGCTGAAAAGTGTTTGCCATTTTTCAAAGTGTTAAAGGGGGATCAAAAATTCTCTTGGGATGAGAAATGCGAGGAAGCTTTTCAGAAAGTAAAAGAGTATTTGGGAAAGCCGCCAATTCTTTGCAGTCCTGAAGAAGGTGATCACTTATATGTGTATCTAGCGGCTTCTGATCTCGCAGTGGCGGTAGTGTTGATAAAGGAAGAGGGCGGCATGCAGAAGCCGGTTTACTATGTATCGAAGGCCCTAAGCGAAGTGGAGGCGAGAGATTTCAATGCAGAAAAATTGGCCTATGCTCTAGTGATTGCGACACGGAAACTGAGAGCCTATTTTCTATCCCACCCTATCACCGTATTAACCAATGCTCCTTTGAGGAAGATTTTGCAGCAGCCAGATTCAGCGGGAAGGCTCCTCAAGTGGTCGATCAAATTGATAGAGTTCGACATTCAGTATGAGGCGAGAAAGGCCATTAAGGCGCAGGCACTGGCTGATTTTATACTTGAAACCTCATTCACTTATGAGAGCGAGGAGGTTGAAACTCAAGGGGTTAAGAAGCGGAAAGCTAAGTCGCAGGATCCTGAAGCTGAAGAAGAGTGGGAAAGGCCAGCGGGTTGTTGGGAGCTGTATGTTGATGGGTCTTCCGCCAAAGATAAAGGAGGAGCTGGAATATCGCTAAGTTCACCTGAGAAAGATTGCAAGTATGAGAAAGCATTAAGGTTCAAATTCAACATGTCAAATAATCAGGCGGAATATGAAGCACTGGTGGCGGGATTGGAGTTGTGTCGAGATATAGGGGTTAAACAGGTAATAGCCCACTCTGATTCCCAATTAATTGTTAACCAGGTGAAAGGCAGATATGGGGTGGTGAATTCAACTCTGGTAAAGTATTGTGATATGGCAAGGCAGATTTTGCAAAGCTTCAGTTATTGGGAATTGGTACAGATAGATAGAGAGAAAAATGAACGGGCTGACATGCTGAGCAAGGCCGCCTGCGATAAAATAGAAGAGTTGCCCAAGAAAATTGTGGTGGAGTTTGTGGAAGAGCCGGCATATGATAGGCCGCTGATTATGGAAGTGGAAGTGGGTGAGAAAGATTATTTGGAAGGGGTTATTTGGAAAGGGAAGAGTTGCCCCAAGATGAAGACAAGGCGAAAATTGTTAAAAGAATGTCGCCAAGATTCACCGTGCAAGATGGAATTTTATACCGCAAATCTTTCTCGCGGCCTCTAATGAGATGTGTGGAGCCAGGAAAGGTGGATGAGGTTTTATTTGAGGTACATGAGGGAGTGTGTGGTGGACATCCAGGGGCAAGAACTTTGGCCAATAAAATAATGTTTCATGGATATTATTGGCCGACTCTAAAAAAGGATGCTGAGGAGTATGTGAGAAGATGCGAGCAATGTCAGCGGCACTCCAACATCCCTAGACAGCCCGCCACAGAACAAACACCTATTGTAGCGGCTTGGCCCTTTAATATGTGGGGGACTGATCTCATAGGGCCCTTCCCCAAGGCCAAAGGAGGAGCTCAAATGGTTGTGGTGGCTGTTGATTATTTCACAAAGTGGACAGAGGCCAGGGCATTAACTTCCACTACTGAAGACCAGATAATCAGATTTGTAACTGAAGAGATCCTTTGTCGCCACGGAATGCCGCGAGCCATCATTTCTGATCATGGGCCACAATTTAGAAAGAAGTTCCATGGTTTTTGCTCTAACTTGAATATAAAACATTGGCAATCCGCAGTTTATAGGCCGCAATGTAATGGGCAAGTAGAAGCTGCCAACAAACAAGTCCTGGAAATCTTATGTAAGAATATAGAGAAAAGGGGAGGTGCTTGGTTGGAGGAGTTATCTACGGCCTTGTGGTATGTCAGGACAATTGTGAAGGGATCAACAGGCGAGACAGCGTTTGCACTGACTTATGGCTCGAAAGCAATGGCTCCTGCGGAGATGGGTTTGCCTACACATAGAGTGACCTATTATGACGAAGTATTGAACAGCGACAGAAGGTGCTGCGAGTTAGATCTGTGTGATGAGAAGAGTCTTAGAGCGAGATTGAGAATGATCAACTATAAGCAAAGGATGAAAGCACAGCACGACAAAAGGGTGAATAAGAGGTCATTCAGTGTAGGAGATTGGTTGCTGAGAAGTCGCGAGGTTAAGGGTGCAACGGCGGGATTTGCAAAGTTAGATCCAAAATGGGAGGGTCCCTTTCAGATTGCTAAGGTTGTGCGAGAAGGGACATATCATTTGAAGGAAGAGGGAGGCAAAGATGTCCCGAACGCGTGGAGTGTAGATCACCTCAAGCGATATTATCATTGAAGAGATAAGGATAATTTGTCTATTTAAAATTATTCTTATAAGAGTCCTTTTTCATAGTAATTCTGATGAATATATGGAGTTTTCACTCATGAATGGAAGTTATACATGTCTTGAATATTTTGAATGAAATGAATATATCATGAATGGAAGTTATACATGTTTTGAATATTTTGAATGAAATGAAAGAATGAAATCTTTATGACTCGAATTTGTTTTGCTGTTATTATACTTTGTACTATAATAATGCTCATGAGGTAAGTCGCTAAAAGCATAAAAAGTAAGTTGCTTGGAGTAAAGTTGCCTAAAGACAACTTCACTTTTTCGATGGGAGTATAAGTATATAGTGATTATCTCGCCAAAGACAAGAAGGTAAAAAGTTTTTGATGAATTATCAAAACAAATTGCAAGCCGCATGAAATTATAAGGGAAAGAGAGTCTATCTCGCCTTTATGGCATGAAAAGATATGAATATAAAAAAGAAAGTCTACGGACTATAAACGAGAAAGTCTACGGACTATAAAAAAGAAAGTCTACGGACTATAAACATGAAAGTCCCATCTCGCCTGAGCGGCATGTATATGGATGCGACTATAAACGAGAAAGTCTATACCGACTATAAACGAGAAAGTCTATATCGACTATAAACGAGAAAGTCTATACCGGCTATAAACGAGAAAGTCTATACCGACTATAAACGAGAAAGTCTATACCGGCTATAAACGAGAAAGTCTATACCGACTATAAACGAGAAAGTCTATACCGACTATAAACGAGAAAGTCTATACCGACTATACACGAGAAAGTCTACACCGACTATAAACGAGAAAGTCTATATCGACTATAAACGAGAAAGCCCATCTCGCCTGAATGGCATGTAAAGGTGTGGCATACATGAAAGAAGGCACATCTCGCCTGAATGGCATGTAAAGGTGTTGCTATGAGAATGAAGTCCATCTCGCCTGAATGGCATGTAAAGGTGCGGCATGCATGAAAGAAAGCACATCTCGCCTGAATGGCATGTAAAGATGTCGCTAAAGGGAAGAGAAATATATCTCGCTTGAATGGTACGAAAAGATGTGGCTCAAGGAAGAAAAGCATATCTCGCCTTTAAGGCACGTAAAGACGTTGAGGCGTAAAGGAAGGAAATTATTCTAAGTAAAGGTATGAAGAAAGCAAAGATGAAATCAGTAAAGACAAAGATCAGCGACAAACACCACTGTGAGTAAAGTCGCCTAAGGACGACTTCACTTTTTCGATGGGAGTATAAGTATGAGGTACCTGTTATGCAAAAAGAAGATTTTTGATGAACTATCAAAACAAAGTAGTAAAGGCGAGATATAAATGAGGAAACAAGCAAGTAAAGCATAAAGATAAAAGGGCAAGCTCAAAGGCCGCAAATATACATTGTCTAAAGGCACGCAGGCCCAAATAAAAGAAGTAAATTGTTTTAGCCATCCAGGTGACTTACAAAGTTGTGCAAAAGAAACTAAGTACAAAAGCAGGAACAAATTAGACATTGGGTTCATTTGATGGAGCAGTTTGGTTGGGTTTAGAAGCTGCTAAGGCGAGATTCTTAGCGTCGTCCAGAAGTTTGTGTTTGAGCTCAAGTTGATCACCCCATAAAGCGAGAACATTGGGGACTTGAATAGGAGCGGGATTCCAGGGAGCCTTACCCAGTAATGCATCTTCTTCCGCAAGGTCTTTAAGTTCTTCTGGAGAAAAAGGAACCAGGGGATGTCCACGGCGGCATACCTCGCTGAAAATTGGCTGTGAGCCCCATTTGGCAAGTCGCTCAATTGTGATGGCGGGAATCTCAAAGGCATCAGCAGCGGCAGCTCGCATGACTTGTAAGGAGGATTAATCGCTGATGTCAAGAAGGTCATCTTTAAGCTTGGCCACGTCAGCATTGAGAGAAGTGATTTCAGTGATTTTCCCTGTCATTTCTTCCCGCGGCTTGGCTATCTCGCCCTGAAAGAATTGAGTATTGGCGGCATGAGTCTTTTTCAGAGTCTCATTCTCGCTCGTCAGTTTGGCGATATCATCCTTGGCAGAATTAAGTTCAGCTTTGGCGGCATTGAGTTCGGTGTTGACAGTCTCGAGCTGATTTTGGGAAGCGACTAAGTCAGACTTCAGTTTATCTCGCTCTTCTCCCATGGTGGTAATGGTGGCATCCCGCCTTCCCACTCGGTCGCGAAGGATTTCTTTGTCCTTTCTCAAGATTTGAATGGCGATTTCTAACTGCTTCACATCTCTGTTAAGGCGATGGTTTTTCTCGCTTATGCCCATAATAGAAGCACCAATCTAAAGGAAAAAGTTAAGTCAAAGGCTAAAATGAACAAATTCGCAATTGGTTAAGAAAAGGAAGAGCGACATACCAATGAAAAATGAATCCCGGCTTGACAAGCGGCATGGTCGATATCCATGTCCGTCACTTGTTGCACCTGGATTGGGTCGCTGGCGCGAATCAGAGATGAGCTACCTATCAAACTCTCTTCAACTCCGCGAGTTTCATTGATTAATCCCTTTAAGCGAGGGACTCTGGCGGATTCCTTGCTCAGTTCATAGATCCTGTCAAAATCCGTGGGCTTCACAAAGTTTTCTTGAAGCCAGCTGGGGGCAGGAAGACCAGTAGAGGTATGTGGGTCACGAGGAGTTGGAGGCGAGTTGGAAATATTAGTTAAGTCACAAACTTCTACTTCCAGAGATGGAGGAACTTCACCTTGGTTGGGCTCAATAGCATCAGCATCAAGAGCTGGAGAGTTTGTTTGGATAGAGCTTGAAGGGGGAAGGTCAGTTATGTCTTCCATAGGAGCATCAACAGTTGGCGGGATAGAAATAGGCGGGACATTGCCTTCAGTAGATGGAAGGACTTGAGAGATAGCTGGATTTGGCGGGATAGTTTCTTGAGCAGAAGAAGCGACATTGGGAGAAATTGCAGCGATTCTCTTTTGTCGCTTTGATCTTGTGTCGGGGTTAGTAGGCTTATCCCTAGCCTTGGAGGAACCTTGGGATTTTTCCAAGGCAATCTCTTCTTTATCAGTCCCATCGTGGGATAGGGGCAAGGGTAGATTCGCGGGAAGGAGGGCAAGAGCAGCGTCTCGGGCGCTCGCAATTCTCTTCCTTCTTTTATCAGATTCAAGATTGGCAAGCTGGCGGCTCTCCATTGACTTGGCTCGGTGATCTAGAAATAAAGGAGAAGAAAAGTAAAAGTTAAAATTATTCAAGTGTAAGTTAATTTGAAAGGAAGAAAAGGCTAAAAAAGAGACATACAATTAACTGCATTCATGGCGGGACAACAACGAGTACCCTTGCACGATTGACATTCATGGGCATACTTGTTGTCAAAATGTCGCTCCCAACCATCAAAGTAAGTATGAACTATTGGAACACGCGGTGGGATAATAGGCAAGTTATCCGCGATCCCAACTTGATCAAGCAGCTCTCTATTTCGCAAAATGCCTCTCCAAGAGATGAGAGGTAAGGGTGTATTATCAGGAGAATCCGCGGGAAGGGCAACAAGAGCACGGATGGTGGCACAAAGGGCATTGTCGCCGACAACGGAGGCATCTCGGGTTTCAATTTGAGGTTTGATGGGGTGGAGATCGGCGGGATGAGACCACCCTACGCGGGAAACAATGAAGAGTGGGTTGCTCAACCATTCGTGAACTTTGGCTGGCAAAGGAGTAAGGATTTTGGGGCCCCGTTGGTATTGAAGGGAAAGGCGGGTTTCCTCTATCTCGTTATCAAGCTTTGTGGTTTGCTTGTATCCTTTAAATAAAGTGACTAAAGATGTGACAGTGGGTTCCTTCCGTAAGGCGCGACAGATGGCAATGAAACTGGTAATGATCCTAATGGCGTTGGGGTGAATTTCTGTGATCATAGCTTGGGCTTTATATAGAACCTCACAAAGAAAAGGGTCTAAGGGGATCCTAAGGCCGGCCTTAAGTTGTGAAGGAAACACAACTATGCCGTCTCGCATTTCTCTTAAGTTGGCGAGAGAGGTATCTCCTTGGTAATCGGAGATATGATAAATGGAGTGGTCTATGTTGTAAAGAATGTGCCAAGTGTTAGTGGGGTTAGGTATGAGGGAACTTGTGTCTGGGGCGAGAGAAGATCCCGCCTCGGCATGAGCGGGATTGGTAAAAAGGTTACCTTCGGTTAAGTTTAGATTTTGAACCCCAGTGGAAGGGGGATTGCTGGATGTCGCGGCGGGAGAAGAAGTCACCTCATCAGCCATCTTGCTTTGATCACTGGAAGAAGAAGAAGAAAGGACAGATTTATAATGCATCCTACATTTTGAAAAAGGGTCAGCAACATAGTGGGATTCAGATGAGTCGCTTAGATTGGGATCATACTTATCTTTTATAAATCGGACTAATTCTTTATGGGAAGTAAAAATATGAGACATAGGGGCTGAAGGGGGAAGAAAGAAGCGGCCTTGGATCTCAAAAGAATCAATTACTGAGGGATCTACCCAATTTTCAACAAGTAACCTAACTATGTTGGCCTTGGGCAATCTCGCCCAAGTAGTTCGCAGGCGTCTATATAAGTCGTCTGAAACTTGACATCTACCGTACCTAACCCGCCTAGCACAGTTTTTATATCTCGCCATGAAGGGTAATTTGGAAAAAAATTGAAGGCACAAAAGGGAATAACAAAACTCAAACAGTTGGGAGAAAAGGGAAAATCAAAGAGTGAGGGTTCATAGAATACGAGGGGTTTTAAAGAAAAGTTACCTGAGAAAATGAAGAACGGACGGAGAAGATGAAGATTCGCCGGAAAAAGTGAACGGATTTCTGGGAAACCAAGAATAAGGCTCCAAATCTACTCCAAAATGGCAAATAAATGAGCGGAATGGGATTCAGAAAACAAATTTCTGGTCAAATTAGAAAAAGAACGGTGGAAATGTGAGATAAGTTCGTCGGAGTTGAAGGTTTCAATGGCCGAAAAAACTAGGAAAGGTTTCTCTGGTAAGCAAAAGAGTAAAAAGGGAAAATGAGGAAAGAAAGTGGTATTTATACGAGAGAGGAAAAAAGGGTGAATTGATTGATGGGACGGTTAGAATGAAAATTTAAATTTTCCCCCTCATTATTTGGCACGGTTCCTCAATCAGGTTTGTCCTGCATGCTCCTGTTTTCCAGTGTCGCCTCCTTTATTTGGAAAATTTAAGGTTCCACATTAGTTGAAGGTTTCTGTATGGTCCCTTGTAGTTAATAGGCTGAATCCTAATGATTGGAGCCAAAGACCACAAGCGTCATTTTGAAAAGTAGTCTCATTTGAATAGTCAAAACTTTTTAATATTGTACTTTTATTTTACTTATCAAAAAAAATATTGTACTTTTATTTCTATATATATATTTCTTATATTGCACTACTTTTTCATCTTTTCTTACATTACATGCAAGAGAAATATCATATATTTTGGAAAGAAAGAAAGAAAGAAAGTTAGAAACATAATGGTTTATAGGCTTAATCTAGAAATGGTTTTTTGTATTTCAAACCAAAATGGAAAATAGAATAATTTTCTTGGGACAGAGGGAATAGTTCTTATTTCCTTTTTCATCCTAGAGTTTACCTCTTCCACCTTTAACCTCATGTTTTCTCTCAATTAGAACGTCTTTTACTTCTGTACCTTTTTCTTTGTTTAGTAAATTTATAGTATCTGATTTTAAGTGCTGAACATTGGTGCAATGCAATGGTAAGTTTGCTCCGGTGTAACCCTGGAGGTCATACGTTTGAACTATTGGAATTGCTTCCTTTGACTTTTAGGATTACGACTGGGTACACTAAGCCCTTCCTAGATTCCACTGTGGTAGCCTCTTGCATTTTGGCATCCTTTTTATTTCATTTCTATCTAATTCATTTTGTTTGTGTGGGGGCCAAAAAGACTAATATTTTGCAAGTTTTATTCATAGTGTTATTTTTTTTATCACTTCCTCCGTCCCAAGAAATTAGTGTCATTTGACAACTCAAACTTTTTTAAGATTGTAGCGATACATGCTTGTACCTTAAAAAAGTTACACTATATCTTTTTTAGTACCCCCTTCGGCTTCATCCCAATAAAAGAAAGTTTGGGACTTTTCTCTTTGGTTTGTCCCAAAAAATAGTTTCATTTCCAAAAATGGAGTATAATTTTAAAGAAGGTACAAACAAGTAAAACTACAATTTTAAAAGTTTGACTTGTCAAATGAGACCATTTTTCTGGAATGGGACAGAGGGAGTACGAAGTTATGAATCCCCTATTCTCCATAATTTCTCCGAACAGAAATAATAAGCTTTTGTAGATATTGAAAATACGAAAACTTAGCTCACGGTGATATTGTTTCCTTTCTTACAAAGCAAAGTTAATAGAAACACAGTTCCGAATCCCGCCGTGGATAGATGCGGTCATATGTAAACAGGTTATATTCTTTACACTAGATCAAATTATCATGCTCAGATGTGGTGTAAAGCAAATATCATGTTCAAACATATTGGTATTTTCTTTGCTGTAAATGTAGTTGGTGTTTGGCTTTATATAGTTGATGCACTTTATATTTAGGCGGCCACTGCTTTCGCATGTTTTTCATTCCCGTTTCTAATCTGCGACTTTCTGTTTTACGTATGTCAAGCTTTCTAGCAGATGAAACCGTGCGCAATCTAAACGAGTACATGGACATCTCCACTGCGAGATGTGGTGCAAAATGTTGAAGCCGATTTGGTCAACGCCGTTTTTACCGAGAAATTTGGTGTACTTGTTGGTGAAGACCGAGTTGGAGAAGTTCTTTTTGCTCATTCCCCGATTATTAACGAAAGTTTTCATGAAAAGAGAAAGAAAAAAAAAAAAAAAAAAAACTATTGGTGCAATCGGGTGTAGATATCTTTTTTCCCTCTTCATTCCCTCGGTATTCGAAACACGATCAAATGCATGATTTTCTCGATTCTCTCGCTTTGTAAGAGAACGCGTTCTTATAAAACACCGTATGAAATGAATTTGACTTTGTAAAAAATGTTTTGGTGAAAGATGTATTGCTTGTTAATGCATGCGGGACGGTTTTATTTGGAGGATTCCATGCAATAAGAAGGGGCGTTTTAACTACATGAGTGGAGAAACCATTTTTTCTAACACAACCTGAAACCTGGCCGGTACATGCAGAGTCGAGTTGAGTATTGCATTCAAGGCTTCGGTGGCAACGCTCTCGCGTAGCTTTTCAAGTAGTTTTGTTTATAAGATAGGCATTCAAGATGCTCTTAAGCTTATGAAGCAATTTCCAATAGTTAAACGAGCTCAATTTGCCTCCTTTTTTGATCTCAAGAGTTTATCTTAAGCCGAGTCATCTTTAGTCAAACTAGTGGCGAGATCAAGTGCAATCAAACGATCTACGGTGCGGGTTGTGTACTTCCTGAAATTCTTATCATCGTTGCAAAAACATGGGTAGAATCCACACAAATTTTACTCAGAAATATGCAGGGGGATAGCAAACCAAAAATGAGGGCCATAGAAAACAAAGCTCGGAGTCTCTAAATTTGTTTAAATGGGTATCTATGAAAACAACAAAGGATCTCTCAAAGAAATTGTTTGGCCTCAAATAAGATTGGGACCCATTATTTTTCTTTTGTTTTTGGTCTTTTTACAATTCAAAAAAAAAATATACTCCCTTCGTCCCACCAAAACTGATACCAAATTTCTGGGCACGTGGATTAAGGAAAAGTAAGAGAGAGAAAAAGTGAAAGAAAATATTGTGAGTATGAAGAATTAAATAGGAGAGAGAATGAGTGGGAGAAATAGTTAGGAAAGAGAATGTTGTGAGTGTAAAAGTGAAATAGGAGAGAGAATGAGTGGGATAAATAGTAAAGATTTCCTTCCATTTTGGAAAGTATCAGTTTGCCTGGGACGGACCAAAAAGAAAATAAGTATTAGTTTGGGTGGGACAGATGGAGTATATATATACTTCCTCCGTCCCGGCCGAAAAGGCACAAATTTCCTTTTTGGGTGTCCCATTTAAAAAGGCACAGTCCCAAAAAGGAAAGTTTTTATTACTATTCCACTCACTCATTCTCTCTCCTACTTTACTTTTACACTCACAATATTCTCTTTCCTAACTATTCCTCCCACTCATTCTCTCTCCTATTTAATTTTTCATACTCACAACATTTAAACTTTTTCTCTTTCCTACATCACTTTCCTTAATTTGCGTGCGAGGTTGATTTTGTGCCTTTTGGATTGGGGCGGAGGGAGTATATATATATATATATTTTAAAATTACACTTTTTATCTATAAATAGAGACTTAGTTTGACTCAATAGCATCAGCATCAAGAGCTGGAGAGTTTGTTTGGATAGAGCTCGAAGGGGGAAGGTCAGTTATGTCTTCCATAGGAGCATCAAAAGCTGGCGGGATAGAAATAGGCAGGACATTGCCTTCAGTAGATGGAAGGACTTGAGAGATAGCTGGATTTGGCGGGATAGTTTCTTGAGAAGAAGAAGCGACATTGGGAGAAATTGCAGCGATTCTCTTTTGTCGTTTTGATCTGGTGTCGGGGTTAGTAGGCTTAGCCCTAGCCTTGGAGGAACCTTGGGATTTTTCCAAGGCAATCTCTTCTTTATCAGTCCCATCGTGGGATAGGGGCAAGGGTAGATTCGCGGGAAGGAGGGCAAGAGCAGCGTCTCGGGCGCTCGCAATTCTCTTCCTTCTTTTATCAGATTCAAGATTGGCAAGCTGGCGGCTCTCCATTGACTTGGCTCGGTGATCTAGAAACAAAGGAGAAGAAAAGTAAAAGTTAAAACTATTCAAGTGTAAGTTAATTTGAAAGGAAGAAAAGGCTAAAAAAGAGACATACAATTAACTGCATTCATGGCGAGACAACAACGAGTACCCTTGCACGATTGACATTCATGGGAATACTTGTTGTCAGAATGTCGCTCCCAACCATCAAAGTAAGTATGAACTATTGGAACACGCGGCGGGATAATAGGCAAGTTATCCGCGATCCCAACTTGATCAAGCAGCTCTCTATTTCGCAAAATGCCTCTCCAAGAGATGAGAGGTAAGGGTGTATTATCAGGAGAATCCGCGGGAAGGGCAACAAGAGCACGGATGGTGGCACAAAGGGCATTATCGCCGACAACGGAGGCATCTCGGGTTTCAATTTGAGGTTTGATGGGGTGGAGATCGGCGGGATGAGACCACCCTACGTGGGAAACAATGAAGAGTGGATCGCTCAACCATTCGTGAACTTTGGCTGGCAAGGGAGTAAGGATTTTGGGGCCCCATTGGTATTGAAGGGAAAGGCGAGTTTCCTCTATCTTGTCATCAAGCTTTGTGGTTTGCTTGTATCCTTTAAATAGAGTGACTAAAGATGTGACAGTGGGTTCCTTCCGCAAGGCGCGACAGATGGCAATGAAACTGGTAATGATCCTAATGGCGTTGGGGTGAATTTCTGTGATCATAGCTTGGGCTTTATATAGAACCTCACAAAGAAAAGGGTCTAAGGGGATCCTAAGGCTGGCCTTAAGTTTTGAAGGAAACACAACTATGCCGTCTCGCATTTCTCTTAAGTTGGCGAGAGAGGTATCTCCTTGGTAATCGGAGATATGATAAATGGAGTGGTCTATGTTGTAAAGAATGTGCCAAGTGGTAGTGGGGTTAGGTATGAGGGAACTTGTGTTTGGGGCGAGAGAAGATCCCGCCTCGGCATGAGCGGGATTGGTAAAAAGGTTACCTTCGGTTAAGTTTAGATTTTGAACCCCAGTGGAAGGGGGATTGCTGGATGTCGCGGCGGGAGAAGAAGTCACCTCATCAGCCATCTTGCTATGATCACTGGAAGAAGAAGAAGAAAGGACAGATTTATAATGCATCCTACGTTTTGAAAAAGGGTCAGCAACATAGTGGGATTCAGATGAGTCGCTTAGATTGGGATCATACTTATCTTTTATAAATCGGACTAATTCTTTATGGGAAGTAAAAATATGAGACATAGGGGCTGAAGGGGGAAGAAAGAAGCGGCCTTGGATCTCAAAAGAATCAATTACTGAGGGATCTACCCAATTTTCAACAAGTAACCTAACTATGTTGGCCTTGGGCAATCTCGCCCAAGTAGTTCGCAGGCGTCTATATAAGTCGTCTGAAACTTGACATCTACCGTACCTAACCCGCCTAGCACAGTTTTTATATCTCGCCATGAAGGGTAATTTGGAAAAAAATTGAAGGGACAAAAGGGAATAACAAAACTCAAACAGTTGGGATAAAAGGGAAAATCAAAGAGTGAGGGTTCAAAGAATACGAGGGGTTTTAAAGAAAAGTTACCTGAGAAAATGAAGAACGGACGGAGAAGATGAAGAATCGCCGGAAAACGTGAACGGATTTCTGGGAAACCAAGAATAAGGCTCCAAATCTACTCCAAAATGGCAAATAAATGAGCGGAATGGGATTCAGAAAACAAATTTCTGGTCAAATTAGAAAAAGAACGGTGGAAATGTGAGATAAGTTCGTCGGAGTTGAAGGTTTCAATGGCCGAAAAAACTAGGAAAGGTTTCTCTGGTAAGCAAAAGAGTAAAAAGGGAAAATGAGGAAAGAAAGTGGTATTTATATGAGAGAGGAAAAAAGGGTGAATTGATTGATGGGACGGTTAGAATGAAAATTTAAATTTCCCCCTTCATTATTTGGCACGGTTCCTCAATCAGGTTTGTCCTGCAGGGTAACCCCCATCTCCATTTCCTTTTCACCCGATGGCTTAAGTAGATTGTTTTCTAGATAGGTTAGTGGGTTTTACTGAGGGCCTTTGGTTGGGAGGGAATGAGGAATGACTTCAGGATCTCTCACCTCTAGTACATGGAAACGCCAATTCTTTCTATCAGAGGGTTTGTCCTGCATGCTCCTGTTTTCCAGTGTCGCCTCCTTTATTTGGAAAATTTAAGGTTCCACATACGTTGAAGGTTTCTGTATGGTCCCTTGTAGTTGGAATTTTTTCTCAAATAATCCTTTTTTACTTTTTTATTTACCAAAATGACTCACTGTTCAAACTATTGCCCAGAATGTCCATTTTTTTAAAAATCGCTACATCGTGTAGCGAGTTTGACTTAGTGCAGTCAAAACTCGCTACACCGTGTAGCGAGTTTAGGGTAATTATGTTTTGCCGTTTGGAAATTAATTAGGGCATTTAAGTTACCTAAACTCGCTACACCGTGTAGCGAGTTTGGCCAGACCTAATTAAACTCGCTACACGGTGTAGCGAGTTTGAAATCCCCCTTTTTTCTTATTTTATTTAATTCTTCTCTTCTCTTCCTTCTTTCTTTCTTTCTTTCTTTCTATATATTATATATATATATATATATATATATATATATATATATATATATATATATATATATATATATATATATATATATATATATATATATATATATATATATATATATTATTTATATATATATAAAATAATAAATTAGAAAGAGGAAGTCCCCTTAAAAGTCCTCTCACTAAGAGGGGTCCCAAAGGAACTTGAAAAACAATGAAGATGAATCATCTATTTATAGTAGAAGAAAGATTTGAAAAATGTAGGATACATCTATGTGGGAAACACAAAAAACATTTGAATTTAGAGATGGTGGGAAAAACAAAATTTCATTTGCCTCCAAAAATTTCATTTGCACCCCTCATGAATTTTTTGGAGGCAAATGAAATTTTTCCTTAAATCGATTACTTCTCTTGGGTCTTTTACTTGTTTCATTTTTATGTGAAAGTCTCATGAAATTTTTGACTAGTAATATACATGATTTAATTATCTTAATAATGAAAACTTAAAAAATATTGTATTTAATTTTTCAATTTTTACACTTTTATGAATAATGATTTAGGGTGAGGGGGTGCATGAAATTATTTCTATATATTTCCCATACTCTATTATGATCCAAATTAGTACTTTTTTCAAATATCTATTATGCTACAAGTAATCATTATAATAAATATGCAAGAGCTAGTGAATTATTCCTTCCGTCTCAGAAAAAAGTAGAAAGAAAGTTAATTCTATTTTAATTTAAATTTAGTGGTAAGGTTAATTGAATTTTTCCAAAAAAAAAATTGAAAAATTAAATACAATATTTTTTAAGTTTTCATTATTAAGATAATTAGATCACGTATATTACTAATCAAAAATTTCATGAGGCTTTCACATAAAAATGGAACAAGTAAAAGGTTCAAGAGAAGTAATTGATTTAAGGAAAAAATTCATTTGCCTCCAAAAAATTCATGAGGAGTGCAAATGAAATTTTTGGAGGCAAATGAAATTTTGTTTTTTCCACCATCTCTAAATTTAAATATTTTTTGTGTTTCCCACATAGATGTATCTTACATTTTTCAAATCTTTCTTCTACTATAAATAGATGATTCATCTTCATTGTTTTTCAAGTTCCTTTGGGACCTCTCTTTGTGAGAGGACTTTTAAGGGGACTTCCTCT
Source organism: Adenophora triphylla var. japonica (assembly GCA_022495995.1). Taxonomy (NCBI): domain Eukaryota; kingdom Viridiplantae; phylum Streptophyta; class Magnoliopsida; order Asterales; family Campanulaceae; genus Adenophora; species Adenophora triphylla. The sequence continues at coordinate 63,034 of JAFEMH010002142.1, read as the reverse complement.
TTCTAATTTTTTATTTTATATATATATAAATAATATATATATATATATATATATATATATATATATATATATATATATATATATATATATATATATATTTATATATATATATAGAAAGAAAGAAGGAAGAGAAGAGAAGAATTAAATAAAATAAGAAAAAAAAGGGATTCCAAACTCGCTACACCGTGTAGCGAGTTTAATTAGGTTTGACCAAACTCGCTACACGGTGTAGCGAGTTTAGGTTAATTAAATACCCTAATTAATTTCCAAACGGCCAAACTTAATCACCCTAAACTCGCTACACGGTGTAGCGAGTTTTGACAAACCCTAATCAAACTCGCTACACGGTGTAGCGATTTTCAAAAAAATGGACATTCTGGGCAATAGTTTGAACAGTGAGTCATTTTGATAAATAAAAAAGTAAAAAAGGATTATTTGAGAAAAAATTCCTTGTAGTTAATAGGCTGAATCCTAATGATTGGAGCCAAAGACCACAAGCGTCATTTTGAAAAGTAGTCTCATTTGAATAGTCAAAACTTTTTAATATTGTACTTTTATTTTACTTATCAAAAAAAATATTGTACTTTTATTTCTATATATATATTTCTTATATTGCACTACTTTTTCATCTTTTCTTACATTACTTGCAAGAGAAATATCATATATTTTGGAAAGAAAGAAAGAAAGAAAGTTAGAAACATAATGGTTTATAGGCTTAATCTAGAAATGGTTTTTTGTATTTCAAACCAAAATGGAAAATAGAATAATTTTCTTGGGACAGAGGGAATAGTTCTTATTTCCTTTTTCATCCTAGAGTTTACCTCTTCCACCTTTAACCTCATGTTTTCTCTCAATTAGAACGTCTTTTACTTCTGTACCTTTTTCTTTGTTTAGTAAATTTATAGTATCTGATTTTAAGTGCTGAACATTGGTGCAATGCAATGGTAAGTTTGCTCCGGTGTAACCCTGGAGGTCATACGTTTGAACTATTGGAATTGCTTCCTTTGACTTTTAGGATTACGACTGGGTACACTAAGCCCTTCCTAGATTCCACTGTGGTAGCCTCTTGCATTTTGGCATCCTTTTTATTTCATTTCTATCTAATTCATTTTGTTTGTGTGGGGGCCAAAAAGACTAATATTTTGCAAGTTTTATTCATAGTGTTATTTTTTTTATCACTTCCTCCGTCCCAAGAAATTAGTGTCATTTGACAACTCAAACTTTTTTAAGATTGTAGCGATACATGCTTGTACCTTAAAAAAGTTACACTATATCTTTTTTAGTACCCCCTTCGGCTTCATCCCAATAAAAGAAAGTTTGGGACTTTTCTCTTTGGTTTGTCCCAAAAAATAGTTTCATTTCCAAAAATGGAGTATAATTTTAAAGAAGGTACAAACAAGTAAAACTACAATTTTAAAAGTTTGACTTGTCAAATGAGACCATTTTTTACGGAATGGGACGGAGGAGTACGAAGTTATGAATCCCCTATTCTCCATAATTTCTCCGAGCAGAAATAATAAGCTTTTGTAGATATTGAAAATCTGAAAACTTAGCTCTGGTGATATTGTTTCCTTTCTTACAAAGCAAAGTTAATAGAAACACATTTCCGAATCCTGCCGTGGATAGATCTGGTCATATGTCAACAGGTTATGTTCTTTACACTAGATCAAATTATCATGCTCAGATGTGGTGTAAAAGCAAATATCATGTTCAAACATATTGGTATTTTCTTTCTTGTAAATGTAGTTGGTGTTTGGCTTTATATAGTTGATGCACTTTATATTTAGGCGCCACTTCGGTTTCGCATGTTTTCATTCCGTTTCTAATCTGCGACTTTCTGTTTTACGTATGTTCTTTGCTCTAGCGAGATGAAAGCTGTGCGCAATCTAAACGAGTACATGGACATCTCCACTGCAGATGTGGTGCAAAAATGTTGAAGCTGATTTGGTCAACGCCGTTTTTACCGAGAAATTTGGTGTACTTGTTGGTGAAGACCGGTTGGAGAAGTTCTTTTTGCTCATTCCCCGATTATTAACGAAAGTTTTCATGAAAAGAGAAAAAAAAAAAAAAAACTATTGGTGCAATCGGTGTAGATATCTTTTTCCCTCTTCATTCCCTCAAGTATCTGAAACACAGTCAAATGCATGATTTTCTCGATTCTCTCGCTTTGTAAGAGAACGCGTTCTTATAAAACAAATTCAGTATGAAATGAATTTGACTTTGTAAAAAAATGTTTTGGTGAAAGATGTATTGCTTGTTAATGCATGCGGGACAGTTTTATTTGGAGGATTCCATGCAATAAGAAGGGGCGTTTTAACTACATGAGTGGAGAAACCATTTTTCTAACACAACCTGAAACCTGGGCCGGGTACACAGAGTCGAGTTGAGTATTGCATTCAAGGCTTCAGTGGCAACGCTCTCGCGTAGCTTTTCAAGTAGTTTTGTTTATAAGATAGGCATTCAAGATGCTCTTAAGCTTATGAAGCAATTTCCAATAGTTAAACAGAGCTCAATTTGCCTCCTTTTTTTGATCTCAAGAGTTTATCTTAAGCCAGTCATCTTTAGTCAAACTAGTGGCGAGATCAAGTGCAATCAAACGATCTACAGTGCAGGTTGTGTACTTCCTGAAATTCTTATCATCGTTGCAAAAACATGGGTAGAATCCACACAAATTTTACTCAGAAATATGCAGGGGGATAGCAAACCAAAAATGAGGGCCATAGAAAACAAAGCTCGGAGTCTCTAAATTTGTTTAAATGGGTATCTATGAAAACAACAAAGGATCTCTCAAAGAAATTGTTTGGCCTCAAATAAGATTGGGACCCATTATTTTTCTTTTGTTTTTGGTCTTTTTACAATTCAAAAAAAAAATATACTCCCTTCGTCCCACCAAAACTGATACCAAATTTCTGGGCACGTGGATTAAGGAAAAGTAAGAGAGAGAAAAAGTGAAAGAAAATATTGTGAGTATGAAGAATTAAATAGGAGAGAGAATGAGTGGGAGAAATAGTTAGAAAAGAGAATGTTGTGAGTGTAAAAGTGAAATAGGAGAGAGAATGAGTGGGGTAAATAGTAAAGATTTCCTTCCATTTTGGGAAGTATCAGTTTGCCTGGGACGGACCAAAAAGGAAATAAGTATTAGTTTGGGTGGGACAGATGGAGTATATATATACTTCCTCCGTCCCGGCCGAAAAGGCACAAATTTCCTTTTTGGGTGTCCCATTTAAAAAGGCACAGTCCCAAAAAGGAAAGTTTTTATTACTATTCCACCCACTCATTCTCTCTCCTACTTTACTTTTACACTCACAATATTCTCTTTCCTAACTATTCCTCCCACTCATTCTCTCTCCTATTTAATTTTTCATACTCACAACATTTAAACTTTTTCTCTTTCCTACATCACTTTCCTTAATTTGCGTGCGAGGTTGATTTTGTGCCTTTTGGGTTGGGGCGGAGGGAGTATATATATATATATATTTAAAATTACACTTTTTATCTATAAATAGAGACTTAGTTTGACTCAATAGCATCAGCATCAAGAGCTGGAGAGTTTGTTTGGATAGAGCTCGAAGGGGGAAGGTCAGTTATGTCTTCCATAGGAGCATCAAAAGCTGGCGGGATAGAAATAGGCAGGACATTGCCTTCAGTAGATGGAAGGACTTGAGAGATAGCTGGATTTGGCGGGATAGTTTCTTGAGAAGAAGAAGCGACATTGGGAGAAATTGCAGCGATTCTCTTTTGTCGTTTTGATCTGGTGTCGGGGTTAGTAGGCTTAGCCCTAGCCTTGGAGGAACCTTGGGATTTTTCCAAGGCAATCTCTTCTTTATCAGTCCCATCGTGGGATAGGGGCAAGGGTAGATTCGCGGGAAGGAGGGCAAGAGCAGCGTCTCGGGCGCTCGCAATTCTCTTCCTTCTTTTATCAGATTCAAGATTGGCAAGCTGGCGGCTCTCCATTGACTTGGCTCGGTGATCTAGAAACAAAGGAGAAGAAAAGTAAAAGTTAAAACTATTCAAGTGTAAGTTAATTTGAAAGGAAGAAAAGGCTAAAAGAGACATACAATTAACTGCATTCATGGCGAGACAACAACGAGTACCCTTGCACGATTGACATTCATGGGAATACTTGTTGTCAGAATGTCGCTCCCAACCATCAAAGTAAGTATGAACTATTGGAACACGCGGCGGGATAATAGGCAAGTTATCCGCGATCCCAACTTGATCAAGCAGCTCTCTATTTCGCAAAATGCCTCTCCAAGAGATGAGAGGTAAGGGTGTATTATCAGGAGAATCCGCGGGAAGGGCAACAAGAGCACGGATGGTGGCACAAAGGGCATTATCGCCGACAACGGAGGCATCTCGGGTTTCAATTTGAGGTTTGATGGGGTGGAGATCGGCGGGATGAGACCACCCTACGTGGGAAACAATGAAGAGTGGATCGCTCAACCATTCGTGAACTTTGGCTGGCAAGGGAGTAAGGATTTTGGGGCCCCGTTGGTATTGAAGGGAAAGGCGAGATTCCTCTATCTTGTCATCAAGCTTTGTGGTTTGCTTGTATCCTTTAAATAGAGTGACTAAAGATGTGACAGTGGGTTCCTTCCGCAAGGCGCGACAGATGGCAATGAAACTGGTAATGATCCTAATGGTGTTGGGGTGAATTTCTGTGATCATAGCTTGGGCTTTATATAGAACCTCACAAAGAAAAGGGTCTAAGGGGATCCTAAGGCTGGCCTTAAGTTTTGAAGGAAACACAACTATGCCGTCTCGCATTTCTCTTAAGTTGGCGAGAGTGGTATCTCCTTGGTAATCGGAGATATGATAAATGGAGTGGTCTATGTTGTAAAGAATGTGCCAAGTGGTAGTGGGGTTAGGTATGAGGGAACTTGTGTTTGGGGCGAGAGAAGATCCCGCCTCGGCATGAGCGGGATTGGTAAAAAGGTTACCTTCGGTTAAGTTTAGATTTTGAACCCCAGTGGAAGGGGGATTGCTGGATGTCGCGGCGGGAGAAGAAGTCACCTCATCAGCCATCTTGCTATGATCACTGGAAGAAGAAGAAGAAAGGACAGATTTATAATGCATCCTACGTTTTGAAAAAGGGTCAGCAACATAGTGGGATTCAGATGAGTCGCTTAGATTGGGATCATACTTATCTTTTATAAATCGGACTAATTCTTTATGGGAAGTAAAAATATGAGACATAGGGGCTGAAGGGGGAAGAAAGAAGCGGCCTTGGATCTCAAAAGAATCAATTACTGAGGGATCTACCCAATTTTCAACAAGTAACCTAACTATGTTGGCCTTGGGCAATCTCGCCCAAGTAGTTCGCAGGCGTCTATATAAGTCGTCTGAAACTTGACATCTACCGTACCTAACCCGCCTAGCACAGTTTTTATATCTCGCCATGAAGGGTAATTTGGAAAAAAATTGAAGGGACAAAAGGGAATAACAAAACTCAAACAGTTGGGATAAAAGGGAAAATCAAAGAGTGAGGGTTCAAAGAATACGAGGGGTTTTAAAGAAAAGTTACCTGAGAAAATGAAGAACGGACGGAGAAGATGAAGAATCGCCGGAAAACGTGAACGGATTTCTGGGAAACCAAGAATAAGGCTCCAAATCTACTCCAAAATGGCAAATAAATGAGCGGAATGGGATTCAGAAAACAAATTTCTGGTCAAATTAGAAAAAGAACGGTGGAAATGTGAGATAAGTTCGTCGGAGTTGAAGGTTTCAATGGCCGAAAAAACTAGGAAAGGTTTCTCTGGTAAGCAAAAGAGTAAAAAGGGAAAATGAGGAAAGAAAGTGGTATTTATATGAGAGAGGAAAAAAGGGTGAATTGATTGATGGGACGGTTAGAATGAAAATTTAAATTTCCCCCTTCATTATTTGGCACGGTTCCTCAATCGAGGTTTGTCTGAGGGTAACCCCCATCTCCATTTCCTTTTCACCCGATGGCTTAAGTAGATTGTTTTCTAGATAGGTTAGTGGGTTTTACTGAGGGCCTTTGGTTGGGAGGGAATGAGGAATGACTTCAGGATCTCTCACCTCTAGTACATGGAAACGCCAATTCTTTCTATCAGAGGGTTTGTCCTGCATGCTCCTGTTTTCCAGTGTCGCCTCCTTTATTTGGAAAATTTAAGGTTCCACATACGTTGAAGGTTTCTGTATGGTCCCTTGTAGTTGGAATTTTTTCTCAAATAATCCTTTTTTACTTTTTTATTTACCAAAATGACTCACTGTTCAAACTATTGCCCAGAATGTCCATTTTTTTAAAAATCGCTACACCGTGTAGCGAGTTTGACTTGGGTCTGGTCAAAACTCGCTACACCGTGTAGCGAGTTTAGGGTAATTATGTTTTGCCGTTTGGAAATTAATTAGGGCATTTAAGTTACCTAAACTCGCTACACCGTGTAGCGAGTTTGGCCAGACCTAATTAAACTCGCTACACGGTGTAGCGAGTTTGAAATCCCCCTTTTTTCTTATTTTATTTAATTCTTCTCTTCTCTTCCTTCTTTCTTTCTTTCTTTCTTTCTATATATTATATATATATATATATATATATATATATATATATATATATATATATATATATATATATATATATATATATATATTATTTATATATATATAAAATAATAAATTAGAAAGAGGAAGTCCCCTTAAAAGTCCTCTCACTAAGAGGGGTCCCAAAGGAACTTGAAAAACAATGAAGATGAATCATCTATTTATAGTAGAAGAAAGATTTGAAAAATGTAGGATACATCTATGTGGGAAACACAAAAAGTATTTGAATTTAGAGATGGTGGGAAAAACAAAATTTCATTTGCCTCCAAAAATTTCATTTGCACCCCTCATGAATTTTTTGGAGGCAAATGAAATTTTTCCTTAAATCGATTACTTCTCTTGGGTCTTTTACTTGTTTCATTTTTATGTGAAAGTCTCATGAAATTTTTGACTAGTAATATACATGATTTAATTATCTTAATAATGAAAACTTAAAAAATATTGTATTTAATTTTTCAATTTTTACACTTTTATGAATAATGATTTAGGGTGAGGGGGTGCATGAAATTATTTCTATATATTTCCCATACTCTATTATGATCCAAATTAGTACTTTTTTCAAATATCTATTATGCTACAAGTAATCATTATAATAAATATGCAAGAGCTAGTGAATTATTCCTTCCGTCTCAGAAAAAAGTAGAAAGAAAGTTAATTCTATTTTAATTTAAATTTAGTGGTAAGGTTAATTGAATTTTTCCAAAAAAAAATTGAAAAATTAAATACAATATTTTTTAAGTTTTCATTATTAAGATAATTAGATCACGTATATTACTAATCAAAAATTTCATGAGGCTTTCACATAAAAATGGAACAAGTAAAAGGTTCAAGAGAAGTAATTGATTTAAGGAAAAAATTCATTTGCCTCCAAAAAATTCATGAGGAGTGCAAATGAAATTTTTGGAGGCAAATGAAATTTTGTTTTTTCCACCATCTCTAAATTTAAATATTTTTTGTGTTTTCCACATAGATGTATCCTACATTTTTCAAATCTTTCTTCTACTATAAATAGATGATTCATCTTCATTGTTTTTCAAGTTCCTTTGGGACCTCTCTTAGTGAGAGGACTTTTAAGGGGACTTCCTCTTTCTAATTTATTATTTTATATATATATAAATAATATATATATATATATATATATATATATATATATATATATATATATATATATATATATATATATATATATATATATATATATATATATATATATATATATATATATATATATAATATAGAAAGAAAGAAGGAAGAGAATAGAAGAATTAAATAAAATAAGAAAAAAAAGGGATTCCAAACTCGCTACAACGTGTAGCGAGTTTAATTAGGTTTGACCAAACTTCGCTACACGGTGTAGCGAGTTTAGGTTAATTAAATACCCTAATTAATTTCCAAACGGCCAAACTTAATCACCCTAAACTCGCTACACGGTGTAGCGAGTTTTGACAAACCCTAATCAAACTCGCTACACGGTGTAGCGATTTTCAAAAATGGACATTACGGGCAATAGTTTGAACAGTGAGTCATTTTGATAAATAAAAAGTAAAAAAGGATTATTTGAGAAAAAATTCCTTGTAGTTAATAGGCTGAATCCTAATGATTGGAGCCAAAGACCACAAGCGTCATTTTGAAAAGTAGTCTCATTTGAATAGTCAAAACTTTTTAATATTGTACTTTTATTTTACTTATCAAAAAAAATATTGTACTTTTATTTCTATATATATATTTCTTATATTGCACTACTTTTTCATCTTTTCTTACATTACTTGCAAGAGAAATATCATATATTTTGGAAAGAAAGAAAGAAAGAAAGTTAGAAACATAATGGTTTATAGGCTTAATCTAGAAATGGTTTTTTGTATTTCAAACCAAAATGGAAAATAGAATAATTTTCTTGGGACAGAGGGAATAGTTCTTATTTCCTTTTTCATCCTAGAGTTTACCTCTTCCACCTTTAACCTCATGTTTTCTCTCAATTAGAACGTCTTTTACTTCTGTACCTTTTTCTTTGTTTAGTAAATTTATAGTATCTGATTTTAAGTGCTGAACATTGGTGCAATGCAATGGTAAGTTTGCTCCGGTGTAACCCTGGAGGTCATACGTTTGAACTATTGGAATTGCTTCCTTTGACTTTTAGGATTACGACTGGGTACACTAAGCCCTTCCTAGATTCCACTGTGGTAGCCTCTTGCATTTTGGCATCCTTTTTATTTCATTTCTATCTAATTCATTTTGTTTGTGTGGGGGCCAAAAAGACTAATATTTTGCAAGTTTTATTCATAGTGTTATTTTTTTTATCACTTCCTCCGTCCCAAGAAATTAGTGTCATTTGACAACTCAAACTTTTTTAAGATTGTAGCGATACATGCTTGTACCTTAAAAAAGTTACACTATATCTTTTTTAGTACCCCCTTCGGCTTCATCCCAATAAAAGAAAGTTTGGGACTTTTCTCTTTGGTTTGTCCCAAAAAATAGTTTCATTTCCAAAAATGGAGTATAATTTTAAAGAAGGTACAAACAAGTAAAACTACAATTTTAAAAGTTTGACTTGTCAAATGAGACCATTTTTCTGGAATGGGACAGAGGGAGTACGAAGTTATGAATCCCCTATTCTCCATAATTTCTCCGAACAGAAATAATAAGCTTTTGTAGATATTGAAAATCTGAAAACTTAGCTCTGGTGATATTGTTTCCTTTCTTACAAAGCAAAGTTAATAGAAACACAGTTCCGAATCCTGCCGTGGATAGATCTGGTCATATGTAAACAGGTTATGTTCTTTACACTAGATCAAATTATCATGCTCAGATGTGGTGTAAAGCAAATATCATGTTCAAACATATTGGTATTTTCTTTGCTGTAAATGTAGTTGGTGTTTGGCTTTATATAGTTGATGCACTTTATATTTAGGCAGCCACTTCTGTTTCGCATGTTTTTCATTCCCGTTTCTAATCTGCGACTTTCTGTTTTCTGTATGTTGCTGCTCTAGCAGATGAAACTGTGCGCAATCTAAACGAGTACATGGACATCTCCACTGCAGATGTGGTGCAAAATGTTGAAGCTGATTTGGTCAACGCTGTTTTTACCGAGAAATTTGGTGTACTTGTTGGTGAAGACCAGTTGGAGAAGTTCTTTTTGCTCATTCCCTGATTATTAACGAAAGTTTTCATGAAAAGAGAAAAAAAAAAAACTATTGGTGCAATCGGGTGTAGATATCTTTTTTCCCTCTTCATTCCCTCAGTATCTGAAACACAGTCAAATGCATGATTTTCTGATTCTCTCGCCTGTAAGAGAACGCGTTCTTATAAAACAGTCCGTATGAAATGAATTTGACTTTGTAAAAAAATGTTTTGGTGAAAGATGTATTGCTTGTTAATGCATGCAGGACAGTTTTATTTGGAGGATTCCATGCAATAAGAAGGGGCGTTTTAACTACATGAGTGGAGAAACCATTTTTTCTAACACAACCTGAAACTGGCTGGTACAGCAGAGTCGAGTTGAGTATTGCATTCAAGGCTTCAGTGGCAACGCTCTCGCGTAGCTTTTCAAGTAGTTTTGTTTATAAGATAGGCATTCAAGATGCTCTTAAGCTTATGAAGCAATTTCCAATAGTTAAACAGAGCTCAATTTGCCTCCTTTTTTTGATCTCAAGAGTTTATCTTAAGCCAGTCATCTTTAGTCAAACTAGTGGCGAGATCAAGTGCAATCAAACGATCTACAGTGCAGGTTGTGTACTTCCTGAAATTCTTATCATCGTTGCAAAAACATGGGTAGAATCCACACAAATTTTACTCAGAAATATGCAGGGGGATAGCAAACCAAAAATGAGGGCCATAGAAAACAAAGCTCGGAGTCTCTAAATTTGTTTAAATGGGTATCTATGAAAACAACAAAGGATCTCTCAAAGAAATTGTTTGGCCTCAAATAAGATTGGGACCCATTATTTTTCTTTTGTTTTTGGTCTTTTTACAATTCAAAAAAATATATACTCCCTCCGTCCCACCAAAACTGATACCAAATTTCTGGGCACGTGGATTAAGGAAAAGTAAGAGATAGAAAAAGTGAAAGAAAATGTTGTGAGTATGAAGAATTAAATAGGAGAGAGAATGAGTGGAAGAAATAGTTAGGAAAGAGAATGTTGTGAGTGTAAAGTGAAATAGGAGAGAGAATGAGTGGGGTAAATAGTAAAGATTTCCTTCCATTTTGGGAAGTATCAGTTTGCCTGGGACGGACCAAAAAGGAAATAAGTATCAGTTTGGGTGGGACGGAGGGAGTATATATACTCCCTCCGTCCCGGCCGAAAAGGCACAAATTTCCTTTTTGGGTGTCCCATTTAAAAAGGCACAGTCCCAAAAAGGAAAGTTTTTATTACTATTCCATCCACTCATTCTCTCTCCTACTTTACTTTTATACTCACAATATTCTCTCTCCTAACTATTCCTCCCACTCATTCTCTCTCCTATTTAATTTTTCATACTCACAACATTTAAACTTTTTCTCTTTCCTACATCACTTTCCTTAATTTGCGTGCGAGGTTGATTTTGTGCCTTTTGGGTTGGGGCGGAGGGAGTATATATATATATTTTAAAATTACACTTTTTATCTATAAATAGAGACTTAGTTTGACTCATTTGGACACCGAATGTTTTTTTTTTTCAAAATTTGAAGTTACTGGAGATAAAGATGGTAGACTATGAAAGATTATTGGAGTTTGTGCCAAACTGTTGTGTGAGTTTTTTGTTTGGATAGCTAGTTATGAGTAAATTCTATATACAAGGCAGCTTACATACAAGGCACCAATAATGGCCAAAGTACCCTTCGCGTGTCGTGTGCGAAAGGACGACAGGAAGCCTTTATGTCGTGTACTTTTACACGACATCAACTAATTGTGTAAAATATTTGGTCGTATGAAATTATAAGAAATTTAAATTTACTCTGCCATTAATGTCGTACACAACAACACGATATGATGTCCTAATATCGTGTATATCCATACGACATATCAAAATGAAGGTGTTCTTCGATGATTTGCAACACGATGTTAATGATACGCATATGCTATGTTATATTATTGAATTGTGTTGTTAATTGAGCAAAATTTATACACTTATACATGACAAGGAACAAACGTCATATTGGATCATACAATATCATATAACCTATCACATTTAAGTGATACCACTTTATTTATAATCACCTAACATATGATTATAAATAAAGTCATAGAGATGAAAAACACTTTAAATGCTATTTAGAATGGAGAAAAAAATAAATGAGGTAGCCGTATACCATTTTTCACAAGATCGCGACACATAAAACCCTAAAAACCCTAAATAATGGCACATATTTGTAACTCAATTTCCATTTGGAATTGGAGGAAACTCATAGAGATGAAAATCACTTTAAATGTCATTTAGAATGTAGAAAAAAATTAAAAAAAATAAATGAGGTAGCCGTATACCATTTTTCACAAGATCGGGACACATAAAACCCTAAAAACCCTAAATAATGGCACATATTTGTAACTCAATTTCCATTTGGATTTGGAGGAAACTCATGTAGATGAAAAACACTTTAAATGTCATTTAGAATCTAGAAAAAAATTAAAAAATAATAAACGAGGTAGTCGTATACCATTTTTCACAAGATCGGGACACATAAAACCCTAAAAACCCTAAATAATGGCACATATTTGTAACTCAATTTCCATTTGGATTTGGAGGAAACTCATGTATATGAAAAACACTTTAAATGTCATCTAGAATCTAGAAAAAAATTAAAAAAAAAATAAACGAGGTAGCCGTATACCATTTTTCACAAGATCGGGACACATAAAACCCTAAAAACCCTAAATAATGGCACATATTTGTAACTCAATTTCCATTTGGATTTGGAGGAAACTCATGTAGATGAAAAACACTTTAAATGCCATCTAGAATCTAGAAAAAAATTAAAAAAAAAATAAACGAGGTTAATGATAAGTTGTACATTAGAGGAATACCAACTACTCAAGATTATATATTTGAAATTATCATATTTGTTAATCAAGATTATACTCCCTCCGTCCCAATAGTAGCTTCTCATTTTGCCATTTTAGGTGTCCCGTTAATAGCTTCCACTTTCCTTTTTTGACAAAGGAATCTTCACTATTCCCTCCACTCATTCTCTCTCCTTCATTATTTTAATACTCACAACACCATTATAATTTACTATTCTCTCCACTCATTCTCTCTCCTATTTTCAAATTACACTCACATTATTTTTACTTCTCTCCCAATTTCTTAATTTGCGTGCTGCCCAAAAAATGGGCAGCTCTTATTGGGACGGAGTAGTATGTTTCTTGTTATAATAAGTTGGAAAACAAACAATGATTACATATAAGATTGAATCAACATCATACAATATCATATAACCTATCACATTTATTTATAATTAATTTTTATTTTATTATATGATGTGTCGTGATTAAATACACGACATTTACTAATACATTTCGTATGAACAATACACGAAATGAATCAGGGTGTATCTCGTGTATTGTTCATACGAGATAATTACCAGAAACAAAGACTATATCGTGTGTGTGTATACACGATATATACCATAGTATCTCGTGTATATACACACGAGATACACCCTGAAGTCCTACATAAAACACGATATACACGCAGACAACGGCCCAACAGAGAAACACCATTCTTTGTACACCCGCATTGCGGCTGCGACACCATTGTCCAAGTCTTAACGCCCATAAATGTATACCCATTATTTTCATTAATTCTCAAATCATCTAACACCATAGTATGGACTCTCCACAACATTCTCCAAGTTTTTATGATCATATTGATCTTGAGCTTGTGGAATATATTTTTGAAGAAGAAGGTTTGCCACCAAATTCTCCACATCAAAATCAAAATCCAAGCAGCAATGAAGTAAGTTTTTAAAGTTATATTTGGTGTTTTGATCAAAATCGCAATAAAAATCCAATGTTGAAACGAAATTGTTTTTCAAGATTGGATTTTTAAATTACGATATTACTCTATTTCGTGTGAGATTATACGAGTTTTATCTTTGTTTGTCGTGTTTTTCTACAGAGTGATGGTGTATTACCTCGTATTATGTTACACGAGATAAATGCGTTTAAGTCGTGTAAAGTTACATGAGATGTTCAGGAACATCTCGTATAATGTTACACGAAATGTCATCTGACTGTTGTTTATTGTGCAATTTTCTAAATGATGGTAATACAATTTGTAGGGACCGGATGTCGATGATCAATTCGATACATCCCTATTATTTTCAAATAGGGATGATCTTGTTAAACACGTACGGGATATCGCGGCCCGTCAAAAATATAACCACTTTCTATAGGAGATTCGAGGAAGACAAGTGGCAAGATCCTAGGCTACGCGAAGATTGTATGCCATTTTGGTGGCAAGTACAGGTCCGGAAAAACTAAAGATGTGAGGTTGACTAGTACGAAGAAGATTGGGTGCAATTTTGAAATTCGGGCCAAAGATAGGGGTGATGGGGTATGGGGTTACGTTATGAAGCATGGTTCTCATAATCACGACTTTCCAACGTATCCCGAAGGTCATCCGTTGGGTAAATTGACTAGTTCTGAATATGAGGAGGTGTGTAGCGCAAGTCGGTCTTCGGTGCGTCCAAATAACATTCTAACAATGTTAAAGAGGAAGGATGAGAAGAACGTGAGTACTCGAAACACGTCCTATGATGTCCTCACAAAATGTTGGTGATAATTTCGTGTATAAAGACACGAGAAACCTCACATATCGTGTATTAGAGCACGAAATGCAAAGCTGATGAATCCAATTTACATTTCGTGTCCTAATATACGAAATGTGGAAAAGTATCTTGTGTACTTACAACACGAAATGGTCCTGACATTTTTCGTGTATTGGCCTACGAAATGTCAGCGATTCTTGAAATGTTTTGCGAAATGGCTATTTAATAAACAAATCATATACTTACTTATCTAGAATCTGTTGCCTCGTTTGGCGCTTGAACAGAGCTCACAAGTGGTGTTCTCCCATATCTTACGGGCTCGATGATGACCAAACCGTGCAAACAAATCAACCTCCTCAGGGCCGCCACCGGGTTACTCTTAGGCCGCTTGCAGCTCGTGCGTCCTTAGCCCACTTTCCCCTTTCGGCAGGTGCCTCCGCTGCGCGAGGCCTCGCGAGATGCACTCTCCTCCACCTCCTCCTCCTCCTCCTCCTCATCATCACTAGATAGCGTGCCTCGCGCGCGAGATGCACCTCGGGAACGAGTGCGAGAAGATGAATCCTCACTAGAATATGTACTCTCACTATCCGTCTCTTCATCCACAAGCTGCTCAATCACGACATTCTTGTCGTTCTTCTTTTTGGTCCGTTTATCTACATTTGCCTTTGTGCCTCCTCGGCCTTCCTCTTTCTATTAGAGGCCGTCGCAGGTTTACGTCCCTACAAAAAATTAAATAAGAGACAATTAATTTTCAAGAACCAGTTGACATTTCGTGTGAAAATACCCAAAATTTTGGTGATCATTTCGTGTATAAAGAAACGAGAAACCTCACCACATATCGTGTATTGGAACACGAAATGCAAATTGATGAATCAATTTACATTTCGTGTCCTAATATACGAAATGTGGAATGTATCTCGTGTCTTCTGACACGAATGGTCACCAACATTTCAGTATTGGCACATGAAAATGTCAAGCGATGAATCGGTTACATTTCGTGTTCCAATACCCGAAATGTTGGTGACCATTCGTATGTGTTCATACGAAACACACGCCGACAATTTCAAATTTTAGGCACACGAATTCGTATCCGATTCAAACAAAAAACCCAAATTTATGTTACGAAATCGCAATTAGAACCATTTAGGATATGTTTAAACAACATTAAGCATTATATAATCTATTTTAGGCATAAAATTAATGCTGGGTTTTCAAATTGAAATTTTAGGTTAAAAAGAATTATTTTTGGAGCGGCGGAAGAAGAGACGGACTTTCCACCGGTTTTAGGGAGGTTTGTCTTCATTTTTTCCGGCGGTGGTGGTGTTGTGGTGGTCGCCGAGTTGTCGAGTAGAGAGAGAGAGGGGTTCGGCGCCTTGGTTGAGAGAGAGAGATAGAACGACGTTTGAAATGGAGAGGGAGGGGAAGGTTTTTTTTTAAAAAAGTATATATATGGCATTTTGATAATTTCATAATGTCTTGTACAAATGGTGCCTTGTATATAGTAATACCCCTAGTTATGAGTATCAAATAAATTTTTATATTCATTTTTAATGAGTTAAATATTAAATGAGAATAAAAAATGATCCTTTGTTGTACATGCTCTAAGAGCATATACAACAGGGATCAATTTGATCCCTATTTAATACTAAACTCATTAAAAATGAATATAAAAATGTATTTGATACTCGTAAGCTATCTCCAGACAAAAAACTTCATTCAACAGCTTGGCACAAACCCCAACATCTTTATCTACAATAACTTTAAAATTTGAAAAAAAAATCATTTGGTGTCCAAATGAGTCAAACCAAGTCTCTATTTATAAATACAATACAAATGTGTACTTTTTAAAAATTGCAAAAAGGCTAAAGAATCAAAGAAAAAGGAAAAAAAAAAAATAACGGGGCCCACGTAATTGGTGTATGTGAGAAAGAGCTAAAGTCTCCATTTCTTATTTTGGTGGGAGACTTTTCCGGAAAACCCGGTCTCCTCCCCTTCTACTGGACAAAGCGAAATCAAGATTTGGGGGAAATACTCATTTGCCACCCCGTTACGTTAAACTTGGTCTTAAAACAGCAAATTGAATACATTCAAAATAACACGTACGCTTATGGAGCAACACAAAAATTGATATTTAAAAGTCGTAAACTTTTCATTAATACAAAAGGGGCAGAAACAAGGAGAAGAAAGTTAAAATAAACCACCGCTTCTACAATGGCGATTGAACTGCAACATAGTCATAAATTAACCAACGGATTTCGTATGACCTATGGGCAGATATCAAGTGGCAGCAGCAGCCTCTTGTTGAACAATATAAATTGGGTTTTTCATGAAGAAAATGATTATAATTCTCTTTCGATGTATCTTACATTCTTGCTGCTAGCCTTTGCCGCTTCTAAGCTGCAAGTTATTACCACTTCCAAGTACATGTAATTGTGCTCAGAGCAGTTAGTTGTCTGGGTGGGTTGAAAAATGATCCATAAGGAGAACCTCTTCAAAGTAGGCTCAAGTCCCATCTTCATTATCCGAAAGAAAGCAGGCAATCTTTATCTTGTATTTGCTCCCTGAGAAGGTTTTTCAAAATCATGAAACGACCTCAAGTCTAAGGTAAGGCCATCAGAATTTTCATAGAAGACAACGCAAATAGAATTTGAGGTGGTATGCATGTTTGGTGGTAAAGGAGCTGAAAATGTTATCCCAACAGCTTACAGTCATGAACTTGAGAATACTTCTTTTCCTTGGGACATAATGAAACATCTTTCCACATATTATTGGAATAAGATGAACAGGCACGGGCACCAACGTGAACCACAATTTTAATGTTTAAAATATGAACCATATAGATTGCAAAGATTAAATAGCTACCAAACAAATAAGCAGATTATACTCAGTCTCACCTTAGCCCTCTTTGGTTGCCAAAACTTCTATCCTTTCCTCCGGAAATGACCGGCTGCGGTAAGAGTGAACAGAACTGTTCCATGGACAAAGTTTCCTTGGGAAGTATCTGAAACTGACAACTAGAGCAGCACGCAGCCCTGAAAACTCCGGAGGCTTTATGTTGAATTTCTTTTGACGCCGCTGGGTTGTCAGATGAACATTATGGTTGTCAGCTTCTGGAATTCTATTAAAATGGAAGGGAGTAAGCTTCCCTGCTGTCCTAACAATTGTGCATTCTCGAGAAGGATTTTCTTCCTGTTATGAGAAAATTTGCATCATGAAATTGCAATTAATCAGGTTTACTTCCATGTCAAAATATGTAAATCCAAGTGCAGCAATGATATGTTTAATAGGCTTCTTAACTCCAATAATATGATGATCTTTCAACCTAAAATGTTTCAGCTTCTCAAGAAATCAAGTAATAACCAGTTTTTAGAAATCAAATCCACATTGCCGAGCAGCAGAAGACCTTCTCACAAGAAGTGTCTTACTTTTTGCTTTCCCAACACAGCATAGCAAATGATATATCTAGTGAAGAAAGTACCAATTACTATAATCAGCAGTCTACCTGCAAGAGTTTCACAAAGGATGAGATTAAGCCATTGATGCCAGCACGAGGATCATCGAAAACCTCCACGGTCTCTAAACTGCCCTGCCAAAATAAAATTAGTTCACTACGGCATAGAGTTTGATGACTCTTTCACAGATAAAGATACATTCAAATTTAATAGCTGAACACAATAAAATTAAATGATTCACAAACCTATCGATGCTACAAAGCATGTTTAGCTTGCATGAGACAATCTCGAAGGGGGAGCACCGCTGGAATCTCCCACCTTGCATCAACATATTGTATATCAGCCGCTAAAGAGTACCCTTGGCCCTGAGAACAGAAAAAATAATACATTTCATTGATTGATAATGATTTCATCCAAAGGTGGGTTTTATCTTTGATGCTATAAACATGAACAGTTTTCAGGCTGCTCACTGAGAACTCCAACTCAATCTGGTAGGTATAAAATACAGCCTCAAATTTACAATCCACCACTTCTACAGTAAATATACCAGGTGTCAACAGGAATTAACACCAGAGATTTGCATGGTGTTAAATGGTTAGAGAAAAGATATGATCTGCAAGTAATGTATATCATAAAAATGCATACAAAGTCCATTCGGCATTAAAGATTATAGTTTGAGATAGTTTAAGTTTAACTCAAAATATACTTTTACTGTCATATCCAGTTTACACACAAACCACCAACAAGAATATTCTGTATTTCTGATGCTGCCATGAAAAATGGTTGCACAGGGACTGACCGGGATAGCAACGGTGGTCGGACCGGAAAAGCACGCCCCACGAGGCCCTAAATAATGTGGGACCTACAAGATAAAACACCGTTAGGGTGGGGGGATTTTCCCCCCAAAAACCCTCCGGCGTGAGAATCATTAATCTCATACATAACATATACTAACCCAATTTCTAGAGAGAGAAAGAGGGAGGAGAGAGAAGCTCTTAAAATAGAACATACCTCACAAATGGAAAAGAGGGAGTATTTATAGGCCTTGGGTGATGACATCATCCTCGTCATCATCATACTTATCAATCTTACTTGCCACGTGTCACGCCTGCAATGGAGGGAAGTCTAACAAAAGACTACAACATATCATATTTAACATGCAACATACACTATAAATTATGCGCCATGCGACCTATAACATACGAGAACCACGCCATATGCGGGAATCAAGCCATAACCATATAAACATAATCTTTGGCTAAAACCATCACCGGAACCCTAATATGCGACATATAACATGCGGTAGGTAACCATTATAACATTAATAACATACATCATGAGACATGCGACCTACGCTGTGCGACATGATACATCGACAACCAACACCCGTCATACGGGCACCTCCATCTGACATGCGGGAAACACCACCCTAAACTCGGGAACGACACTCGTCATGCGGGAACCAATATTCGATGTACAATATATAATATGTGAGGGCCAAGCCATTGGCGGGAACCAGGACCCGAACTATAGCGATAAGCCTAACTTTGGCTAGCATCATAATCATAGGCACTCAATATACAGCATATAACGTCTGACATATAATACGCGGCATACGGAAAATAACACTTAATATGCGGCATATATCACATAACACATAACGTGCGGCATATAGAACATAACACATAATATGCGGCATATATCACATAACACATAATATGCGGCATATAGAACATAACACATAATATGCGGCATATATCACATAACACATAATATGCGGCATATATCAAATAACATAGGGGGAACCACACTATTGGCGACAACCAAGAACCAACCCCTTGCCGGGGTACTAGAACTACCACGCGACATCCTCATAAAATAGGGGCCCACATAGACCATAAAATAGGGCCCCCTTATAGGCCAAATTCAAACTTGGGCCGGGCAAACATTTAACGGGAATAATATTTTTCCATGGCGCATCAGAAGCCCCCTACTCCTTAGTTCGATTATTCATGATCGAGCTGAGGAGTAAAATAATATACATAACAAAATATACTTATCACATCGAGTCAACTCTCCTGATACAAAACACAGGTCCGCTCTTTGACCTTTCCAACACTTTTCATTTTACTTCAACTTTTTGCATTTTCTCTTTTTTCTTTCCTATTTCAATCATTTCTGTCTTTTAACTTTTCTTTTCGCATTTCGGTTGTCGTAATCTGCGACTTATCCTTAACTTTAACTCGAATGATCTTGCCTACATTCTTTGACTTGCTTTGAATTTTCATTTTTTGCGTTCATTATTCTATCTTGATCTCTCACTTTATATGTCGCCTACTGCCTTTTGCTTCAATAGTTATCTTTTTTGCTTCGATAGTTCATCGAAGATTCACTTCATGACCTTACCTCTATACATACTACTCCCTTCAAAAGAGTGAGGCTGGTCTTTAGGCAGCCTCACTCCCTAACTATGATTCTCGCCCTTCAGCTTTATTCAGCTTCGGGGCGACTTACTATTCCTTGCCCATCTGTGCCTGGCACCTTTAAGTCAGGTCTTTCTCGAACCAACTCTAAAACTAAAAACTCACGGCCAAACCTCACTTGGCCCAAACCAAAACTCGCGGACACACCCCTTTGGCCCAAACCAAAACTCGCGGCCAAACCCGCTTGGCCTAAACCAAAACTCGCGGCCAAACATCATTTGGCCCAAACCAAAACTCGCGGCCAAACATCATTTGGCCCAAATCCAAACTCGTGGCCAAACCCGCAGCAACTCGCGCCAAACCCACTCGCGGCCAACTCAGCGACTCGCGCAAACCCACTTGGCCTAAACCAAAACTCGCGGCCAAACATCATTTGGCCCAAACCAAAACTTCGCAAACATCATTTGGCCCAAACCAAACTTCGCGGCCAAACATCATTTGGCCCAAATCAAAACTTCGCGACCCAAACCCGCAGTACTCGTGGCCAACGACTTGGCCAACTCGCGACTTGGCCTAAACCAAACTCGCGGCCAAACATCATTTGGCCCAAATCAAACTCGCGGCGAACATCATTTGGCCCCAAATCAAAACTCGCGGCCAAACCCGGCAGCGACTCGTGGCCAAAACGACTTGGCCAACTCGCGGCCAAACCCACTTGGCCTAAACCAAAACTCGCGGCCAAACATCATTTGGCCCAAATCAAAACTCGCGGCCAAACATCATTTGGCCCAAATCAAAACTCGCGGCCAAACATCATTTGGCCCAAATCAAAACTCGCTAACTAATACGCGACAATCACAACCAAACGCGACAATCACAAGCGTGCTAACTAAAAACGCAATAATCACAAACGCGCTAATCTAACAACGCGACAAACGCAAACGCGCAAACTAAAACGCGATAAACGCAAACGCGCTAATCGAAACCACACTAATCAAGATCGCGCTAGGCAAAACCGCGCTAAGCAAAACCGCGCTAATCAAAACCGCGCGAACCAAAACCTTACTAATCTAGCGGCTGATCAAAACCGCGCGAACCAAAACCTTACTAATCTAACCGCGATCGTAACCGCGCCGATCAAAACCGCGCGAACCAAAACCTTACTAATCTAACCGGCTGATCGAATCACGGCGATCAGCGAACCAAAACCTTACTAATCTAACCGCGATCGATCAAGCACGATCAAAACCGCGTGAACCAAAACCTTACTTGATGCCAAACCACATCACTAACAAGCCGCATTCGACTATGCTTAGAACAAAACCCAATCCTCCTTACACCAAATCTTGCGCCTTAGACCACTTGGCCAAACTATCTAGTTCCATCACTGCTCAACTTTTGCACGACACCTTTAAGCCGGGTCTTTCTAAGCTGTCAAGAAAATCGGGACTTTACGTGCACGGCCTTTTGCGGTGGCTTTCGAGCTTGGGTCTTTTGCCAATACTCCCGAGTCTGGCCCTACAAGCGCAGATCTCGTTGTGCCTGGCTTTTAAACCAGGACTTTTATGAGCCAGGCCTCTGCCCGGGCTCCCGAGTCTGCTAATGCAGATCCGGTTGTGCCTGGCTTTTAAACCGGGACTTTTACGAGCCAGGCCTGCGCCGGGACTCCCGAGTGCGCTAGTGCAGATCCCGTTGTGCCGACTTTTAAACCGGGACTTTTCGAGCCGGCCTGCGGGACCAGATCGCTAGTGCGGATCCCGTTGTGCTGACTTTTAAACCAGGGACTTTTCGAGGCCGGGCTGCGGGACTCGAGTCCGCTAGTGAGATCCGTTGTGCTGGCTTTTAAACCCGGGACTTTTCGAGAGCCGGGCCTGCGCGGGACTCCGTGCGCTAGTGCGGATCCGTTGTGCCTGGCTTTTAAACCAGGACTTTTACGAGCCGGGCCTCTGCGCGGGACTCAGTACGCTAGTGCAGATCCCGTTGTGCCCGGCTTTTAAACCAGGACTTTTATGATAACTTCATCTACTTTGTCGCAACTTTATCAACTTTGGGGCCGCTTTATCAACTTTGTCGCAGCTTTATCAACTTTGGGGCCGCTTTATCAACTTTGTCGCAGCTTTATCAACTTTGGGGTCGCTTTATCAACTTTGGGGCCGCTTTATCAACTTTGTCGCAACTTTATCAACTTTGGGGCCGCTTTATCAACTTTGTCGCAGCTTTATCAACTTTGGCACATGAGCAGTTCGGGATGCGAGCCCCACAGTTCGGGATGCGAGCCCACATTCTTTTTTCAAAACTTTTCTAAAACTTTTCCAACTGTGGCATCTCGCCGAAATTTCACTTTTCAAAACCCTTTTCAATCTTTTCAAAATTTTCAAAACAGTGGCATCTCGCCAAATTTTCATTCTTCAAAACTTTTCAAAACGGCGACATCTCGCCAAATTTTCATTCTTCAAAACTTTTCAAAACGGCGACATCTCGCCGAACTTTCATTCTTTAAACTCTTCAAAACGGCGACATCTCGCCAAATTTTCATTCTTCAAAACTTTTCAAAACGGCGATATCTCGCCAAATTTTCATTTTTCAAAACTTTCGAAACGGCGACATCTCGCCAAATTTTCATTTTTCAAAACTTTCAAAACGGCGACATCTCGCCAAATTTATCACTTTTCACAACTTTTAAAACGGCGACATCTCGCCAAATTTTCTTTTTCAAAACTTTCAAAACGGCGACATCTCGCCAAATTTTCACTTTTCACAACTTTTAAAACGGCGACATCTCGCCAAATTTTCTTTTTCAAAACTTTCAAAACGGCGACATCTCGCCAAATTTTCATTTTTCAAAACGACGACATCTCGCCAAACTTTCATTTTTCAAAACTTTTCAAAACGGCGACATCTCGCCACACTTTCATTTTTCAAAACTTTTCAAAACGGCGACATCTCGCCAAACTTTCTCTTCAAAAATTTTCAAAACAGTGGCATCTCGCCACACTTATCACTTTTCACAACTTTTTCAAAAACAATGTGATTCGGGATGTAAGCCCTTGTACAGCTTTATGGACTGTAAGCCCTTCTTTAGCGACAGATTATGGATTAGCCCTTCTTTAGCGGCAGTTTTTTGGGGCTGTTAACCCTTCTTTAGCGACAGTTTTTGGGATCATTAACCCTTCTTTAGCGACAGATTTTTGGGACTGTTAACCCTTCTTTAGCGACAGATTTTTGGGACTGTTAACCCTTCTTTAGCGACAGTTCGGGATGTTAGCCCGGGGCAGTTAGGGATGCGAGCCCATCATTCGCAGTTCGGGATGCTAGCCCGTCATTCGCAGTTCGGGATGCTAGCCCGTCATTCGCAGTTCGGGATGCTAGCCCGTCATTCGCAGTTCGGGATGCTAGATGCGAGCCCATCATTCGCAGTTCGGGATGCTAGCCCGTCATTCGCAGTTCGGGATGCTAGCCCGTCATTCGCAGTTCGGGATGCTAGCCCGTCATTCGCAGTTCGGGATGCTAGCCCATCATTCGCAGTTCGGGATGCTAGCCCGTCATTCGCAGTTCGGGATGCTAGCCCGTCATTCGCAGTTCGGGATGCTAGCCCGTTATATACTTTATTATGCTCTTTATCATATAAGCAGTTCGGGATGCTAGCCCTTTGCAGTTAGGGATGCGAGCCCAGCGTTCGCAGTTCGGGATGCTAGCCCATCATTCGCAGTTCGGGATGCTAGCCCATCGTTCGCTTTATCGTGCTCTTTTCTCAAAACTTTTCAAAACTTTTGAGACATGCGGCATCCCGCCAAACTTTAACCTTTCAAAAACCTTTAAACATGCGGCATCCCGCAAAACTTTAACTTTTCAACATTTTTTGAAACATGCGGCATCCCGCAAAACTTTAACACGCGGCATCCCGCAAAACTTTAACTTTTCAACATTTTTTGAAACATGCGGCATCCCGCAAAACTTTAACACGCGGCATCCCGCAAAACTTTAACCTTTCAACATTTTTTGAAACATGCGGCATCCCGCAAAACTTTAACACGCGGCATCCCGCAAAACTTTAACCTTTCAACGTTTTTTGAAACATGCGGCATCCCGCAAAACTTTAACTTTTTCGAAAACCTTTGAAACATGCGGCATCCCGCAAAACTTTAACTTTTTCGAAAACCTTTGAAACATGCGGCATCCCGCAAAACTTTAACTTTTCAACATTTTTTTGAAACATGCGGCATCCCGCAAAACTTTAACATGCGGCATCCCGCCAAACTTTAACCTTTCAAAAACTTCTCAAAAATTTTGAATATTTTTTGAAAAACTTTTCAAAACTGAGGCGGGTCACCGTACCCATATACCATGATGCCTCCATTTCCACTTGTAATATCAGCACAACTTTTCATAATTCTGACATAATTTTACTCATAAACATATAGCATAAAATTCACATACTTTCTTTATATCATTTTTCTTGCATCATAACTCTTTTATATTTAATTCAATCAAGCTACACTATTTTACTAATTTGACGACTTTCATAACCATACAACTAAGTCAGGCTACTGTCTAAAAGTTTGCATGAAACAAGCTACCACAGGATAATACTAACACATATGCATTCATCTTTAGCAAATAGCAACAAGTGCTTCACAACATATTACACATTTTGAGGGGCATATTAAAAATCTTTATGTGAATCATGCACATGAGCATTACGTTTATTGACCTTACATCATATCTATAAAGTACGCTCCATATTAGCGACCAAGCATCTCTCTTATCATAACAACAACATAGCAGCATACTATAACATAATCAATTTCATAAATCCTAAACTCCATATATTCCAGTTATATTAACTTTTTCTTATTTATGTCAAAATCACAACATTTAAACATTTCTCATATCCGCATTTTGACTCACATGTTCACTTAACCAATTTCCTCCTACTAGAATTTATTTTCACAATCCCATTTTAAACGACGGTTGCTAATTCAGATAACTCTTATTCAAAAATTAATAATTCACATCCCCAAAACTTTGAATGAAACCCAAGACAATCTTATAAGAATTTCACATTCTAGTCATTTTTAACATACTTTCAGTTTTTGTCCCAGGGAATTATCGTAAAATCAACTCATTCTATCAAGCAAGCATAATAGACAGAGAACACGGGACACCCCTTAATCATTTTCATTTTTTGTTATGCATATCTCTGATCAACAAAACTTTAGTCACTCATTATCTCTTTTTAATGACTTAAGGAGGCAAGCAAGTTAGGTCAATCAATTCAACATAGTAGCACATAACACATTTAATTTTGTTATGTAACAGCATTTCTAAACATGCATTCATATTCTCATCTAACGAATTCATATAAACATAATTTAACATGAATAGAAAAGATGGGAAGGTACGACCTGACGAAGGTTAACGACATTCCGGATGGATTCAACACCAAGGCTGTCCCACGCTTGTCCCTCCCCATTAACTTTTAACTTTCTTCATCCATTTTTCCTGTCTCAAATACTTAGCCCAACAAATAACAATACCATTTTTTCTACTTTTCATTTTATCAAAGTAAAGGCTACCATGAAAAAAGGAAGAGTTGACTGATTTATTTGGTAGGCCATCTTTGTCTCCGGCGGCTTCCTTCTTCCCGAACCAAAACTCACTGCCCAAAAGGTAACAAATACTCCCAAAAAGGCATGCAATTCGCTATTTCTTAACCAAGAATGCGTCATTAAAAACATAAGGGTGACTTTGGCAAACTATCTTGAATATAGACTTGAACATAAATTTTCATATGTCGCCAAACACTTCTTTCTATTCTTTTTATACGAACTCGTCAATTATCAAAACATTATTTCAAAATGCTTTTAATCATTTCAAGGAGCCTATTCCCGCTATATTATAACCAATCATATTCAAGTTTCTATATCCCATTATCTCTTATTAAGAGCAGGAAATAGGCAAGTAACACATTAAGCCGATTTATTGTATCAATTTAGCATAGTAAATAGAGAGCATATTTGACTTTACTACGCACCATAATTTCCAATATATTCATTTACACACTATTTTTCCCGTGTTTCACTTCCCTCTCCGTCTAATAATTAGAATAAATTGCACGGCAAGATTTAATATCGCTTGGAATAATATCAAGTTAAAGCCCCCCATTTAACACGATAAACAGTTTTCAAAAATATTTTCATATCTTTACTAAAAGCACATTTGCATATACCAGTCATTACTTTACTAAGCATGCAATATCAAACATTTATTCACTTCATAAGGCAAAAATGGAAAGAAGCGACCTGATAGAGATTTGCGGTGATTCTGACGAAACCCGTCAAAAATTTAACGAACCTCTTAACGGCCGGCCCTTAATATAACTTCCAAGTTAACAAATCTAAAACCCCAAATAGAAAAACCCACGTCTGACCCATCAATTATTGTGGCTGAGAATCCACTTTGACTTTGTTCCACCCATCTTTCCTGTATCCCAATTTCATCCAAGTAAAAAGAAAATAACAATGTTACTTTAACAATATTCATTTCCTCTTCATCTCCCCCATTTTCCTTCCCCAATCCCACGGATCAAGCAACAGCGGCTCCAACTTGGCGATTCCATGGTGGCTTCATCTTCTCAGGCAACATCTATACTTCCCGGTGACTTCCAAGACGAGATCCTCTCCAACTGGGCGACCTCTCCCAGACGGCGGCCTCAACGACGGCGACAACCACACCAACAGTGAAAAGCATTCATTCCGACGAAACCTACCCAGATCTTGCTCCTTCTCAGGCGACGATCTCCATTTCCGGCGAGATAACGGCGGCGACCCTCTGCGAGCTGACACGTGCTGGATAACGTGTCTAACTAATAGACACGCGTTGGACACGGCTGTTCTCCCGCCGACACGCGTTTCCGGCGACTGTTCACTTTCTCTCTCTAACTTTCCGGCGAACCCGTCTTCACCGGCGACGGTCGCTCTATCAGATCTGGCCTCTTCATCTTCTTCCCTTTCTTTTTCTTCCTTACCCAGCTCCTCTTCTTCTCTCAACTCTCTTCCGATGACCTTCAACTTCCGGCTCATAACCAGCTCCGACCCTTCCATTTTCCGGCGATTTCTACCTCTTTTCCGGTGACCAATGGACGTCCCCAGATCTAACTTTACCCCCCTTCTTCTTTTTCTAATCTACTCTCCTCAACTCCTCATCCACGAACCTTAACCCCTTATAACGCAGAATATGGAAATTGTTGACTTTTCGGATCTTTGCTAAGGAAAAAACGGAAATGTTGATTTCCAAAATTCCGGCTAACTCCGACAACTCCGATCTGAGATTTCCCCTTCCCAGGCAAAACGAAAACTGCTCACTGACCAATCCGGCTACTCCGGCTGACCATATGAAGCTACCCCCAACTGTTGTAGTCTGAATTTATACCCCCAGCTCCTCTATTCCGGCCAAACTCCGCCGGAAAATTGTCAGTCCCGGCAACGGAACCAACTGATGCTGCCATGAAAAATGGTTGCACAGGGACTGACCGGGATAGCAACGGTGGTCGGACCGGAAAAGTACGCCCCACGAGGCCCTAAATAATGTGGGACCTACAAGATAAAACACCGTTAGGGTGGGGGGATTTTCCCCCCAAAAACCCTCCGGCGTGAGAATCATTAATCTCATACATAACATATATAACCCAATTTCTAGAGAGAGAAAGAGGGAGGAGAGAGAAGCTCTTAAAATAGAACATACCTCACAAATGGAAAAGAGGGAGTATTTATAGGCCTTGGGTGATGACATCATCCTCGTCATCATCATACTTATCAATCTTACTTGCCACGTGTCACGCCTGCAATGGAGGGAAGTCTAACAAAAGACTACAACATATCATATTTAACATGCAACATACACTATAAATTATGCGCCATGCGACCTATAACATACGAGAACCACGCCATATGCGGGAATCAAGCCATAACCATATAAACATAATCTTTGGCTAAAACCATCACCGGAACCCTAATATGCGACATATAACATGCGGTAGGTAACCATTATAACATTAATAACATACATCATGAGACATGCGACCTACGCTGTGCGACATGATACATCGACAACCAACACCCGTCATACGGGCACCTCCATCTGACATGCGGGAAACACCACCCTAAACTCGGGAACGACACTCGTCATGCGGGAACCAATATTCGATGTACAATATATAATATGTGAGGGCCAAGCCATTGGCGGGAACCAGGACCCGAACTATAGCGATAAGCCTAACTTTGGCTAGCATCATAATCATAGGCACTCAATATGCAGCATATAACGTACAACATATAATACGCGGCATACGGAAAATAACACTTAATATGCGGCATATATCACATAACACATAACGTGCGGCATATAGAACATAACACATAATATGCGGCATATATCACATAACACATAATATGCGGCATATAGAACATAACACATAATATGCGGCATATATCACATAACACATAATATGCGGCATATATCAAATAACATAGGGGGAACCACACTATTGGCGACAACCAAGAACCAACCCCTTGCCGGGGTACTAGAACTACCACGCGACATCCTCATAAAATAGGGGCCCACATAGACCATAAAATAGGGCCCCCTTATAGGCCAAATTCAAACTTGGGCCGGGCAAACATTTAACGGGAATAATATTTTTCCATGGCGCATCAATTTCAAGCGGAAAATAGTTCAAAATGAGCCACTTATCTACACAAATGAACACACACACACACACCAGAACAGTAACAAACCTTAACAGCTGCTGCAAGGACATGACAAGCAATCCTTGATGTGCACGAACCTAACACAAGTTTGGTGTATCCATTTTCAAGTGCAATCTGCATAATACATGCAACACCCTGTATAAATGAATAGTGCCCTGCAGACCACTGTCCCAAGCTAAAAATACATGAACAGATATAGACAAACCTTCTGCAAGGACAACATGCGCAGATGTGCCAAAAGATCTTCTTTTCCAGTTGCATCACTAACAGAACCAAGCAACTCTTTCAATCTGTCTTTCCCATCACTAGAATCAGAAGAACAGATTTTTCCAATTGGAGCCACATGCAATTCTTTTCTTGGTGGAGCCAAATTTGACACAATGTTTTTCATGTTTTCAAGTAAATCATCAAAGGAGCATATATTAATTAGAGAGACAAATGATAAATATAGCAGACTAACATGAGCTCTTTGAAACATTGTTATTTGCATTGTATGATATACATACGAAAAAAGCATTTCTAAAGATACGTACAGTAGGGGTGTAACCTTTTTGTACGTGTATCTTGCACATAGTTTAAAAAGGTGTGCGCCTTTTGCACCTGAGGCGAGAGGCGAGAGGAGGCGAGGGGTTGTCGCCTGGAAGAAGTGAGTCCAGTAGACGAGTAAGAGGCGTCGACTTTCTGTGACTTTGTCGACTTTTTGGATGGCGGAAGGCGACACAAAGCCGACATAGGCGCTCGCCGATTTTTTTTTTTATAGGGTTTACGTTTTATTCAAAACGACATAGTATTATAGGGGGATAAATGACATAACCCTAGAAATATTCCCTAAAACATCGCACACTAATATTTTACGACTTTGAGTTCGACTGCGACCTTCGACTTCGACGACATCGACGACTACGATTCCTCTGTTGTTCGTGTCTCTTGAGTCTTGACCAGTTCGCACCCTCACCCCTCTCTTCCAGCTTTCTTCATCTTCAGGTATGTTTT
The DNA here is from genome assembly GCA_022495995.1 of Adenophora triphylla var. japonica. Lineage (NCBI taxonomy): Eukaryota > Viridiplantae > Streptophyta > Magnoliopsida > Asterales > Campanulaceae > Adenophora > Adenophora triphylla. The sequence continues at coordinate 33,096 of JAFEMH010002142.1, read as the reverse complement.
GACTTCGACTTCATCTTCGACGACTTCAGCTTTCTTCATCTTCGACGACTTCGATAGTTTGATTTTTGTAATTTTTTTTTTGGGCATTGTCTACTCGACTCTACTGTTTAATAATTGTTTTGATTGTTTCACTATCACACTTTCACTTTCTTATTTCTCAAATGAATCATTATCTTTCTTTTCTTTTTTTTTGGTGACAGCTGACTGCTGTAGTGTGCTGTGCTTTGCTGGATTGCTGATTTTTTTTAGCTTGTTGTTGTTGTTAGTTGTTAATTATTACATTTCATGACTTTAGTTTTCTTTTGAATGTCTTTATTTTCATTTGCTTTAATATATATATATACTCCCTCCGTCCCATTAGAAATCACTCAGTTACTGTACACGCGTGGATTAAGGAAAAAAATAATGATATAAATGTTGTGAGTGTAAAAGTAAAATAGGAGAGAGAATGAGTGGAGGGAATAGTAAATTATAATGGTGTTGTGAGTATTAAAATAATGTAGGAGAGAGAATGAGTGGAGGGAATAGTAAAGATTCTTTGCCATTTTAGGAAGTGTGTGATTTGTAGCGGGACGCCCAAAGAGTAAAGTGTGTGATTTGTAGCGGGACGGAGGGAGTATATATTAATTTTTCCTTAATATTTGTTCCGTGAGCGCCTTTTGCGCCTCGCCTCAAATTTTGACCTCTCGCCCGCCTCTTGCCTTCCGCTTTTTTCAAGTATGATCTTACAACACAGTAAGCATATCGCACGATACTGTTACTGTATTACAATATTTTACCATATCATGCCATATACACACATTGGATTTTTGTTTAGCCAAACACTTAAAAATTATTTCCTTTTACCTTTTTGAGGAAAATTAAGAATGTTTAAGTCATATAGTACCTTGCATAGTTGCATTACCAAAAAGCTCAGTCAATTGATTAACCAAATCAGTGGGCTAATTGGCATACTTTAGTTATCTTATGACTATTAATCTACAAATATTTATTTAACAAGGACGCGTCACCCGTTTTGACACTGTGATTAATATTATACTTATCAAAAAAAAAAAAAAAAGTACCTCCAGAAACAATATGTAAAAATATGGTTACTCATTCTTTCCATTGCCAATTTACAAAGTCTTGTAATATTAATTTATATATTTTTTTTATAAATGCTAATGTAGCCTGCGATAAAAAAATGTATCCTGATGGCCGATACATATCATGGAAATAGAATTGCAATACACAGTATGTACCACTGTTAAATAACTAAGGGATGAAATTCCATCTACCAGCTTAAACATCCATCAACACACGATATGGATAATTAATTAGGCTAAATGTATACTCCCTCCGTCCCACACCAATTGATACTTATTTCCTTTTTGGTCCATCCCACACCAATTGATACTGCCCAAAATGGAAGGGAATCTTTACTATTTTCCCCACTCATTCTCTCTCCTATTTTACTTTTACACTCACAACATTCTCTCTCCTAACTATTCCTCCCACTCATTCTTCTCCTATTCAATTTTTCATACTCACAACATTTTCTTCCACTTTTTCTCTCTTACTTTTCCTTAATATGTGTGCCCAAAATTTTGGTATCAGTTGGTGTGGGACGGAGGGAGTACTTGCTCCATCCTGCTTTCCAATTTGGGATGTTCCAATCTACTGTCTCGTATTAAAAGTTGCACTTGGAATTTACACAATCTTCGAACATACACTTACTCCTCGTATATGGAAATAAAATAAGCTAGATACAAGAAGATTCATTTATAGTGCTTACTCTGGGAGAGTAGCAAGTGGCTCTTACTATGGTTCATATTTCAACCATGGATCTATAAGTGGATCAGTGGAAGTGCAAAATCTTTTCAAATGGGGATCAATTTGAAGATCTCTGGCAAATACCTAATTTGCTAATCTTTGTTTTCTATGACCGAAAGAAATTATCTTCCATACAGCAATACAATGGTTGCCTCGACAACTTAAGACTCCTAAAAATTAGAGTCGAACTCAGATTCAGATATAATTGTAATAAGAGATCATGAATTGTTCTTTTCCTAATTAGTAACAATTTTCCAAGAAATATTTCACATCAAAATAAACAGAACCTGAGCTACAAATGAAGAAATTGTCAAATTTTGTGCAAAATTCAAGTATAACACCAAGAAGGAGAGAGAAACCTGGACGAAGGACCACCTGAGAAGGCTACAAGGACATTGTCAGTAGGGGTAATCATAGCGTTGGAGGTGACAGCAAGCTTAAATTTCCCAAACAGGTTGCTCCGGAAACAATCGGCACAAAACCTGCCACCGTCTCCTATATTTTTTGATTTAGTAACTTGACTTTTCTATTTTTTTTGTTGCAGCCGGAGCCTGAGCCAGCTGATGAAGAAGGAATTCAAACCACTGAAAACAGGGAATCAGAGCATGAAGGAGATGAAATCCCTAAAACACGTTTAGTTACGAAGCTATACCAGCCCACACAAGCTCCGTCGCAAGCTACGTTGCCTTGAAGTTCAGCCGGTTAGCAAACTAACTGTAAGTATGAAAAGAAGGTGTTGCTTGATTTTGAATAAACTAATAATCAGGTACAAAGGTGGTGGTGGTCGGATGTTTGCCAAGCTGGTAAAATCGATTTGGCCGGATTTGCCCGGATACGACCGTGATTAAAAATCCGAAGGACCTAGGCACCATCCAGTCGAGGATGTCTAGTGGAGGGTACGAAACCATTTTTTGAATTTGCTGCAAACGTTAGGTTGACATTCAAAAATGCCATGGCCTTTAACACCTCTGACACAGACATTTACCATGTAGCACAAACCTTACTATCACTATTTGAGAACGAGTTCAAATCTGAGTTCTCCGTTTCTTTGCCTGAGCCTGAGATTGAGACTGTTGAGGGGGTTAAGTTGGTTGTGGAAATGTTGGATACATTTTCCTTGGATGAATTGGAAGTAATTTTGAAAATTATAGAGGCAAAGATTGCAAAGAAGGGGGCTGAGCAAAGGAATGAGAATGTACTGCCTATGAGCCCAGATGAAAAGCAGTGGTTGCATGCCGAGTTTTTGCGTTTGCCGCTTGCTGAGATGGCAAAGGGGATAAGCATTGCAACAGAGAGCTCCAGTTTGCATTTGGAGGTTGGGTTTGATTTTAATTCCCTGGATAACAAAGCTCTTTGTAAACTACACAAAGTTGTTAATGACCATCAAGGGGAACCTTCAGAAACTGGAGCTTTCTGTTGCAATGCTCATCCCCTTTGCCATCTCAGCAGGTGGCAAACGCAAAAACTCGACATGCAACCAATGCTTTTCAGCTGGGCTCATAGGCAGTACATTCTCATTCCTCTGCTCAGCCCCCTTCTTTGCAATCTTTGCCTCTATAATTTTCAAAATTACTTCCAATTCATCCAAGGAAAAAGTATCTAACATTTCCACAACCAACTTAACCCCTCAATCGGCTCAATCTCATGCTCAGCAAAGAAACGGAGAACTCGAATTTGAACTCGTCCTCAAAGAGTGATAGTAAGGTTTCAGTGCTATACGGTAAACGCCTCACGTGCAGGGGCGTTGGGCTACGGCATTTTTGAATGTCAACCTAACGTCGCAAAGAAATTCAAAAATGGTTTCGCACCCTCCACTAGACATCCTCGACTAGATGGTGCCTAGGTCCATCGGATTTTTAATCATGGTGTCGTATCTGGGCAAATTCGGCCAAATCGATTTTACCGGCTTGGCAAACATCCGATCACCACCACCTTTGTGCTTGATTAGTTTATTCAAAATCAAGCAACACCTTCTATTCATACTTACGGTTGGTTTACTAACCGGATGAGCTTTAGTGGAAGGCAACGTAGTTATGCGCGCGGTATAGCTCCGTAACCAAACGTGTTTTAGTGGATTTCATCTCCTTCTCCAGCGCTTTGATTCCCTGTTTTCAATGGTTTCAATTCCTTCATCTCGTCGGCTCAGCTCGTAACCAGAATAAAAAAAATAGAAAAGTCAAGTTACTAAATCAAAAAATATAGGAGTAAGAGTATAATTGCTTACCAGAGAATTCAAATCCATCAATCAATGGCCACGCCATCTGCGCCTATGAAGAATAAGATGCGAAGAATATGTAAGTTTTGAAGAATATATGTATGTTTTGAAAAATATATGTATGTTACAGAGGTTGGGTTTGGTTATGTGTGCGAAAAGTTTTTATACTAACTGCTAAGTGGTCCCGACTAAAAGTCTATTGCCTTTCTTACCAAGCACTTATGCGAATTTCCTCTTTTCACCTATTCAAATGTCCGATCTAAAAAATTAACCAAAAACAAATATAATACTTTAAAATGTTTTTAAATTAAAATTTGATATATATGTTTAGTTTTTTAAATTATTAAATACGTAATTCGTAGTATTTTTTAAAAAAAAATTACGAACTACATGTTTAATTATTTTCTTATTTTTTTAAAAAAATTTCATTTAAACAATAGAAATAAAGGTGAGCTACAAATTTCTTTAAAATTAGGCCCCTCTTCCTTGCCCAAGCCCATGAAGCATCAATTTAAAATCAAGAAAAGAAGAAAGAAAAAAAAGGGGGGGGGGAGAGAGAGAGAGAAGAAAAGACAAGCATTTCTCATCTTAAAAAACCCCTCCTCTCTCTCCTTGCTAGCTCACATGCAGCATGCCCCACTCCTAAGTCCTACCCTACCTAGTACCTACAAGCTAATCATCACTTCTTATCTCCCTCTCTAATAAATCTCCTATCAAAACCACTTCCCCGCTCAATCACTCTCTCCCTTATTCTGACCCTCCCTCACTTCATCCGCCCCACTACTCCATCAAATTCCATCCAGAAAAAAACAAAACCTCTCTCGAACTTCTCTCAATCCCTCTCAACGGCCGCCTCTCTCACTCACATCCCTTACCAACCGTTTGTAGTTTTGATTATATGATATGTAAATTTGTAATCTTTGATTCATCTTTTAGGGTTTCATTTAATATTTTATTTATTTATTTTAATGTCTAGTTTAGTAACCTTTTTTATTAATGTTTGGTTAATTTTCTTAAATTTAGCTAGTGCATTTTTTTAATGTAGTAAACTTTTTATTTTGTTTTGCAAACTCTAGTTGACTAGAATTGACCATACATACATCGTGATACCCTAGATTTTCTTGTGGCCATGCCGTGTGTCGTCGGAAGGTGGGACTCCGGTGGCTCCACCACCGGGGGACATAAGAGCCTTTACCTCTAAAAGAAAATACAGTAAAGAAAGACTAAAGTAAAAAACTCAATTACAACGTTAAGTGTAAGTGCCTAGTTTATCATGACGCACCCCCGGGAGTATATCCCGTGGTAACCGATGCATGTGCTCAAATAATGTGAACCCCAACTATTTATGTGTTTCTTCCAATCTATCCGCATCTACATTCCTTTTGTGAAAAACGTGACCGATCTCATAATTAACCACCCAAGAGAATTTTACAATGTTGAGCTCATAATCATATTGCCTACGGAAGTTGTGACCATCGTTTAGACCCATAGTAGCAATTAAAGAGTCGGTATCCACCCGAACTGCCAAAGCTCTCTACATAATTTAAGACTATCTCTTAAGTGCCAAAATTTCAGCATGTGTTGGTACCTTGTCCATAGTACTTTGGAAAAGCACGAATTGCGTCACCATTCATATCCCGAATAATGCCACCCCCAGAACAAACCCCAATGATTGACGACCCGTCCGTATTCAATTTAAAGTGGCCTATCTCAGAAGGTTCCTTCTCATAGTCAGTTGAAATATTTGTAAAATAACTCATTTGGACTGATCTTTCTCTGCTATCTACCTACTGCAGATTCCTCCAAGCAGGTCGACATATAACAACTTGATTCATGCCTGTGGATCTAGTGGGAATTGGAGAGAGGCTTTAAAAGTGTGCAAGAGGATGACAGAAAATGGAGTTGGGCCTGATCTCGTAACTCACAATATTATTTTATCCGCCTACAAAACGGGGGCTGAGTATTCGAAAGCAGTATCCTACTTTGAGTTAATGAAGGAACAAACATTCGCCCTGATGCCACCACACTTAACATTGTGATTCATTGCCTAGTAAAAATAGGACAATACGAGAAAGCCACAGATATTTTTCATTCAATGAGGGAAAAAAGGTCTGAATGCAACCCTGATGTTGTGACATTCACTAGCATGATTCATTTATATTCGGTATCTGGGCAGATTGAGAACTGCAAAGCTGTTTTTGTTACTATGCTTGCAGAAGGTCTGAAGCCTAATATTGTCACATACAATGCTCTTTTAGGTGCATACGCTTCACATGGTCTGAAGCCTAATATTGTCACCATTAGAAATACTATCAATAACTTTTTTTAGAATTACAAAAAAATATCTAGATATTCATAAATTATTGGTCAAAGATGGTCAACAGTTGACCAACTTTCCGGTTTGTAATGGGACGGAGGGTAGTACATCTTTACTCAATTCTTATGGAAGATCACATCAACCTGAAAAGGCCATGGAAGTCTTTACGATGATTCAAAAAAACAACTGCAAGCCGAATTTAGTTAGTTACAACGCCCTGATTGATGCATATGGATCTAATGGTCTCGTAGCTGAAGCTGTGGAAGTACTGCATGCCATGGAACAAAATGGTGTGCAACCCAACATTGTTTCTATTTGTACTTCGTTGGCTGCCTGTGGCCGCTGCAGTCAAAAGGTGAAGATTGATTCCATACTTTCTGCGGCTGAGTCAAGAGGTATTGAACTGAATACAGTGGCATATAACTCTGCGATTGGAAGTTATATGAATGTGGGAGAATATGAGATAACAATCAGGCTGCTGAGTATGAAGCAACAATAGCAGGCATGGAGCTAGCCAGAGAATTGGGGGTCCAAAACATTGAGATAAGTAGTGACTCTCAGATCATAGTAATTCAAATAAAGGGGGAATATGACACAATCAACCCAGTTCTAGCCAAATACTGCGATCTAGCAAAATCCCTTCTCAAATGCTTCAAATACTATGAGATGAACCAAGTAATGAAAGAGGATAACGCATAAGCAGACCTCCTCTCCAGAATCACCGATTAGGAAATCAAAGACAAAGATGCGGACTGCCGAATCGAGTTCGCAGAAGCGCCTGCTATAGATCGGATTCAGATCAACAACATTAAGAATTAGGAAAGGGACTGGGTAGATGAAATCAGAGATTACATCGAAAGGGAAACCCTCCCCGAGGACCAAGCAAGGACTAGACTCATTAAAAAGGTGTTCGCGAAATACACGATCCTAGATGGAATATTATATCGGCAATCATTCACCAAGCCTTTGCTAAGATGTGTAAAAACTCATATGGTCACCAATCTACTTTACGAAGTCCACGAAGGAGTTTGTGGCGGACATCCGGGTGCTCGCACTCTCTCGGACAAGATCAAATTTCAGGGTTTCTATTGGCCGACCATGAGGAAGGATACCGTGCCAGTGGTTTGCGGACATTTCTAGACTCCCATCAGTGAGTCGAGACTTTGGTTGTACTATCGTGGCCGTTTGATACTTGGGGGATGATCTAATAGGACCGTTCTCATTGCTCGAGGAAGTATTAAGTACGCGGTAGTGACCGTGGATTATTTCCTGAAAGTGGACGGAAGCAAAAGCCTTGCCACTATCTCCGAGGAGAATGTTATCAATTTTGTCAACGATCACATCTGGTGCAGATTTGGGGTTCCAAGAGCAATAGTCTCGGACAACGGCACTCAATTTCGCTACAAAATTCACAGCTGAATGTGAGAGAATGAAAGTTCAACATCACCAGTCCGCAGTAGCTTATCCGCAAGGAAACGGTCAAGCTGAGGCCACGAACAACAAGTTAGTTCTCTCCGCCCTAAAGAAAAATTTGGAAGGGCGAGGAGGACGCTGGTTAGACGAGCTCCAGACCGCACTATGAGTTGTCTCGACTCCGTGTTGAAACTTAGTGAGTAGCCGGTAGGAGACCACGTGTGTTATAATTGGATTGGTTATCAACCCGTACACGGCTTGACCCACGGTGACTTGAGAACTACCAGTGAGTAACTATTTGCTTCCTAAGGATTCATGCGTTATTGTTTTACCTTGATTGGTTAGCCTAATACATTAATAGAGTATTAGGCTCCGTTTGTTTCACCGTAAAACATTTTCCGGAAAATGTTTTTCGGAAAATAACCTGTTTTACGGTGTTTGGTTAGCTCTCGGAAAATGTTTTCCGGAAAATAACTCGTTTTCCGCTGTTTGGTTGCCTAAGTAAAACGTTTTCCTGAAAACATTTTACGCCCTTCCTAAGTAAAACGACCTACTGACCTTGTCCTAAGTAAAACATTTTCCGGAAAATGGAGGCCTTAATGTACAACTCATATTACGCCCAGATGACCACCACCCCACGCCTATCCCACCCCCCACTTCCCCACCCCCCAAAAAAATTTTTTTTTAATTTTTATGTCGCCCCCCACCCCCAACCTACCCCACCCCCACCCCCACCCACCCCCAAAAAATTTTTTTTTTTTTTTTTTTTTGTAATCGCCCCCTACCCGCCCTGCCTTCCACCCACCCTGCCCCCCAAATTTTTTTTTTTTTTTTGTAATCGCCCCTACCCCCTCGCCTACCCCCACCCCCCACCCCCCACCCCCCCCACCCCCACCCCCCAAAAATTTTTTTTTTGTAATCGCCCCCTACCCCCCGCTGCCCTTTGCCTACCCCCACCCCCCCAAAAAAATTTTTTTTTTTTTTTTTTATGTCGCCCCACCCCCACTCGGCCACCCCACTGCCCCCTTCCCTTTGCAAAAAAATTTTTTTTTATGTCCTACCCCTGCCTGCCCCCACCCACCCCCAAAAAAATTTTTTGTAATCGCCCGTCTTACCCACTTGCCTACCCCCGCCCCCCCTACCCCACTGCCCCCCCCACCCCTTGCCCTCAAAAAAATTTTTTTTTTTTTTTTTTTGTAATCGCCCCCACCCCCCACCCCCACCCCCCACTTCCCCCAAATTTTTTTTTTTTTTTTTTTTTTTTTGTAATCGCCCCCTACCTTGCCTACCGCCCCCCCACCCCCAAAAAAATTTTTGGGGGGTGGGTGAAGTGAGAGAGAGGTAAGGCTAAGCGAGGAGTAGGGGGCGATTACAAAAAAAAAAAAAAAAAAATTTGGGGGTGGGTGAGTGAGTGAAAAATGAGAAAATAGAGCGAGGAAACTAGGAAAGGAGCGATTACAAAAAAAAAAAAAATTTTTTGGGGTGGAAAGGAATGGGAGTGGGGGTAAGTAAGACAGGGTGGGGCGATTACAAAAAAAAAAAAAAAATTGGGGGTGGGTGGGGGGTGGGGGTGAAAGTGCGAGTGGGCGATTACTAGAAAAAAAATTTTTGGGGGATGAGTGAGGGTGGGGGGGCAGTAGCAGCGAGGTAGGGGCGATTACATAAAAAAAAAAAAAAAAAATTTTTTGGGAAAGGTGGGGTGGGGGAGTAAGCCGAGGTAGGGGCAGGGCGATTACAAAAAAAAAAAAAAAAAAAAAAATTTTGGGGTGGGTGAGAGAGGGAGTGGGGTAGGTCACCTTGTGAAATATGAGTCGTTTTACCAAACACCCGAAAACATTTTACACCCTTCCTCCGTAAAATATTTTCCTCCGTAAAATATTTTACGCTCTACCTCCGTAAAACATTTTACAGGAAAACATTTTACAGGAAAACATTTTTCAGAAAACGTTTTCCGGAAAACATTTTACGTCGAAACAAACGGAGCCTTAGTGTTGTGAAGAATACTTTATCTATTATGAATAGATTGTGAATAATATGAACATCCCATATTAAGTGTTTGTGCATAGTAGATTAATATGCTATGTTGCATGAGATTGATGCCATGTCTACATGTATTTATGGTATGTGTTGTTGAGACCGTGTTTAAAGGATGCTTTTATGTGATTCATGAACACCCCGCATCCTATACGATGAAAGCTTTTGAAGCCATTTCAGCAGGATCCCTGACTTGGTTATCAAGAGATCTTCGTCAGAGAACTAGAATGATATGAGATAGATAGAAATTGACTGAACTCGTTACCAAAATGTAATGGAACTGAAAATGGTATCTTATTATGCTTTTGCAAATATGTGCAACTTGCATATTGAAATCATGCCATGAATGAATTGAACTTGTGTTGCTTGATTGAACGAGTGACTTGATATCGGATGTCTTTCATGATAAGCGTGTTTGTGGTCTGTGGTGGTGATTGATTGCATGACCCACGTGTGAGGGCGTTGGACCCTAGAGATTTGTGTTGTGACTGGAGTAATTCATTTAGCCCGGAAAATTTCTTGATTTGGAGTTTGTTAGTTCGGTGCAAATAGTGCACATGATTAATTCGCTTGCGTGGTTATTAGAGGGACTTTAAACCTCGATATCCACGTTTAACCGGGATTTAGGTTGTGTCTTTGTGTTGTTGTACCTTGTCGAGAGTCAGGCATGACTCGATTTTGTAATGGATTTGAGTTGGTAATTGAGTGTTACCTGAGATGAGAGGCACCCCCTTAGGGAAGTCTTAATTGTGTTGTAGGTCATGTTTTCCAAGCGAGCAACTGTAACCTGTAATTTAAGGACCAACCAGAGTAGTCACTTTTCAACTCATAAATTTCAAATAGGGAAATTTCAGGGGGGGTCAACACTAGTTACCAGTGTAAATGACCCTGAGACTCGCCTGTTGAAATCAACACCGACTCATATGTCGGGAACCCTCCGGAGACTTCTACATCACTCCAGCCCATGAGCTCGATTCTTGAAGAATCCAGAATTTTTAGGATCACCGCCATTAATGAAGGGCATGAAAGCTTCCAGAAGAATCAAGCCTTCTCCACCGACTTGGATATGCCTCAAGAATCAGCGCCGCCATGGAAGGATTGAGATAAATCGGGAGTATTTTACTAACCGGCCTAAATTAGTATAAATAGGAGTTTGTTGTTTGTGTTGTGTAATCTGGTGAATCAAGAGTCCAGCTCGTGAGTACTAGGAGGCCCTCCCTTTGTGGGCTTTTTTATCTAGTGTGGTAGTGTATATTAGTGTATGCATTAAGCACTTGTACCTTATTCATTGTAAGTATTTGTGAAGTAATAATAATAATAGTGTTTATTATTATTACTTGTTGTTCGCCAATTCGGGTACAGAAATTCAACAAGTGGTATCAGAGCCTGGTTCGACCCGGGATCGCGGGAACCGTTGTTGAGGCGTTGTTCGGGATCATTGCAGGTGCACAGTAGGAGACTGTGAAGCTCGTGGTGAGAGACCAGGCTTACTTGGTGACGTGCACGGAGTCAGTACCAAGTCACGATGGTAGATCCGGCAAGCGCATTTGGTGGAGTCAGGAGACTCAACAATGGCAATTATAAGTATCGCCGAACGTGTATGCAGTCGTACTTACAAGGACAAGAGTTATGGAATGTCGTGGGTGGTAGTGAGACCACGCCACCGGAAAAGGAAGACACTCAAGCATTCCGAAAATGGGAAGCGAAAGCCGGGAAGGCTATGTACGCGCTAAAGATTAGCGTCGAGGACGGACTTTTGGAGCATGTCGAGGATGCACAAACTCCAAAAGAGATATGGGATACATATGCGACGTTATTTTCGAGGACTAATGAGGCTCGTCTACAGATGCTCGAGAATGAACTAATGTCAACCACGCAGCAAGATTTAACTGTAAGTCAGTACTTCCATAAAGTTAAATCTCTTTGCCATGAAATCTCGAAGTTAGATCTTGACTCAAAGATTAATGAGCAAAGGATGAAAAGAATAATCATCCATGAATTGAGGCCCGAGTTTAAGAGGTTAGTTACGGCAATTCGTGGTTGGGCCACACAACCATCTCTATTAGAATTAGAGAGTTTGTTGGCCAGCCAAGAAACATTGGATAAGCATACATCTAGGTCATCAACTCCGAAGTCAGTAGAAACGGAGGAGGCATTGTTCAAAGAACCGAGGCCGCGTAAGGCAATAAGGACGTGTTGCGACAAGGTGGAATAAGAAAGAAGAGATACAAGATGATCTTGAAGAGCTGAGGTACAAAGGAAGTTCTCATGCAGGGGGAGCTAGGATGAGAAATGAAGATAACTCCCGTCTTGATGATTGGAGGCGAAACAACGAATGCTACAACTGCGGTCGCAAGGGGCATTTCCTTAAAGATTGCCCGTTTCAAAATAAGGTTGTTGAAGGCAATGCAGTCACCAATCAGAATTCACACGATAGTGAAGAAGAATGGGACGCAGAAGCATCCTTCGCTGATATAGAGCTTCATAAAGATGATCCTGAAGAAGAAGAATGGTTCGAAGACCATGCATATCCAGTTATCGATGAAAATTAGATTGATGAAATGGAATGTGAAGAAGATATTGACTTCGATGAAGGTCGATGGTTTGAAGATTTAGCTGCAAATCTTAATGTTAGATGTAAGAATAGTCTAGACGACTATGACGCAGTTAGAGCGTTAACAAGCTTGGTCGAAGCCGACGTAGAAGAAGTGATCGTTGGGATGAACGACGCAGATTTGGATGCTCCGAAGCTTGTGGGTGAAAGGAAGTCAGAAATTAAGGGGGAGCATTATGAAAAAGACTCAACCGTTGAGCGACGTAAGTCTACGATAGTAAAGCTCTCATCATATTTTGATGCGTTCAACTTGAGTTCCTTCGAGACGTTAAAGAGCACAAGCGTAAGGCACGAGCTTGAGAAAGAACTTTGGCCCCAAAGATGTTACAACAAGGAAATCAAACTTCACTCTCAAGTCGGCAATGGGTTACTTGAGAAGTCATACTATGAAACAGAAAGACAAATTGAAACAGAAGCTGCTCGTAGGAAACCTTTGGCAAGGTTCATGATGAAAGAGTCGGCGTTGAGGGGGAGTCTTGAAATCAACACCGACTCATATGTCGGGAACCCTCCGGAGACTTCTACATCGCTCCAGCCCATGAGCTCGATTCTTGAAGAATCCAGAATTTTTAGGATCACCGCCATTAATGAAGGGCATGAAAGCTTCCAGAAGAATCAAGCCTTCTCCACCGACTTGGATATGCCTCAAGAATCAGTGCCGCCATGGAAGGATCGAGATAAATCGGGAGTATTTTACTAACCGACCTAAATTAGTATAAATAGGAGTTTGTTGTTTGTGTTGTGTAATCTGGTGAATCAAGAGTCCAGCTCGTGAGTACTAGGAGGCCCTCCCTTTGTGGGCTTTTTTATCTAGTGTGGTAGTGTATATTAGTGTATGCATTAAGCACTTGTACCTTACTCATTGTAAGTATTTGTGAAGTAATAATAATAATAGTGTTTATTATTATTACTTGTTGTTCGCCAATTCGGGTACGGAAATTCAACATCGCCAATATACAGGTCAAAGCGAAATAAATTGGGAGGCAATGGGGACTCTTTCATGCACTCTGTTTTGAGGTCATAATAACAAAAAGAGTAGTTTTGATTGTGATACAAAATCCAGTGAATTGCATCATTGGCAAAGAAACTCCACAAAAACGAAAATTAACAAAAGTTGTTGGCTGCGGCAAACTGAATGTTTGATTCTCAGATGAGTAGATCACGATTTGAAACTCTTGGTTGTTCAATTCATAGTACTTGCACAAAAATGCGATTTTGTAGTGGGGGGATTTACAAGGATCAAAAGCTAAAGTTTCACAAACTAATTTCGAATCCCGTATGAGTTTTGGAACGGCGAGGAGGTGTTTGAACTCATTGGTAGTGGGATTGCAAACAAAGTAGTCTAGAACGCACCTGAGTTGAAGATCGAAAGATTGGCACCGCCTTGATAGCAGTAGTAGTAATCCGCCGGAAGATTTAAGATTGATGGGCAAGTCCAAAAGGGGGAAAGTAGTGGGAATTAGGGTCCGCTCCCAAGTCTAGAAATGGAGGTGAAGGGAAGGAAAAGGGAGGAAATGGGAGCTCATTTCCTTCCATGGCGTGCTTCTGAGTTTTTTTGAGCGAGGAAAGGTCATTTCCTTCCATTTCAATCCTCTCGTGAGTGGGCGGATTGGGAGGAAAGGAAATGTTGCCATCATTTCCTCCCCCTCCCTTCACTTCCCCTTCCTTCCCTTCCCCTCCTGTCCTCCCCCTGCAAAACTCGGGAGCGGACCCTTAATCGGTTTTCGAAAGGAAGGAAATCCAATTTAGGGATTAGTGCAGGACACTTTGTAAAGAATACGCCTTTCGTGCCACGACCATGGAAGTAATGAAAAAGAAAAAGTTATGAGATGGATAGATCTCTACTAAAAAAGGCTCATGCATCGGTTTACCGAAATCACCTCCGCTCGAGTGAATGGTTATCTCACGAAGGACCGGAATCAGGTAAATGTCCCCGGGCCGAAGGTCGGTGAAATATGATATTTGCGGCTCCCGCACTGACAAGATGCCTCGGAAGGCCCGGTCACTGTGATGTGGCTGAATGTAGAGCAGTCCGCAGCTTGCTTCGAACTGACTTAAGATGTCAAGCCCGTGGAGCAGCTGGTCATGGTTGTTGTAGAGGCGATGCGGGATGCATGGATTTGCTGGAATCGGGTACTAGATGCAATGGAAAGCCATTGTTTGGAGACGGTTTTGAACCTGAGAATTGATTTTTTGGGTAATCGGAGCAAGATTTCGGTGATTAGGTCTTCGTTGAAGCCCATCCCCATTGCCGGAGCGGAGATGTCGGATAGATTTGGGGCATGATGTTATTAATTTTCGTAATTCATTTTAGTATTGTTCAATTTCAATTTTTATAAAATAAGTCACAAGTTATGTACTCCCGTATTAGCACAAACACTGTTTGCGCGAGAATTAAGGAATATGATATTTTAATAAAATGTTGTGAGTGTAAAAGAATGAGTGGAGAGAGAATGAGTGGAGGGTGTAATAAATTATAATGGTGTTTTGAGTATTAAAATAATGTAGGAGAGAGAATGAGTGGGATTGGGTGAATATTTTATTAATATAAAGTTTCCTTTTTGGGAGTGTGCGGATATTAGCGGGACGCCCAAAAAGAAAAGTGTGTTAATATTAACGGGACGGAGGGAGTATAAATTAATTAAAGTACAAATTTCTTATAAGTTCATATCAAAAACTCATAAAAAATGCGTTTTTTCTAAGCTTATGAAAAAACGTGTTTTCCTTTTAACGGACTCAACGGACGGAGGCTCACACACAACGGACGGAGGCTCACACACAGACACCGCTCCCTCCATTACCGGCCCGATCTCCTCCCTAACCTAACTTTCATCAACTGCGGCCTCCTTCACCAACATCAATCCTCCCTTCTCCGGCCAAACCTTCACCCAATTCCATCCCAATCACTCGGCAAAACTCACATCAATTACTATTTTAGGTTTTCCCCAAATTGAACCCTAAATTGCGAATTTGTGTTGAGTCGAATGTAGGAGACGATGACCCTGGAGGCTCGCCGGAGTTGATGAAGACGACAACAAATTATGAAGTCAAGCTCGGCCATACGCCGGAGTTGGTGACGCGACGAAAATTCCTGAGATGCAGGGAGGGATTAACGAATAGAGAGAGAAAGTTACAATTGCAATTGCCGTCTTCTTCGACCGAGATTAACGAATAGAGAGAGAAGGGTCATTTGCGTTTAGAGAGAGAGAGTGATTTGCGTTTAGTGAGAGAGAGTTGATTTGCCGTGTTATTTAAGTGCCAGTGTGAGGGATTTTATGTGCCAGTTTTAGTGTAAATTAATGTCAGTTTATAAGTATTTGAGTACCAGTTTGAGAATTTGATGTATTGGTGGACTGGGTAATTAGATGCCAGTGTATGTGTTTTGGAGTGCCAGTCCATGTATTTTGAAGTGACAGTTAGTGTATAATAGAGTGCCAGTAACTGTGTAACTGAGTGTCAATGTATTTTTTGAATGCCAGTTCTTGTAATTTTGAATGCCAGTCCATGTTTTTTTGAATGCCAGTTCATGTTTTTTGAATATCAGCAAAAATAATTATCAGTATTTTTGAGTGCCGGTATATGCATTTTTGAGTGCCAAATGTGTTTTCAAATGCCGATCCATGTATTTTTGAATGCCGGTGCTTGTATTTTTGAGAGCCAAAGAAAATATTAGTGTAACAAAGTGCCGGTGTTAGTGTAACAGAGTGCCGGTGTGAAGAGTGCCGGTTTATGTATTTAAAAGTGCTCGTATAAAAAGTGTCGGTTTCGGTTTAACAAAGTGCCGCAATAAAGCTTTACACCGGCACTTTGTTAAGTATCGGCACTTTTTTCGCCGGCACTTTGTTACATATGCACCGGTGTAAGTACCCCAACTGGATCACCCCTTTCAAACACACGGAAACACCGTGCACTCATCCACGCAGCCTCGTAGACCTCTCTCACTCAAAACCCTCTCAAAACCCTCTCAAACCCCCAACCAAACCAAGTGGAGGAGCCTTCCGGGATAAAAAGGGACAAAAGGACCTTTTGGGAATTTTCAGAAATCGTAAAGCAATTAAGGTCCGTACGGACCTCTTTGTTTCAATGATTACTAAATCCCCTTAAAGTCCACAATATTCCCTCAAATCCCTAAGAAATGATTACTCCTGCAGAGTTGGTCCGTACGGACCTCTTTGCATGCAAGATGGTCCGTACTGGACCTTATTGCTCAGGGGACACCATCATTCCGTAATATTCACCATCATTGCGCATTCCTCAAATCGAGGAAATCCAAAATTCTCGATAACCAAGAAGGTCCGTACTGACCTCTTTGCTCCGAAATTTTTACTATAAATAGAGGGCTCCCCTCCTCATTTTCACACACCTCCCTCTTCTCTCTTCCTCCCTTAGCCTTCGGCTCCCCTCTAAGTCCTCTCGAGGCACTCCCGCCCCTTTCTGATCCTTCCGAGGCCTTCCGAGCTCCTCGTGGTGCTCCGAAGCCTCCCCGAGCGCTCCCGAGACGCTCCCGCCGCCCCGAGGCACTCTCGAGGTACTCCGAGGCCCCTCGTGGTACTCCGAGGCCTCGTCGGTCTTTCCACGGTGTCCCGGCTCTTTCCGAGTCAAACCGACGATCCCAAACCACGCCGAAACTCGCCCGAGTGACTCCGCCACCACAACGCACGCCGAACCTCGCCCGAGTGATCCCGACGATCCCCAACGCACGCCGAACCTCTCGCCCGAGTGATCCCGACGATCCCCACGCACGCCGAACCTCGCCCGAACGCAGCCTACAACCTCAACTCACGCCGAAACTCGTCCGCGACAACCGGTCCCTCCCGAAGCAATCCCGATCCATACCGAACGCTACTCCGACCTCAAACACCATTCCCAAATGGAAGACATACGAACCAACATTGGTAAGGCTTCCTTCCTATACTATTTCAATACATTTCCATACATAGCATACAATGTAGACATCCGATACAAAGATGCATTTTTAAAAGCACACACACACACACACAACATTTAAAGGATATTAGGGTATCCGAAAGACTCGTTTTACGAGGCTACTCTGGTGAGCTCTAATATTCTAATATTCTCTTCCCGGGAGTCATCTCGACCTCCGAACTCAAAATCTCATCACACAAAAACAGCTTTAAAATTATCTTTAAACCGATGCCCTTTTTCAATGTTTCGGGCTTAATAAAAACGGCGCGGCGACTCTACAAATGCGAAAACAAACGGCGAGACACCTCCAACGCGAAAGATGCCAGATGCCGGGGCCGCGAGGCCTTTCTGATCCGGCTATTTCGCTTGGCGACTGGCTGGGACTTTTGTTTTAAAAACTTTTAAACAAAACAAAAGATTTTTAAAACGATGATGAGGGTCAAACTTTCATTTTACCCCTTCCTTTAATCAAGTTGTGTGTGTGCACGTGCTTCGTTTTTATTTTACAAAAAAATAAAAATACAAAAAAAATGCATCAATATACATCTCGTGCATACATTTAAAATTCTTCAAAAACTTCTATTTTACTCGTAAAAGAATTTTAGAGACCGCACACTACGCGCACCGCCGCCTCGGTTACACCGCACTCTACTCACACCGCCGCCTCGGTTACACCGCACACTACGCGCACCGCCGCCTGATACACCGCACACTACAACCCTTAACCCGAGTGGTCTCGCTTGCAGTCCGTTTGGTCTTCCTAGGCCTCGGGCGCGCACGGGATCATTCCAAACATCCCATCCTAGCCAAGCGTCAACCCCGCACGTTTGAGTCTTGAGTCACACTCGTCCGCACTCGGCTGGTTTTTACCCAGCCCGTGTCATACACTCGGATACATATACCATGCCGGCCATTTTTCGAGTCAAGGCTCTAACTCAAGATCCTCGCGCAAGCAAAGCGATGAAAGGTCATGCTAAAATCTTGACTCGATCTTGATTTCCGGCTACACCTGCACGATGTTCCGTCCCGATATACATCCATGCCGCATGACACCATGTCATCACGCCTTTGATACGTCGCCCATGACGATATGACCCACCTAACGCCTAACGTCACGTATCCCTTTGCGCAAGCAAGGTAAAGAGAGGTCATGCCGAACTCTTGACCCGATCTTGACTCAGGGCCGGCTCGGTTCACTATTCACATGGCTAACGCATCAAAACGAACATGACAGCTCGGTCCTTAGGTTCGATTTTTCTTTAGGCCGGTGGAAACCGCTTGCACTATAGGACCTCGCCCGGGGCCGTCCACCCCGGGATGTCGAAATACAGTGTGCAAAACGAGGGCTTATAGCCGCACGTATGGTCTCCATCGACCCAGATCTAGCATAGTTGCGAAAAGAAGAGCAATCTTTTCCAACCTACCTAGGATTCTCGAGAAAACATGTTTTAAGTAAATTAAAACAACAAAAAAAAAATCAAAAAATAAAAGAAACGGAAACCGCATGCCACGTGAGCTTTCCCCTTTATCCCGTTAGGCCATTCCCATGTCTAAACCTTGCCCATCACCCCTCCAAACCTAACAGAGTGGTCGAGAGTACCCGGAACCCGTCTCCCAAAGGTCAAAACAAAGAAGGTCCTACCCACCTCTCGTCACCAGACACCGTCAATTCCCCTACGGCCAAGTCATGGATAACAAGGATGAGAACGGGACCTTACCCCCAAGAAATTTCCCAACACCGGAAGAAGTTCGCGGTGTCCTCACGGCTATTGAGAAACGTCAAGGTGAGCAACAAGCTCGATCGAAGGTGCCATGCACCACTTCGGAACCTTAGCCACCCAACTACCCGGGGCTTCCTAAGCCATGATCAAGCTCCTACAGCCTCTAACATCTCTCATTGTCTCCCGTAAGTCAACCCGTTACCCTCGTACGAGCCATGCAGCTTGGCGACGTAAGACCACAAGACCTTCCGTGAGGAAAGCTCGCCCATCCAGCCTCCCGAGGTCCTGCACTCACCGCCGAACAACGAACACATCTCGTGGGACGTCTGCGACAGAAGTGCTTGTCTCGGAAATGGAATTCCAGGATGCAATGAACGAGGGCCGTCCTCGACGAAAGAAGAAGCTATCTTCTCAACAAAAACCGAAAAGAGGTATGAATCTCGTGATCCCACGCCGGAACCCTCGAGAACCCTCAGAAAGTTTGACTACTATGTCATCTACTCCAAAGAAATCTCCCCACCTAGTTCTCGCACAAGGCCACGGCAATGTTTGCTCCATGATCACCGGGACGAGCTTCGCACCGCCACCGAAGGCCCGAAGGTCCAGATAATCCAACCCCCGTCTTGGGAAGATCTCAAAGCCACTATTGATGCTTCAAGAAAGCCATGACAGGAACGAATTGAAATGCGCAGCCCGGCCTTACGCCAATCGTGCTCCTCCCACTCCGTAAACGGGAGAGACAAGCAAAACCATAAGTCCAGAGGTGAATGTTCGACACGTTCCTGGCCAAATCCCGCAATCCTCCACGGACGCACAAAAGGCCGCCCATACCCGAGCCACGAACCGAAAAGGGACCCTACGCCAAAGAAGCCGAAACCTCTGACCCAAAGGTCAAGATCCCGTCTTGACACGCCTCAAGCGCACTCAAAGCTAACATCTCACTCGGTCCTTACTCACTTCATCTTACCCGCACAAGCTCAAGTTGGAAGAAAGCCCGGCCTGCACTACGGTTCCCATCACAAAGTGACACCCGATGAAGCGCCGTATGATTGGCAACGTCAATTACAAAGAATATCATCACCTTCACAGAGCTCGATCTTCCAAAATTTGGGGCCGACTCACAACGAGCCTCTCTACATAACAGCTCAACCGGACGAGCGCCGTCTCCTCGGGTGTTGGTAGATGGGGATCATCCATGAACGTCCTTCCACCCAAAATGATGGATTTGCTAGGGATCAAAGCAACCGATCTAAAACCCTCGACTGTGCAATCAAGGCATACGACTCAACATCCCGCCCAGCCTTGGGAATAGCCACCTTGAACTTGTGGTTCGGAAAACAAATGGTCCCGACAGATTTCCAAGTCATCGACATCCCGATCACCTTCACCGCCATTTTGGGACGCCTCGCTACATCGCATCAATGGGGTGGCATCCACTCTCCATCAATGCGTAAAGTTCATCCAAGGAACAGATCCGACCATCATCTACGGCGACAAAGATAGTCACCGAAAGGACCGACACCAACGGCGTCCCGCTTTAGAGATCAAACACGACGATGACGGCATGATGCTCACAGGTTCACCATCGAAAGCCCAAAGGCCCAAGTGTGCCACATAGACCTGCCTTTGATTTGGGACAAGATTCCTCCCCCGATGAAAATGATGAAGCACATGAACTACATCCCGGGCTCTGGCTTGGGAAAACGCCATCGTGGCACTCAACGTATCATCAATATCAAAGAACAATACTCGCACGGCCCGGGATACTCTCCTACTCCCGAACACATTGCGGAGGACAAGCGAGCCGCACGAAAACGCTCCACGTATAACAAAAGAGGCTTGCACGCAATCTCCGATCTTCGTCCCCAGCCTTCGACATGACCAAGTACTTCACAAGGAAGGCCGGCAACTTGGAAGAAGATCCGTAAAAGGGAACAGAGCCGATCGCCGCCAAACAAAGCCGGCCGACAACCATGGACAAGCTCCAGCAGTAACCTCGGCAAGATTCAGAGGCCTCAAGCCAAATCCCGTCCGAAGAGCATTCCTCGACACACCGCCCGCCGGATCCACAACCACCACTATTCACAATGAATTTTGGTTCAGAAAACCCTCTTTCGCGAAGAATTAAAACTCTCTCGTCAACACTCCCGCCTTCAACAAGCGGGACGAGTCCGCATTCGAGCTAGTAATGCCCAAGACAAAAGCAAGAGACTCCGCAGACGATGCTTGGGACGAACCACCGCTCCACCTCGCTTCTTCAAAGAAGAAATCGAGATGCCGGATCTAATCGATTTTGTTTCGATAACTCGTGATAGCAATGATCGGGAACGGTGACATAAAGCCTTTCAAGCCCCATCTCCTATCAAGCTCATTGCCACTCAATAACCGGGCCACATTCTCCTGACCTACCGCGCAAAGAAAAGGACATGATCGAACAACTTGGTCCGACCCCTCGAGTCCTAGAGTCTAGTGTCAAAACTCATCCCGAGTCCATTAGCTTTGAATTTGAGTCTCTCGAGTCATCTCGATGGCCTCACGCCGTAAGATTACGAACTCATTGCCAATAATGTATTCCCGTATGCTCTTAATGAATGCTTCGATCTTTCCGAGTATCCTCTCATTGCATCTTTAACAACCGATAAATTAACTAACACACAAACAAGCTAATAACGATTCACTTGATAAAGAAGGCATACATTAAACGAACAATACATTAAGCACATCTTTAAGCATGTTGTCAAACGAGAGAAAACCGGGCCCAAGCCGCCGAGGAGGTTTTAACCAAAGTGAATTTGGGAACCGCCAAGAGCCAAAAGAGACGCAAATCGGAAGTTTCTTCACCTGGCACAGAGCAAGACGCATTGGATCGCACCGCTCAAAGAGTTCGTGGACGTGTTCGCTTGGTCTTACCGAGACATGCCCGGATTAGATCCTAACATTGTAGAGCACCTGATCCCTCAATCCCGAGGCTAAGCCCATCAAGCAAAAGCTACGCCGAATCAAGCGTAATGGTCTTTACAAGTCAAAGAGGAGATCGAAAAATGCTCCGCGTCTGGCTTCATCGTGGGTGATCGAGTACCCCACATGGCTCTCCAATATCGTCACGGCCACCAAGGCCAATGGAAAAGTACGCCGTTGCGTGGACTTCCGAGATCTCAACAAAGCAAGTCCCAAGGACGATTTTTCCACTACCCAACATCGACATGTCGGGTAGACACTACGCCCAATTTCGAAGTCAAGTCCTTCGTGGACGGTTTTGCCGGCTACAATCAAATCAAGATGGCCGAAGAAGACCAAGAAAAGACAAATTTTCACAACCCCTCGGGAACCTACCGCTACACAAGAATGCCGTTCGGACTAAAGAACGCTGGGCTACCTACCAACGGCAAAGAACCGCCCTCTTCCACGATATGATCCACAAAGAGATCGAAGTGTACGTCGATGACATGATCGTTCACTCAAAGGGATCGACGGACAACACCTCGCGCACCCGAGAAAATTCTTCAATCGCCTCCGAAAACACTCAATGAGGCTTAACCCCGCCAAATGCACATTCGGGGTTAGCCGAGGCAAGGTTTTGGGGATACATGGTCACCGAGAGAGGCATCGAGGTGGATCCTCAAAAGATCAAAGCTATCATCGAAATGAGACCACCGCAAACTCGCATGCAGAGGTGAAAAGCTTCATGGGCCGCCCGCAATATATCGCCCGCTTCACAACCAATTGACCTCTATATGCGAGCCAATCTTCAAACCGATGAAGAAGAACGCCGACATCGAATGGAACTCGAATGCCAAGATGCCTTTGAAAAAATAAAAGCATACCTTGTGAGTCCTCCGATTCTCTCGTCCTCCCCACGAGGAAAAGCCACCGTTGCTATACCTAATCGTGACCGACACCGCAGCTTGGAGCCATGCTCGTCAAGAAAAGAAGGAGTCACGGTCGAAAACGCCATCTACTTCGCCACCGAAAGTTTCAAGGCAAATAACTCACTTACTCGCCCTCGAGAAAACCTCGCGCAGCCTGTATGGGTTGTCGGGAAACTACGCACTACATGCAAGCCGCACACGCACACTTGGTTTCCAAAATGGACCCAGCCAAGTACCTCTTCGACAAACCATCTCTCACAATGAGGCTCGCCAAATGGTCTTTCTTCCTAGCGGAATTTGACATCAAGTACGTAAACCAAAAGTCAATCAAGGGACGGGCCATGGCCGAACAACCGGCCGATTTCCCAACCGACGAGGCTCGAGGCCCCGAACCACAATTTCCAGACGAGGGAATCTTCGCAATCGAAGGCGAAAATCGATGGCAACCGTTCTTCGACTGAGCGGCCAACAAAAGGGAAACGGCATCGGTATGCTTCGTGGATCCCAAGGACGAGCACACCCCAATTGCTATAAAGCTCAATTTCGAGGTAACCAACAATGCCGCCGAATATGAAGCTCGCGCCGGACTACAAGCCGCACTCGAGAGGAATGTCCGTAAACTCGAAGTTTATGGGGACTCACCTTGATCATCAACCAAGTCTCCAACAAGTGGAAAACCATAGACCCGGCTTGCAAAAATACCATGCTCGCATAGAGGACCTCATCACACAATTCAAGAGGTCACCTTCCATTACTTGCCAAGAGACCGAAACAGTTTGCAGATGCCTTAGCCACCTTGGCCTTCCTCAGGAAATCCCCGAAGGAAAAGCAATCAAACCCTTCAAAGCTCTGGACGAAAGGAAATTCCCGCCACTGCCAGTGAGATCGAACTGTAACCTAAGCCCGTCAACGAGCCATGGTATAACCGCATCTTCCAATACCTCAAGAGCGGGGAAACCACCTTCATGAACAAGGAAGACCCACACACGTAAGGGGTCAAAACCAAGAGCATCATGGCCCTAAAACGCCTCGCCTCTCACTTCGTCATCCTCGGGACATGCTTATACAAGAAACGCTACCACGGGCCACTCCTACGCCGCATCGCCCAAGAAGAAGCAAGCAAGTTCATGAACGAAGTCCACAATGGGGCTTGCGGTCCCCACATGAACGCCGTGAGCCCCGATGCAAATCATTCTCGTGATGGGCTACTACCGGATCTCCATGGAGGCAGATTGCATCCACTTTGTCCGAAGCCGCGACAAGTGCCAACGGCTTCTCCAACCTCAATCATCTACCACCCCACGATCTCTACCGCATGACTACACCTCGCCCTTCGCCACTGGGGAATTGACGTCATCGGGAAAATCGCTCCGCCAGCAAAGAATCTGGCCACGAGTTCATCTTAGTAGCCATCGACTACTTCACCAAACGGGTCGAAGCCAAGTCCTACAAGGTACTCACCTCCAAGAAGGTCGCGCATTTCCTCAAAGAAAACATCATCTCGCCGATACGGCATCCCAAATGAGGTCATATCGTACAACGGCTCACACTTCAAGCGGGAATTCGGCTGCATCGCCGGCTGAATTCAAGATCACACGCCACAAATCTTCTCCCTACCGGCCACAAACAAACGGCGCCGTGGAAGCAAAGAAACAAAACCCTCGAACGGATCATCCGAAAATGACCACCCGAGGACGAGATTGGCCCGAGAAGCCGCACCTTGCACTTTGGGGCTACCGCACATCGCCGAATGTACCACGGAGAAACCCCATTTGCCCCGACGTACGGGATGGAAGCAGCCCTTCCCATCGAGCTAGAAATTCCCTCACTCCGAGCGCCGGAAAATGACATCAACGAAGTCGAATGGCTCCGGCCGACATGACGAATTGGCTCGCTAGACGAGCGACGACTAAAGGCCATGGAACACGTCCGAGCCTATCAAAGCAGATGGCTAGAGCTTTCGACAAGAAAGTCAAATCCCGAGACATCGTGGAAGGTGACTCAGACTCAAAGAAAAGCCTCCCACTCGAACCAACCCACTGGGAAAATGGGAACCCACATGGATCGGCCCTTTCGTGGTTCAAAAGATCTTCTCCTGAGGCGCCATGAAGCTAACCGTACCTAGACGGCAATCCCTTCATGAATCCAAATAACTAAGCAAACTTCGCAGATACTTCGCCTAAAGAAGAACAATCGCGCATCTCTTGGCACTCCATGTAGTGTCGAACTACGTGCACTCCGAGCCCTCTAGTCCTGGGGAACGTAGGCAACCTTAATTGGTCCGGCCTAAAAATACACAAAAAGTCAAAAGTTTGAATGTCAATCAAGACCTCCATCAAGCTACGCACTTTTCAAGAACACGCCCAACAGCCACCTTGACCAAGTCAAACGACGGCGGCAACATCAAAGGACATCCGAGGGTCACTCAAAGATCAAACGACCAATTCATGTCTGCTTCCAAGCCAGGGGCTTGTCTTCGCCCTCACGCGCTTCAAAAAAAAAAAAAGAGAGCTCGAGCAAGGGCTCACAAAAAAAAAAAAGAGAGCTTGAGCAAGGACTCACAAAAAAAAAACAACAAAAGAAGCTCAAGCGTAAGCCGCAAAAGAGGTCAAGAGCCCGACGCCAACAAGAGGCAAGGAAGCTACGAAAAGACCGTCAAAACGACTTGTCAAGGGAGCATTCAACCTCTCACCCAAGCACAAAGCCTCAAAGAAAGGGGATTGCCGCTGTGGCCTGCATCGTTACCCGCAATGCAAATGTAAAAGTCCAAAGATGGACGCCGACAAAGTGCACAAATGTAAGCAAAGGCAAACAAGAGATCTTGCGTCTCGACAAAGCTTTAAAAGTAAATCACAAATCACTAACGGTTACAACATTTCTTGATGAGTTCAAGCACGGTCTACTCTCAAGTTCACAACATGCTAAAAGACAAATTTTAATACATTTAACTAATAATGTGTTTGCAATGCAATGAATGGATACCTAGGAGGTCATTCCGCGCCATCTCGCGCTTGTCCCTCGCCATTCTTTCCTTTCTTCCTCGTCCCCGGCGAGTCTTCTTTCGCTCCACGTGAACCAACTCGCGTCTCTCACTCCGAGATCCGGGGTCCTCCCCGTAGAGTCAAACAATCCAAGAGCTCTCGTGGCTTCATTCGCCCGTGCTTCGGCTCGGATCTCCTCCCCGCGAGTCCGTAAAGAGGACCTCTCCCCGTCGCCGGTCAACTCTAGTCTCGTAGTCAAACAAAGTGTCTCCCGTCACATCCAAAGTGGTCGACTGTGCTTCGCACTCCTAAGGCAATAGCTACTACGGCAACCGGTCCTGCACCGCTACACGCCTCGCTTCTCCAAGACCACTTGGGATCGCCCAACACGCCGCTCATACTGTGCCGATACCGAGTCGTCAATACAACGCTCCCCGACGTCTAAGGAGTACCACAGAGGGAAAGCGGAATACTTCCATACCCTCGTAAAATACAAGAAGGCACCCGAAGCCGCCATACAAAGAGGAACTACCTCCGCAGAGCAAGGTCATCCCACCAACAAAGGCTCCCGCTTCATCCCAAACCGCCGGAAACAAGCGACGGAATATAGAAGGAGGACCAAGACAAACCCGGAACTCGACAACGTAGACCCTTCCCGCAAGATCCTCCCGGTCTCAATCCTCCAGGCAAGGAACCCACCAATGGATCCGATGCGTACTAAGCCGTGCCATCCATCTCTCCCAGCGTGATCGATCCATATCCAACACAAGAGGTCGCCGAGCAAATGACCACGGCTAAACGACGTCTGAGCCTCTGGCATGGCCTGAAGTCTCTCTCGCAGCCACAAGGTGAGCAAAGCGGGCTTCCTCTCATAAAACGATCCCTGGGCCGCGACGGCCGATACCACGAAGAGTCTCCCCAAAGACCAACGGGACAATATCCTCTCCAGCCTCCGCAGCTGCCCTACCACATCTAGCAAAGCGCCATCACAAATGCCAAGGGAACCGACCAGAAAAAGCGCGCCATCACGCACAAGGCAAATACATCCCAAGAGACGTCACTCATCATCAACCATGAACCGCTCCGGCAGCTCGTAAATGTCGATATGACCCGAATCAAGGATCATGCCCCGCACTTCTTCCAACGAAGCACGAAGAAAGTCTCGCAAGCTTCACGCTCACCAAAGACCACCAATCAAAGGAAGCGAGATGGCCTCCACCTCCGGGCCCTCCAATCAAAGCCCGAAAATCCTCAAAAGTGGGCACCATTTCATTGTAGGAGAAACAAGACACGTGCCTCCTAACATCCTGCAACTTCGCGGCAGCCCGCAACAAATCCCAATCAGAACCAACTCCTTAAAAGACCAAACCGAGCAAAGACGAAACCTTACCTCGAAAGCCCGTCTCGATGCCTCATACGGCGCCGCATCCACGTTTTCAACCGCTCAAGGAAGTGTGCTTGCCTCTCCCGCGAAAGCCTCGGCAAAATTCTAGGGACGTACGAAGAATCCATGGCAAAAATGGAGGTTCCTAGAGAAAATGGGGAAGAAAGCTCGAAAATGGCCGCAAATGGGGAAATGAGGAAGAACTGCACCGGAAAGCATTTATGTCCTTCCCAAAGCAAGGTTGGTCCGTACGGACCTTCTTTGCATGCTAAGTATGTCCGTACGGACCTCCTTGCAAACAGTAACTCCATTTCCTCAAAGAAACAAGCATAAAACCACCGTCCTCAAGAAACCTTGCTCCAAATCGCCCAAACACTGCCAAAGCCATTCCCGCAAAACAAACACTACCCACAAACACACTCTCACCACGTGGCATGCACAAAATAAAAAATAATAATAGCAACAATTTCTAGGACAAATCCGGGAATCACAAAAATGACATTACATCTTAAAATAAAATGCCGTTTGCCGTGCAAATACATGTGTTTTATTACAGTGTACCCATAAATGTCTCTGTTGCTAAACAAAAAAAAAAGAGGGATATGAAAAGAGGGAAAGCAAATGAATACTAATCGTAATCCTCAAAGATCATCATCCTCGCCAAGGTCCTCCAAAGAAAAGCTTTCCGGGGCATCCCAAATAACTCCCGCCCGTCACATCCTCGTCGCCGAATACCGAGCACCCGCCCGAGGCTCCCACGAAAAGTACTCAAGGATCAAATCCGGCGAAAGGATCAAAGAAAGAAGGCTCGAGGAACCCTCACCCCGTGCGCCATGCGGAGGCATGAACCGATAAAAGGGCCGCTCCTCGAAGGCCCCGCAGCCTCCCGAAGATGTCCCGGCATCCATGCTATGCCGCCTCAAAGGTCCCTCCCGCCGCGGCTCCGCCGCTCTAGGCGGAGGAACGTCCACGTAATGCCTCGAAGGCATAGGCTCGTACGCCGGCACACGACGCGAAGACCGGCAAGATATCTTCGACGCCATCTTCTTCGCAAAGGACCTCATCGCCACGTAACGGCGAGTCAAGCATATCATAGGCTCTCCCCTGACTCCGCACCAACAAGCAGCCTAAGGAAACGCTCAAAGCAATACAGCTTATACTCAACAACAAAAAGAGAAAATGCGTAAAAGATGCCAAGATGGAAAAGAGTCAAGACACTCACCGATCTATCGGGATCCACTCGTATGCAGCAGAGCCTCGCTCCGAACGGGCATGCATACACCCTCCTCCTCGATCCGTCCCTCGCGGACATACGTGAAATCCGGTCCCGCATCGGAATCCTCTCGGGAGCCTCGCGGGCGCCAGCCTCTCTCTCCCGCGCCAAGACTCGCGGCGCCCGGCCTTCCTCCTCACGAAGGCCCCGTACTCCTCTCCATACAAGATGAACTCCTCGCACCGACACCGCCAAGGTACCTCTCGAAGTCAAGCACATCCATATCCCGGAGTCAAGCATCCCAAAGGGAGGGTCCTCCTGAGCCACGGGAAGCACACCGGGCCATGCCGCTGTAAGACCCGCTCCCTGTGTACATGACATCACAAGTCAAGCCCCGCAAAGATCTTCCGCCGCGCCGTCACCTCGGGAGCCCTCAAACTCATCTCCTCATACCGAGTCCACGGGAACAAGACGAAACCCTCACGGCTATCTCTCCGCACGCTCCCGCACATCCCCGTAGGCGATGGTGAGCTTCCCCCGCCGGGTCCTCCTCTTCCTCGCCGTACGAGCCCATCCCAAAGATAGCAGGTACGCAAAGAATGTGCCCTCTGGATCTCTATCCCACGGGAAGCACCGGAAAACCTCATAAAACCACACCCGTGACAAAAACAGAGAAGGCTCAGCAAAAGACAATGGAGAAATGACAAGTTGCTAAATCAAAAAAAAAAAAAACAAAGAATAAACTCATACCTCCAGAGCAAAGTCAAACAAAGCCAACGAATCCGCCACACCCTTCGCTAAACCGGTCCAAGGAGAAGTAGAGTCACGGCCAAGCCTCGCTCGCCCAAGCAATGTCGCACCCTATCCAGATCAATCAAGCTTCCAACAGAGCAAAGCGGAGCCGCGGTCGCGTGGTTCGAGAACAAAGTCTCGGACAGCCGCATACCACAAGAAGGAGCGCGCCAACCGCTCCGTCGTCACCCGGCCGGCACCCTGGATGTAGGCCCCAATACCGGCCGTGATCTTCATCTCCACGTCGCTATACAAAGATGCCCTGTGCCCTCGCGAGGACGAGGCTCAAAGCCCAAGCAGCTCTGGCCAACACATCATCGCCTATCATATCCTCCACCGCACCGCCCTCCTTTCAAGGAAAGCCCTGATCGCAAAGAAAGCCTGGAGGCGCCACCGTCACCTCGCCCTACTCAATGGAAGGTGCGGGTGGTATCCCACCAATACTCGATAAAGGCCAAGGAAGACACTCTTGTTCTTCCTCGTGTCGACACTCCAAATGTGTTCTCAACGAACACACCTAGGCCGTAAGCATAAACCAGCCTCCGGACTCGGCCTACCGTCCACGGAAATATCGGGCATCCGCCGCCATAGCTTCCCACAATGCCTCGAGCGATCCCCGAGTCTTCATCCTCTCGCCTTCCCGGCCATAAGCCCCGCATCCCGCAGTAAACACAAAGAAAGGTACGTCAATCACAAAGCATTTAATATAAAGGCACATATAACCCGTCACAAAACACGCACACACATGCACATATAATGCACATAATTTTCACATATATCATGCATATAATTTTTCCCATGCACCGTCACAAAACACGGCACACACTCGTACACATTTTCTCAAAAGAAAAAAGGGGGGATTAAACCCTACACGACACATTTTCAAAAGAAAATCCGTCCCAACACAAAGACATATTGCACATATTTTCCCTACAAAGTCCGTCACCCAAAAACACGGCACGACACATATGCATAACACAAAAAAAATCCGTCCCTACACGGCACACACTTTTCACATATAACCCGTCACAAAACACGGCACGTGTCACATTTTTTCACAAAATTATCACTACACGATAATTTTTCTCACAATGTACATACATAAATAGCATTAGGTACAAAACACCAAAGCATGCAATTCACTAGATAGGCACTTTATTTTCACAAATAAGAGCTAATCTACACATTTCGCACAAAATACACATACCCACAATTTTTACATGTCCATTTTCAACAATTCATCAAGAATTTCACAAAAAGGCATAAAATAATAACAAAAAAAAATTCAAAAATGCGAAAAACTAAAACCTAGTTCTAGCATTCAAAAATTCGAAAGCAGGAATCAAAACTAATGCATTTCTTACCTCCCCGACGTTCATGGAGCGACGATTATGCACCTCCGGATTCTGGATACAAACATCCGGTTCTTCGAAGATGGAACGAACGAAATCCAATTCCTTTCAAGCTCCATCCGTTGCTCGACCACTTCCCGATCGCGTTGACGACGACTCCTTCGAGATCCTCCGCCATTGCAAGCAATTCAAGCTAAGAAAAATGGAAGATTTTGGACAAAAATGGAGTTTTCTCTCTCTCTCTCGCCGGTTCACGCACTGGAAATGGGAAATGAGGGAGCCTCGGCATTTAAGCCCGGTCAAAACCTCGGGAACCGTAAAAACCAAAGTGGTCCGTACGGACTCTTTGCAGAACCAGTGCTGATCCGCACGGACCTCTCTTGCAAAGCGGGTGGCCAAATTACTTTCCCGCCCTTATAATCTTTGCCCCTCGGCCGTCCTAAGGCCTTTTCCAAGAAATCCAAGCGTAATGGTCCCTAACCCTTCACTCCTCCACCGGGCCGTCAAGCGTAAGACCGGTCTCGCCCACTTCAACGGCAATTCAACCACCGGCCATCAACGTAAGACCGGTCCTCGCCCACTTCAACGGCAATTCAACCACCGGCCATCAGCGTAAGACCGGTCCTCGCCCACTTCAACGGCAATTCAACCACCGGCCATCAACGTAAGACCGATCCTCGCCCACTTCAACGGCAATTCAACCACCGGCCGTCAACGTAAGACCGGTCCTCGCCCACTTCAACGGCAATTCAACCACCGGCCGTCAGCGTAAGACCGGTCCTCGCCCACTCCAACGGCAATTCAACCACCGCCCGCTCAACGGCAATTCAAGAAGGAGCCAACACCTCCCACTCCAACGGCACGAGACCGCCCGCCAACGGCAATTCAAGAAGGAGCCAACACCTCCCAAAGACGTAATCCCAAGGCACGAGACGCCCAAAACGCCCGACGGCACCAAGAAGGAGCCAACACCTCCCAAAGACGAATATCAAGGCACAAGACGCTCCAAACGCTCAACGACAACTCAACCACCGGCCCTCAAAAGAGGTCCCGAAGTCATCTTCCCACGTAAAAGGGCTCCCTACAAGGTCACGCATCCCCAAAGAATTCAAGCACCGGCAGCCGATGTAAGCCCGAACTTCGCCCACTTCAACCCAAGGCCAAGCTGCTAGCACCGCCATCAAAGTAAGCCCGAGCTCCTCCCCAACAAGTCGAAAGGGAAGTCATACAAGACCGCATATCCCTCAAAGCACCGACCATCATCCTTGCCCACTCAATCGGCAAAACAAGCACAAGAAGGAGCCAACACCTCCGAGTACAAGTCCCAAGGCACGAAGCGCTCCAAAATGCCAAATGGGGAAGCAATCACCGCCGTCATCCTTGCCCACTTCAACGGCAACGCAAGCACCGGCGGTCATCGTAAGTCCAACCTTCTACTCAACATGCAAAAACACAAAGGCATCTACGCTCTCGAAGCACAAGGCAGACGCTCCACAAATGCGGCTAGAAGACGATCTTCAAAGTCCTCGCGCATTACATCAACCGCGGCTAGAAGACGATTCAAAGTCCTCGCGCATTACATCAATCGCGGCTAGAAGACGATTCAAAGTCCTCGCGCATTACATCAAATCAAGCGGCTAGAAGACGATCTCAAAGTCCTCGCGCATTACATCAATCGCGGCTAGAAGACGATTCAAAGTCCTCGCGCATTACATCAACTGCCGCTAGTGATCGATTCAAAGTCCTAGCGAAGACGATTCAAAGTCCTCGCGCATCACACCAACCGCCGTAAGACGATTCAAAGTCCTCGCGCATGGCACCAACCGCCGCCATGACGATTCAAAGTCCTCTCAGCCGTGGCACCAACCGCCGCCGATGACGATTCAAAGTCCTCAGCGTGGCACCAACCGCCGCCGTAATGACGATTCAAAGTCCTCCTGGGGCCGTGGCACCAACCGCCGCCGAAGACGATTCAAAGTCCTCCGGGGCCGTGGGCTCTTCCACTCAGAAGGCTTTAAACCGTCCACGCCGTAAGACAATAAACCTCCCAAAGTCACTATCTCCGGGGCCGTCGGAAGGCTTTAAAACCACCGCAATCATGAAGACGATATCAAGTCCTCACACTATCTCACTATCTCCAGCCTAAGTGCTTTAAACCACTCCTATCTCGGTCCTAAGACCGTATAAACCTCCCAAATTCGACTTATCCTGGCCTACTCAAGTGCCTTAAACCACCCGATTCGAAAATCGTAAAATTTCCATCCCAGACACCACCACGTCCTCACAATTGACTCTACGGCCACCACATCTCAGACACCACCATCGCCCTTATCACCGGATCCTACGGCCACACAACACTTCAGGGCACCACCACGCCCCACACGCACTCACAAATTCCCAGCACTCCGAACTACGACTGTGCTTGATTCCCGCCAGGGATACGTAGGGAATCC